>CM068371.1:210020982-210620982 GCA_034769895.1 Magicicada septendecula
AACCAGAAAAACCAATACAAACAGAAAACGCAAGAATTAAGGGAATGGATAAGGTTATGTTTGAACTATCCAGAGAAGATATTTGTAATTGGAGGAAGGTACATAATCAAGTAGAAGAGTTCAAGGAATTGCCAAATAATAAAAAAATGAAACAACCAAAAACTCAAATAAAAAAAGAAGTAATCAAGGACGTGGAAGTGAAGCAACAGAAGAAAATGCCAGAACTCACACAAGAAGAGACGGAATTGGATAGCTTGATGAGGATGATGATGGAGCAGTTCGAACAAAGAAAGCAAGACAAGGAAGAAGCAAAAGAACAAAGGAAGGAAGACAGGGAATTTTTAAACGAAACATTCGATAGGGGTTTCAGAAAGTTAAGAGAGACAATACATCGTGGTTTCACACAATCAAATGAAACACCAGACAGCACTTCTGAAGGTATCAAAGAAACGTTGAATAAGAACAGGGAACCGATGAATCAGGAAATAAAAGAGAAGGATGAGGAAATAGAGAATAGAGAAGACAAAAGTATATTGTTTTCTGAAAATAAAAATAACAAAAACGAAGAGAAAATTAAACACATAAAAACCAACCGGAGAGGAGTAAAGAAGAATCGAATAATTAAGAAGATTAAGAAAACAAAAGATATGGGAAAAATATATAAAAAGAAACTACTAAAAACAAGAAAAGAAGTGGAGATGATGAAGCATGGACTAATTGATGTGTTAATTTACCCCTTACTGACCAAAGCAAGTTAATGAAATATAAAGACTGTAGGAGGACCTTAAAAGCAATTATAGAGGGAATTCACAACAAACCAGCGGATGAAAAATTCAGCAAATCTATACTTAAATGGAAGATGCCAGAAATAGAAAGGACTTACAACAAAACAGTGTATAACAAATTAAGGAGGTCCTAAAACACTGGAGCACACCAGAATGGGAAATGCAAAATAAAAAATCAATAATAACATTAACGAAGGAGGTACAATTAACAACTTCTTTGATTAATCAAAATGTATTGAATGACGTAGGCATGAAGACAACTGAACATATGATATTAGAAGGAATTGTGGTACAAAATAGAAGATACCTATTTCACAAGAACGAAAATAGTTCTACACACCGAGGTCATCCGAAGCACAAGTGGAGAGGAAATGATGGACCATGGGTAAACAAAATGAAGATACACACCGAGAAATGGGACTGATCTTCAGGATAATGACCAGGCAAACCAATGGAAGGGAAGGAGTATTAAATTAAATTAAACCAATTAATAATAACCAAAACAAGAATTGACAAGAAATGACTAAACGACTAAGACGAATTAGATGAGAACTAATAAACCATAATAAATAAATTTAAAAAAATTTGTCCAGAATAAATGTAGAAAACCAAACATTTGAAGGAGAAAAGGAGAAGATCGCCAAAGTGTATTACATATTAAAGGATAGGAAGGACCTGGAAGATATTCTAAGCGAAATAATGGTACAGCAGAAACAAGATTCAAAATTACTAAACATAAGAAGAAGACTATTAAAAGATGAAGAAAGTATCAATAAATATTATTGCATCCACCAAGATATACTCTTTATTAGAACCAAAAATAATCAAAGAACGTGGAAACTTGTAGTTCCAAATTCATTAGAAAACAAGATAATTAAAGATTACCATGTTCGATACGGACATATGGGAACATTAAAAATTGTAAAAGCATTGGAAGAGGAAATCTTTATCAAAAATACAACAAGAAAAGTAAACCAGGATATTAAAACATGCACAATATGTCAGATGGTCAAAACAAATAACGAGAAAAAAGAAGGAACAATGATACCCATCACTTCAACACCAAGCTAGAAAAAGTGTTTCTCGACATATGTGGACCATTCCACGTAGCGGAGGGAGACAAATATAAGTCTATAGTAATCATATTGGACCATTACACAAAGTACACAAAATTATACGCAATAAACCGAGCTACTACGAAGAAAATATTGGACATAATAAAAAATAAATACATCACCGAAGTTGGAAAACCATACATGGTTATAACAGACCACGGGACACAATTCAAAGGAAAGAAGTGGCGAGATGAATTATTAAAAGAGAACATAAAAACATATAAAACATCCAAATACCACCCTAGTAGTAATCCCGCAGAAAGAGTGTTAAGAGAGGTGGGACGTATACTAAGAACTTATTGCTATGATAACCAAAAGGAATGGCAGAAATATTTAGCTTCAACCGAAGAATTTCTAAATACAAGTTACCACCAGTTTATTGAGAACACCCCATATTTAATGATGTTTGGAGGAAAACCCCATAGAGAGATACAAGAACTAATAGACTTCCCAATCAACCCAGAAGACCCGTATGATGAAAACAAATGTTATAGCTGTATTATAGAGAAAATTGAGAAGCAAAAAGCAAAGTATTCACAAAACCAACCTAAAATAATAAAATATAATGAAGGAGAAAGAGTATTAATAAAAAACCGTGGAACTACCCAGTACACTTGAAGGATAGCCAAAAAACTGCTATTATTATCCATAGGACCTTATGTCATCACCAAAGACAATGGAAACAATACTTATGAAATAAGTAACATAACCACCAAAAAGATAAAAGGAGTTTACAATCAAGCTTCTATAAAAAAGTTTTACGAAGAAAAATAACTTATAATAAGTAAATAAACAAATACCAAAATTCAAAAATTATGTAAGCACAACTTTCAACAATATTTCGATGGTATATGAGGGGGGAAAAAAAAGCTACAAAAATTCCTATAAAAAAGTAAAGTAAGAACCACAAACTTAAACAAAAAATGCCAATAAAGGAATAAGTTACAAAAATTCCTATAAAGTAAGAACCACAAACTTACTATAATATTTAAACAAAAAGTACTAAGAAGGGAATCAGTTACAAAAATTCCTATAAAAAAGTAAGAACCACAAACTTACTATAATATTTAAACAAAAAAAAAAGAAGGAATAAGTTACAAAAATTTCTACAAAGTAAGATCAACTTACAATAAAATAAAGTTGACATAGGAAGTATAATATAAAAAATTATAAGAAAGGAATAAGTTACAAAAATTCCTATAAAGTAAGAAAAACAGACTTACAAAAATTATTTAGAATAATATTTCAAACAAAATGAATTAAACAAAAATAAAATCAAACACGAAACGCTAAGACAAATACCTGAAATTATAATGAATTCAATGTATTCAAAGAAAAAAAAAGAGAAAAAAACTGAACTGGTACGAGGAAGAAAAAGAAGTTATGTATAAAACAAATATACAGAAAATGGCCTAAAGCAGAATATTGCTAAACAACCAAGAAAAAGAAAAAAGATGTCTAAGATAATTAAAATGATCACAAGAAGAAAAGAAAAACAAACTAATGAAAAGTTAGAAATGATGAAATTAACAACTAAATAAATAAAAAACAACCAACTGTATGAGTAGATGACAGAATATAGCAAAGGTACAGCGGAAGGAAGAATGAGTAAAAGGCCAAAGTGATCTAAAAACAAACCACAAAGTGGACAATCCCAAAAAATATTATTATTATTAATTTAAGTCACAAGATGACAAAAAAGGTATTTAAGATTGACTGAGAATAAGTCCAGCAATCAAAAAATTAACTGAGCAGAGATGATGTTCCTCTGGTCTCAGAAAAAATGAGTAGTAATGGAAGAAACCAGCTACTAAAAGTTAGGGAAAAATTATATATAAAAGGGGAGAACACACTAATGGAAATAAATAAAAATAGATCTACATAAAATGGAATGGAACAAGTAAGAATAGAAATAAGAAAGAAGAAACAAACAAGAAAGAAAAGGGAAAAATAATATATAACTGATAATTTCATAAAAAACTATGCTAGTGTTTTATCAAAATGATCAATTTTGAAGGAGAGGCATTATGTTACAACACAAATAAGCCACCCCAATACCAGGGATAAAAAAGATGATTCTGAGTATTAAAAAGTAATTCATATAAAATAAAATGTTTAATATAAAGAAAATAAAAAGACAATGACATGACAAAGGACGACATGACCTAACCCAAGTGATTGACCCAACCAAAAGAAGAAGGGAACAACGAAAAACAAACAAGAATAAACCCAAAGAAGAAAGTAATTGACCCAAAACAAATGAAGAAGGGAAAAAACTGAAACCAAACAAAAATGAAACAAATTAAAGGAATTGAATGACTCAATGCAACATATTAAAATGAACCAAAGGAGAAGGTGAAAAAACAAGATATAAAGAAAAGACACTGAAGGTGAAGAAGGAGGAAAATGAAAAAGAAACAAACACAAGATAAAGGGAAATAAATAAAAAGGAAATCGAATGATAAGACACAAACAACTAATAAAGAATAAAAGAAAGAGAAATGATACACTCATGTAATGTTGAATAAGGAACCAATGACTAACCTAAGTAATAAATAAATATTATTATCAATTAAGTAATAAAGGTAAATGATATTCGATTAAACTCAATTAAAGAATGTTGAGTATAAAATCAAACTAACCCACAAATTAGAGTTAGATGTAATGATAAAACATAGAGACATAAAATTGTTAATATTATTAATGATATTTGTAATGAAAGTGATAGTACGGTAGTGAGATAGTAATTAGAGGGATTACCCATTTAGAAACACTTAAAACAAAAACATTTGTGAAGTGCAAAATAAAAGTGTAAAAACCCTAAAGTAAAGTGATAAAGCAAGAACACTAAATAAATTATAATAAACCATAGATAATTTAAAAGTGAAGGTGAGGTATAAATAAAAATAATGTATTATAAAGAATGTTAATATTATAAAAAATAGTGAAGGATAAAAAGGTAAACACTTGATAAATCATTAAGAAACACTAAAGGTTTAACAATGAAAAATATTAGTAATTAAGAAAGTTGTGAAGGATAGTATTAAGTGTAAACAATAAATTAAGATGTATTGAACACAGAAGAGTGATGATAACCATATTAATTAAAAAAGAAATCTTATTGATAAGTTTAAAAGTATATAATAGTATTTAAAAGGGAGAATCCCATGAAAAAGTAAACAGATAGTGGTACCATGGAGGGAAGGTAAAGATAATTTAAAACATAAGAATGTAAAACTAATCAATAAATACCCATGTTATAAGGTATTATTATTTAAGTAAGTTCAAAAAGTGTGATGTTGATTATCACCCAAAAAATAATATAAAATGAAATAAATTGTAAACAAATATTATCAAAAAAATTGTTAAATAATTGTTTAAGCAAGTTTATGAATAGGATATGGCTGGAAGAATTATACAGACCATAGACCTAGATGTTGTATTTTATGTGAACAAAAGTAGTAAATAATAGCCACATTGTTATTATAGGCAAATTAAATAAGTAAGAAAGTAAAGAAATGTATGACTTAGGAAACGAGAAAACCAGTTAGTAAACAATTAGCAATTCATGATGTATAAAATAATAGTAACATACTAATAACACAAAAACAGAACCAAAACACATAAAAAAATAACACAACCAGTAATAATAACAAAACAAAGCTCATTACGCTAAAAAGAGATGTAATTTGTACAAAATAAGTAAAAACCCATTATGGCTACTTAGGCCTATGAAATGCCTAACTGTCAAAAACAAACAACTACAAACTGTAACAAAATAACAAAGAAACTAGCAAATCCAAGGTGAACAATTAACCACGGATAATTTGTAAATCATAATAAAAGCAAAATATTAGAATAAGAACTCAAATTAAAAGAGAAATGTAATTAGCAAATAATAATATAATTGTAAAATTACAAAACATACAATAACCCAACCTTGAGGGATATCAAAATAATCTTTGAAAGGAAATACATACCCCCATAGTATGTACATACATTGGGAAATACATACATACATAGTGACAATATTTAATACTTAGGAAGGAAGATAGAGGAATAAAAGCAATCAGAAGATATACAAGGATTTTGAAAAGAATTCAAAAATGATAACAATGGATTTATGTCAATCTAAGCCAATCAGATTTAATTAGTAACCATAGAAACGAACGTTGGTGGCAAAATTTTCGTTGAATATCGCTACTCGTAAAGTGATGCTCTTGCAGAACAGAAGCCGAATTTTGAACGACCAATTTTTAATCAAAAAATGTAAAAATAGTAAACAAAATTAAAAACTATGATCGAATAAGAAGCAGATGAACAACCGGAACAGTTAACTAAAGCCAAGGACCATTTTACCAGGAAATTAAATGAAAATATGACCACATCTAATATGAAAAGGACGCCAGACTTACTTAAGCCCCAAGATTAATGAAAACTGAAAACTATTGCAGCCCAATCCTCTTCCGACTCAATGATTGGTAACACCAAGTCATCTGATGTGTTAAGTATCCTTGAATTACCCAATTTCCAAAAATAAACTCACTTTAAATATTTCTAAAAATAATTTGAACTCTCACTATAAACCGAATATTCTCTTTCAAAGATTAATTAAGAAATATAACACACTCAAAATTTTTTAACATAAAAGATAACCTGTTGTTTGAATACGAACTTTAGAAACACATTTAACGACACTACAGAACTGATTATAACCACACACTTTATTATTTAAGTACACATTAAGTAAGGTAATGTACTTTTTATTGTAATCATAGGAATTATTTGTCTTGTAATCAAAAGAATCCCAGATTTTGGAACGAAAATAATTGTAATAACTAAACAACTCAGCAGCCATGCTGATATGAATACCTCGTTACCAAAATCGATTCGTCATCCTGAGAAAAATTGTTTCATGTAAAATGTCGGTGCAAATTTATTAATCAACAAATATAATTTAATTGTCAAACTGAAATTTTACTTATCAACCATTAAAATAACTAGTACAGGGAGTAACCGTTGTTATTATTTCATAGGGAGTGTATCATATAATTTGCGTTTGTTAGCGAATTAGCTTTGACGGTACAGCGCTCACGCTGCAAATCAACACACTACATGATCGAGTCAGTCGTCTTACCAAGGCAGGAAGTATTTGAATGCTACGGCCGTCACAGCTGTGAACTTATTTATAACATATTATCTAAGAATTTTAATTGTTTTTAATAAACAATTTGGCGCCACCCGGGAATCACAAATCCCTATTTACTAACAGGTAAGGTTACTACCGCATTGTACTGGTAATTACAACATCGCTACGGACATCGTTAGTGCAAGAATAGATGTAACGACCCCAGTGCGAGACGAACGCACCCTACATACACAATATACACGTCGTTATCAGAGATGACCACGTTCAATCGTTACAGATTGGCGACCAACTGGTGAGGCTAGAAAAGAAGAAGACTAGCGGCGATTATGAGACATTCTTTGGTTACAACACAAAGACGAAAAAAGATGAAACAAAAAGATATGCTACAACAACAAACGAAAATGCCCAAACAACAGAACCAATTGAGCTATGCAGAATGGACGACAGGGTTATTTAAAAAATTCAGCAAGGAGATGGAGTACATCAAGAAAAATACCACGGATCACGAACGAGCACAGATGACTCGTGCTAATGCAGTGGGAATGCCAAACGACAAAATGTCACTGAGAGATATTTATGATGAAATGTGGAAGCTGGACACCAAGTATAATGAAGAAGAGACTATCGGGACAGCCCACGAAAAACGTGATAACAAGGTGGAAAGAATGACTGAAGAAGATTGGCAAAAATGGTACAATAATGAAATACAAATGAAAAACGAAAGAACGGGAGTATACGCACTGGTGACAGAGGAATATACACAGGAGGAGTATGAACAATGGAGACAATCAATAAGACAACCAGAAAAACCAATACAAACAGAAAACGCAGAATTAAGGGAATGGATAAGGGTTATGTTTGAACTATCCAGAGAAGATATTTGTAATTGGAGGAAGGTACATAATCAAGTAGAAGAGTTCAAGGAATTGCCAAATAATAAAAAAATGAAACAACCAAAAACTCAAATAAAAAAAGAAGTAATCAAGGACGTGGAAGTGAAGCAACAGAAGAAAATGCCAGAACTCACACAAGAAGAGACGGAATTGGATAGCTTGATGAGGATGATGATGGAGCAGTTCGAACAAAGAAAGCAAGACAAGGAAGAAGCAAAAGAACAAAGGAAGGAAGACAGGGAATTTTTAAACGAAACATTCGATAGGGTTTCAGAAAGTTAAGAGAGACAATACATCGTGGTTTCACACAATCAAATGAAACACCAGACAGCACTTCTGAAGGTATCAAAGAAACGTTGAATAAGAACAGGGAACCGATGAATCAGGAAATAAAAGAGAAGGATGAGGAAATAGAGAATAGAGAAGACAAAAGTATATTGTTTTCTGAAAATAAAAATAACAAAAACGAAGAGAAAATTAAACACATAAAAACCAACCGGAGAGGAGTAAAGAAGAATCGAATAATTAAGAAGATTAAGAAAACAAAAGATATGGGAAAAATATATAAAAAGAAACTACTAAAAACAAGAAAAGAAGTGGAGATGATGAAGCATGGACTAATTGATGTGTTTAATTTACCCCTTACTGACCAAAGCAAGTTAATGAAATATAAAGACTGTAGGAGGACCTTAAAAGCAATTATAGAGGGAATTCACAACAAACCAGCGGATGAAAAATTCAGCAAATCTATACTTAAATGGAAGATGCCAGAAATAGAAAGGACTTACAACAAAACAGTGTATAACAAATTAAGGAGGTCCCTAAAACACTGGAGCACACCAGAATGGGAAATGCAAAATAAAAAATCAATAATAACATTAACGAAGGAGGTACAATTAACAACTTCTTTGATTAATCAAAATGTATTGAATGACGTAGGCATGAAGACAACTGAACATATGATATTAGAAGAATTGTGGTACAAAATAGAAGATACCTATTTCACAAGAACGAAAATAGTTCTACACACCGAGGTCATCCGAAGCACAAGTGGAGAGGAAATGATGGACCATGGGTAAACAAAATGAAGATACACACCGAGAAATGGGACTGATCTTCAGGATAATGACCAGGCAAACCAATGGAAGGGAAGGAGTATTAAATTAAATTAAACCAATTAATAATAACCAAAACAAGAATTGACAAGAAATGACTAAACGACTAAGACGAATTAGATGAGAACTAATAAACCATAATAAATAAATTTAAAAAAATTTGTCCAGAATAAATGTAGAAAACCAAACATTTGAAGGAGAAAAGGAGAAGATCGCCAAAGTGTATTACATATTAAAGGATAGGAAGGACCTGGAAGATATTCTAAGCGAAATAATGGTACAGCAGAAACAAGATTCAAAATTACTAAACATAAGAAGAAGACTATTAAAAGATGAAGAAAGTATCAATAAATATTATTGCATCCACCAAGATATACTCTTTATTAGAACCAAAAATAATCAAAGAACGTGGAAACTTGTAGTTCCAAATTCATTAGAAAACAAGATAATTAAAGATTACCATGTTCGATACGGACATATGGGAACATTAAAAATTGTAAAAGCATTGGAAGAGGAAATCTTTATCAAAAATACAACAAGAAAAGTAAACCAGGATATTAAAACATGCACAATATGTCAGATGGTCAAAACAAATAACGAGAAAAAAGAAGGAACAATGATACCCATCACTTCAAACACCAAGCTAGAAAAAGTGTTTCTCGACATATGTGGACCATTCCCACGTAGCGGAGGGAGACAAATATAAGTCTATAGTAATCATATTGGACCATTACACAAAGTACACAAAATTATACGCAATAAACCGAGCTACTACGAAGAAAATATTGGACATAATAAAAAATAAATACATCACCGAAGTTGGAAAACCATACATGGTTATAACAGACCACGGGACACAATTCAAAGGAAAGAAGTGGCGAGATGAATTATTAAAAGAGAACATAAAAACATATAAAACATCCAAATACCACCCTAGTAGTAATCCCGCAGAAAGAGTGTTAAGAGAGGTGGGACGTATACTAAGAACTTATTGCTATGATAACCAAAAGGAATGGCAGAAATATTTAGCTTCAACCGAAGAATTTCTAAATACAAGTTACCACCAGTTTATTGAGAACACCCCATATTTAATGATGTTTGGAGGAAAACCCCATAGAGAGATACAAGAACTAATAGACTTCCCAGTCAACCCAGAAGACCCGTATGATGAAAACAAATGTTATAGCTGTATTATAGAGAAAATTGAGAAGCAAAAAGCAAAGTATTCACAAAACCAACCTAACATAATAAAATATAACGAAGGAGAAAGAGTATTAATAAAAAACCGTGAACTACCCAGTACACTTGAAGGGATAGCAAAAAAACTGCTATTATTATCCATAGGACCTTATGTCATCACCAAAGACAATGGAAACAATACTTATGAAATAAGTAACATAACCACCAAAAAGATAAAAGGAGTTTACAATCAAGCTTCTATAAAAAAGTTTACGAAGAAAAATAACTTATAATAAGTAAATAAACAAATACCAAAATTCAAAAATTATGTAAGCACAACTTTCAACAATATTTCGATGGTATATGAGGGGGGAAAAAAAAGCTACAAAAATTCCTATAAAAAAGTAAAGTAAGAACCACAAACTTAAACAAAAAATGCCAATAAGGGAATAAGTTACAAAAATTCCTATAAAGTAAGAACCACAAACTTACTATAATATTTAAACAAAAAGTACTAAGAAAGGAATCAGTTACAAAAATTCCTATAAAAAAGTAAGAACCACAAACTTACTATAATATTTAAACAAAAAAAAAAAGAAGGAATAAGTTACAAAAATTTCTACAAAGTAAGATCAACTTACAATAAAATAAAGTTGACATAGGAAGTATAATATAAAAAATTATAAGAAAGGAATAAGTTACAAAAATTCCTATAAAGTAAGAAAAACAAACTTACAAAAATTATTTAGAATAATATTTCAAACAAAATGAATTAAACAAAAATAAAATCAAACACGAAACGCTAAGACAAATACCTGAAATTATAATGAATTCAATGTATTCAAAGAAAAAAAAAAAGAGAAAAAAAACTGAACTGGTACGAGGAAGAAAAAGAAGTTATGTATAAAACAAATATACAGAAAATGGCTAAAGCAGAATATTGCTAAACAACCAAGAAAAAGAAAAAAGATGTCTAAGATAATTAAAACGATCACAAGAAGAAAAGAAAAACAAACTAATGAAAAGTTAGAAATGATGAAATTAACAACTAAATAAATAAAAAACAACCAACTGTATGAGTAGATGACAGTATATAGCAAAGGTACAGCGGAAGGAAGAATGAGTAAAAGGCCAAAGTGATCTAAAAACAAACCACAAAGTGGACAATCCCAAAAAATATTATTATTATTAATTTAAGTCACAAGATGACAAAAAAGGTATTTAAGATTGACTGAGAATAAGTCCAGCAATCAAAAAATTAACTGAGCAGAGATGATGTTCCTCTGGTCTCAGAAAAAATGAGTAGTAATGGAAGAAACCAGCTACTAAAAGTTAGGGAAAAATTATATATAAAAGGGAGAACACACTAATGGAAATAAATAAAAATAGATCTACATAAAATGGAATGGAACAAGTAAGAATAGAAATAAGAAAGAAGAAACAAACAAGAAAGAAAAGGGAAAAATAATATATAACTGATAATTTCATAAAAAACTATGCTAGTGTTTTATCAAAATGATCAATTTTGAAGGAGAGGCATTATGTTATAACACAAATAAGCCACCCCAATACCAGGGATAAAAAAGATGATTCTGAGTATTAAAAAGTAATTCATATAAAATAAAATGTTTAATATAAAGAAAATAAAAAGACAATGACACGACAAACAACGACATGACCTAACCCAAGTGATTGACCCAACCAAAAGAAGAAGGGAACAACGAAAAACAAACAAGAATAAACCCAAAGAAGAAAGTAATTGACCCAAAACAAATGAAGAAGGGAAAAAACTGAAACCAAACAAAAATGAAACAAATTAAAGGAATTGAATGACTCAATGCAACATATTAAAATGAACCAAAGGAGAAGGTGGAAAAACAAGATATAAAGAAAAGACACTGAAGGTGAAGAAGGAGGAAAATGAAAAAGAAACAAACACAAGATAAAGGGAAATAAATAAAAAGGAAATCGAATGATAAGACACAAACAACTAATAAAGAATAAAAGAAAGAGAAATGATACACTCATGTAATGTTGAATAAGGAACCAATGACTAACCTAAGTAATAAATAAATATTATTATCAATTAAGTAATAAAGGTAAATGATATTCGATTAAACTCAATTAAAGAATGTTGAGTATAAAATCAAACTAACCCACAAATTAGAGTTAGATGTAATGATAAAACATAGAGACATAAAATTGTTAATATTATTAATGATATTTGTAATGAAAGTGATAGTACGGTAGTGAGATAGTAATTAGAGGGATTACCCATTTAGAAACACTTAAAACAAAAACATTTGTGAAGTGCAAAATAAAAGTGTAAAAACCCTAAAGTAAAGTGATAAAGCAAGAACACTAAATAAATTATAATAAACCATAGATAATTTAAAAGTGAAGGTGAGGTATAAATAAAAATAATGTATTATAAAGAATGTTAATATTATAAAAAATAGTGAAGGATAAAAGGTAAACACTTGATAAATCATTAAGAAACACTAAAGGTTTAACAATGAAAAATATTAGTAATTAAGAAAGTTGTGAAGGATAGTATTAAGTGTAAACAATAAATGAAGATGTATTGAACACAGAAGAGTGATGATAACCATATTAATTAAAAAAGAAATCTTATTGATAAGTTTAAAAGTATATAATAGTATTTAAAAGGGAGAATCCCATGAAAAAGTAAACAGATAGTGGTACCATGGAGGGAAGGTAAAGATAATTTAAAACATAAGAATGTAAAACTAATCAATAAATACCCATGTTATAAGGTATTATTATTTAAGTAAGTTCAAAAAGTGTGATGTTGATTATCACCCAAAAAATAATATAAAATGAAATAAATTGTAAACAAATATTATCAAAAAAATTGTTAAATAATTGTTTAAGCAAGTTTATGAATAGGATATGGCTGGAAGAATTATACAGACCATAGACCTAGATGTTGTATTTTATGTGAACAAAAGTAGTAAATAATAGCCACATTGTTATTATAGGCAAATTAAATAAGTAAGAAAGTAAAGAAATGTATGACTTAGGAAACAAGAAAACCAGTTAGTAAACAATTAGCAATTCATGATGTATAAAATAATAGTAACATACTAATAACACAAAAACAGAACCAAAACACATCAAAAAATAACACAACCAGTAATAATAACAAAACAAAGCTCATTACGCTAAAAAGAGATGTAATTTGTACAAAATAAGTAAAAACCCATTATGGCTACTTAGGCCTATGAAATGCCTAACTGTCAAAAACAAACAACTACAAACTGTAACAAAATAACAAAGAAACTAGCAAATCCAAGGTGAACAATTAACCAAGGATAATTTGTAAATCATAATAAAAGCAAAATATTAGAATAAGAACTCAAATTAAAAGAGAAATGTAATTAGCAAATAATAATATAATTGTAAAATTACAAAACATACAATAACCCAACCTTGAGGGATATCAAAATAATCTTTGATAGGAAATACATACCCCCATAGTATGTACATACATTGGGAAATACATACATACATAGTGACAATATTTAATACTTAGGAAGGAAGATAGAGGAATAAAAGCAATCAGAAGATATACAAGGATTTTGAAAAGAATTCAAAAATGATAACAATGGATTTATGTCAATCTAAGCCAATCAGATTTAATTAGTAACCATAGAAACGAACGTTGGTGGCAAAATTTTCGTTGAATATCGCTACTCGTAAAGTGATGCTCTTGCAGAACAGAAGCCGAATTTTGAACGACCAATTTTTAATCAAAAAATGTAAAAATAGTAAACAAAATTAAAAACTATGATCGAATAAGAAGCAGATGAACAACCGGAACAGTTAACTAAAGCCAAGGACCATTTTACCAGGAAATTAAATGAAAATATGACCACATCTAATATGAAAAGGACGCCAGACTTACTTAAGCCCCAAGATTAATGAAAACTGAAAACTATTGCAGCCCAATCCTCTTCCGACTCAATGATTGGTAACACCAAGTCATCTGATGTGTTAAGTATCCTTGAATTACCCAATTTCCAAAAATAAACTCACTTTAAATATTTCTAAAAATAATTTGAACTCTCACTATAAACCGAATATTCTCTTTCAAAGATTAATTAAGAAATATAACACACTCAAAATTTTTTAACATAAAAGATAACCTGTTGTTTGAATACGAACTTTAGAAACACATTTAACGACACTACAGAACTGATTATAACCACACACTTTATTATTTAAGTACACATTAAGTAAGGTAATGTACTTTTTATTGTAATCATAGGAATTATTTGTCTTGTAATCAAAAGAATCCCAGATTTTGGAACGAAAATAATTGTAATAACTAAACAACTCAGCAGCCATGCTGATATGAATACCTCGTTACCAAAATCGATTCGTCATCCTGAGAAAAATTGTTTCATGTAAAATGTCGGTGCAAATTTATTAATCAACAAATATAATTTAATTGTCAAACTGAAATTTTACTTATCAACCATTAAAATAACTAGTACAGGGAGTAACCGTTGTTATTATTTCATAGGGAGTGTATCATATAATTTGCGTTTGTTAGCGAATTAGCTTTGACGGTACAGCGCTCACGCTGCAAATCAACACACTACATGATCGAGTCAGTCGTCTTACCAAGGCAGGTAGTATTTGAATGCTACGGCCGTCACAGCTGTGAACTTATTTATAACATATTATCTAAGAATTTTAATTGTTTTTAATAAACAATTTGGCGCCACCCGGGAATCACAAATCCCTATTTACTAACAGGTAAGGTTACTACCGTATTGTACTGGTAATTACAACATCGCTACGGACATCGTTAGCGCAAGAATAGATGTAACGACCCCAGTGCGAGACGAACGCACCCTACATACACAATATACACGTCGTTATCAGAGATGACCACGTTCAATCGTTACAGATTGGCGACCAACTGGTGAGGCTAGAAAAGAAGAAGACTAGCGGCGATTATGAGACATTCTTTGGTTACAACACAAAGACGAAAAAAGATGAAAAAAAAAGATATGCTACAACAACAAACGAAAATGCCCAAACAACAGAACCAATTGAGCTATGCAGAATGGACGACAGGGTTATTTAAAAAATTCAGCAAGGAGATGGAGTACATCAAGAAAAATACCACGGATCACGAACGAGCACAGATGACTCGTGCTAATGCAGTGGGAATGCCAAACGACAAAATGTCACTGAGAGATATTTATGATGAAATGTGGAAGCTGGACACCAAGTATAATGAAGAAGAGACTATCGGGACAGCCCACGAAAAACGTGATAACAAGGTGGAAAGAATGACTGAAGAAGATTGGCAAAAATGGTACAATAATGAAATACAAATTAAAAACGAAAGAACGGGAGTATACGCACTGGTGACAGAGGAATATACACAGGAGGAGTATGAACAATGGAGACAATCAATAAGACAACCAGAAAAACCAATACAAACAGAAAACGCAGAATTAAGGGAATGGATAAGGGTTATGTTTGAACTATCCAGAGAAGATATTTGTAATTGGAGGAAGGTACATAATCAAGTAGAAGAGTTCAAGGAATTGCCAAATAATAAAAAAATGAAACAACCAAAACTCAAATAAAAAAAGAAGTAATCAAGGACGTGGAAGTGAAGCAACAAAAGAAAATGCCAGAACTCACACAAGAAGAGACGGAATTGGATAGCTTGATGAGGATGATGATGGAGCAGTTCGAACAAAGAAAGCAAGACAAGGAAGAAGCAAAAGAACAAAGGAAGGAAGACAGGGAATTTTTAAACGAAACATTCGATAGGGGTTTCAGAAAGTTAAGAGAGACAATACATCGTGGTTTCACACAATTAAATGAAACACCAGACAGCACTTCTGAAGGTATCAAAGAAACGTTGAATAAGAACAGGGAACCGATGAATCAGGAAATAAAAGAGAAGGATGAGGAAATAGAGAATAAAGAAGACAAAAGTATATTGTATTCTGAAAATAAAAATAACAAAAACGAAGAGAAAATTAAACACATAAAAACCAACCGGAGAGGAGTAAAGAAGAATTGAATAATTAAGAAGATTAAGAAAACAAAAGATATGGGAAAAATATATAAAAAGAAATTACTAAAAACAAGAAAAGAAGTGGAGATGATGAAGCATGGACTAATTGATGTGTTTAATTTACCCCTTACTGACCAAAGCAAGTTAATGAAATATAAAGACTGTAGGAGGACCTTAAAAGCAATTATAGAGGGAATTCACAACAAACCAGCGGATGAAAAATTCAGCAAATCTATACTTAAATGGAAGATGCCAGAAATAGAAAGGACTTACAACAAAACAGTGTATAACAAATTAAGGAGGTCCCTAAAACACTGGAGCACACCAGAATGGGAAATGCAAAATAAAAAATCAATAATAACATTAACGAAGGAGGTACAATTAACAACTTCTTTGATTAATCAAAATGTATTGAATGACGTAGGCATGAAGACAACTGAACATATGATATTAGAAGAATTGTGGTACAAAATAGAAGATACCTATTTCACAAGAACGAAAATAGTTCTACACACCGAGGTCATCCGAAGCACAAGTGGAGAGGAAATGATGGACCATGGGTAAACAAAATGAAGATACACACCGAGAAATGGGACTGATCTTCAGGATAATGACCAGGCAAACCAATGGAAGGGAAGGAGTATTAAATTAAATTAAACCAATTAATAATAACCAAAACAAGAATTGACAAGAAATGACTAAACGACTAAGACGAATTAGATGAGAACTAATAAACCATAATAAATAAATTTAAAAAAATTTGTCCAGAATAAATGTAGAAAACCAAACATTTGAAGGAGAAAAGGAGAAGATCGCCAAAGTGTATTACATATTAAAGGATAGGAAGGACCTGGAAGATATTCTAAGCGAAATAATGGTACAGCAGAAACAAGATTCAAAATTACTAAACATAAGAAGAAGACTATTAAAAGATGAAGAAAGTATCAATAAATATTATTGCATCCACCAAGATATACTCTTTATTAGAACCAAAAAGAATCAAAGAACGTGGAAACTTGTAGTTCCAAATTCATTAGAAAACAAGATAATTAAAGATTACCATGTTCGATACGGACATATGGGAACATTAAAAATTGTAAAAGCATTGGAAGAGGAAATCTTTATCAAAAATATAACAAGAAAAGTAAACCAGGATATTAAAACATGCACAATATGTCAGATGGTCAAAACAAATAATGAGAAAAAAGAAGGAACAATGATACCCATCACTTCAAACACCAAGCTAGAAAAAGTGTTTCTCGACATATGTGGACCATTCCCACGTAGCGGAGGGAGACAAATATAAGTCTATAGTAATCATATTGGACCATTACACAAAGTACACAAAATTATACGCAATAAACCGAGCTACTACGAAGAAAATATTGGACATAATAAAAAATAAATACATCACCGAAGTTGGAAAACCATACATGGTTATAACAGACCACGGGACACAATTCAAAGGAAAGAAGTGGCGAGATGAATTATTAAAAGAGAACATAAAAACATATAAAACATCCAAATACCACCCTAGTAGTAATCCCGCAGAAAGAGTGTTAAGAGAGGTGGGACGTATACTAAGAACTTATTGCTATGATAACCAAAAGGAATGGCAGAAATATTTAGCTTCAACCGAAGAATTTCTAAATACAAGTTACCACCAGTTTATTGAGAACACCCCATATTTAATGATGTTTGGAGGAAAACCCCATAGAGAGATACAAGAACTAATAGACTTCCCAGTCAACCCAGAAGACCCGTATGATGAAAACAAATGTTATAGCTGTATTATAGAGAAAATTGAGAAGCAAAAAGCAAAGTATTCACAAAACCAACCTAACATAATAAAATATAACGAAGGAGAAAGAGTATTAATAAAAAACCGTGAACTACCCAGTACACTTGAAGGGATAGCCAAAAAACTGCTATTATTATCCATAGGACCTTATGTCATCACCAAAGACAATGGAAACAATACTTATGAAATAAGTAACATAACCACCAAAAAGATAAAAGGAGTTTACAATCAAGCTTCTATAAAAAAGTTTTACGAAGAAAAATAACTTATAATAAGTAAATAAACAAATACCAAAATTCAAAAAAAATTATGTAAGCACAACTTTCAACAATATTTCGATGGTATATGAGGGGGGAAAAAAAAGCTACAAAAATTCCTATAACAAAGTAAAGTAAGAACCACAAACTTAAACAAAAAATGCCAATAAAGGAATAAGTTACAAAAATTCCTATAAAGTAAGAACCACAAACTTACTATAATATTTAAACAAAAAGTACTAAGAAAGGAATCAGTTACAAAAATTCCTATAAAAAAGTAAGAACCACAAACTTACTATAATATTTAAACAAAAAAAAAAGAAGGAATAAGTTACAAAAATTTCTACAAAGTAAGATCAACTTACAATAAAATAAAGTTGACATAGGAAGTATAATATAAAAAATTATAAGAAAGGAATAAGTTACAAAAATTCCTATAAAGTAAGAAAAACAAACTTACAAACATTATTTAGAATAATATTTCAAACAAAATGAATTAAACAAAAATAAAATCAAACACGAAACGCTAAGACAAATACCTGAAATTATAATGAATTCAATGTATTCAAAGAAAAAAAAAAGAGAAAAAAAACTGAACTGGTACGAGGAAGAAAAAGAAGTTATGTATAAAACAAATATACAGAAAATGGCTAAAGCAGAATATTGCTAAACAACCAAGAAAAAGAAAAAAGATGTCTAAGATAATTAAAATGATCACAAGAAGAAAAGAAAAACAAACTAATGAAAAGTTAGAAATGATGAAATTAACAACTAAATAAATAAAAACAACCAACTGTATGAGTAGATGACAGTATATAGCAAAGGTACAGCGGAAGGAAGAATGAGTAAAAGGCCAAAGTGATCTAAAAACAAACCACAAAGTGGACAATCCCAAAAAATATTATTATTATTAATTTAAGTCACAAGATGACAAAAAAGGTATTTAAGATTGACTGAGAATAAGTCCAGCAATCAAAAAATTAACTGAGCAGAGATGATGTTCCTCTGGTCTCAGAAAAAATGAGTAGTAATGGAAGAAACCAGCTACTAAAAGTTAGGGAAAAATTATATATAAAAGGGAGAACACACTAATGGAAATAAATAAAAATAGATCTACATAAAATGGAATGGAACAAGTAAGAATAGAAATAAGAAAGAAGAAACAAACAAGAAAGAAAAGGGAAAAATAATATATAACTGATAATTTCATAAAAAACTATGCTAGTGTTTTATCAAAATGATCAATTTTGAAGGAGAGGCATTATGTTACAACACAAATAAGCCACCCCAATACCAGGGATAAAAAAGATGATTCTGAGTATTAAAAAGTAATTCATATAAAATAAAATGTTTAATATAAAGAAAATAAAAAGACAATGACACGACAAACAACGACATGACCTAACCCAAGTGATTGACCCAACCAAAAGAAGAAGGGAACAACGAAAAACAAACAAGAATAAACCCAAAGAAGAAAGTAATTGACCCAAAACAAATGAAGAAGGGAAAAAACTGAAACCAAACAAAAATGAAACAAATTAAAGGAATTGAATGACTCAATGCAACATATTAAAATGAACCAAAGGAGAAGGTGGAAAAACAAGATATAAAGAAAAGACACTGAAGGTGAAGAAGGAGGAAAATGAAAAAGAAACAAACACAAGATAAAGGGAAATAAATAAAAAGGAAATCGAATGATAAGACACAAACAACTAATAAAGAATAAAAGAAAGAGAAATGATACACTCATGTAATGTTGAATAAGGAACCAATGACTAACCTAAGTAATAAATAAATATTATTATCAATTAAGTAATAAAGGTAAATGATATTCGATTAAACTCAATTAAAGAATGTTGAGTATAAAATCAAACTAACCCACAAATTAGAGTTAGATGTAATGATAAAACATAGAGACATAAAATTGTTAATATTATTAATGATATTTGTAATGAAAGTGATAGTACGGTAGTGAGATAGTAATTAGAGGGATTACCCATTTAGAAACACTTAAAACAAAAACATTTGTGAAGTGCAAAATAAAAGTGTAAAAACCCTAAAGTAAAGTGATAAAGCAAGAACACTAAATAAATTATAATAAACCATAGATAATTTAAAAGTGAAGGTGAGGTATAAATAAAAATAATGTATTATAAAGAATGTTAATATTATAAAAAATAGTGAAGGATAAAAGGTAAACACTTGATAAATCATTAAGAAACACTAAAGGTTTAACAATGAAAAATATTAGTAATTAAGAAAGTTGTGAAGGATAGTATTAAGTGTAAACAATAAATGAAGATGTATTGAACACAGAAGAGTGATGATAACCATATTAATTAAAAAAGAAATCTTATTGATAAGTTTAAAAGTATATAATAGTATTTAAAAGGGAGAATCCCATGAAAAAGTAAACAGATAGTGGTACCATGGAGGGAAGGTAAAGATAATTTAAAACATAAGAATGTAAAACTAATCAATAAATACCCATGTTATAAGGTATTATTATTTAAGTAAGTTCAAAAAGTGTGATGTTGATTATCACCCAAAAAATAATATAAAATGAAATAAATTGTAAACAAATATTATCAAAAAAATTGTTAAATAATTGTTTAAGCAAGTTTATGAATAGGATATGGCTGGAAGAATTATACAGACCATAGACCTAGATGTTGTATTTTATGTGAACAAAAGTAGTAAATAATAGCCACATTGTTATTATAGGCAAATTAAATAAGTAAGAAAGTAAAGAAATGTATGACTTAGGAAACAAGAAAACCAGTTAGTAAACAATTAGCAATTCATGATGTATAAAATAATAGTAACATACTAATAACACAAAAACAGAACCAAAACACATCAAAAAATAACACAACCAGTAATAATAACAAAACAAAGCTCATTACGCTAAAAAGAGATGTAATTTGTACAAAATAAGTAAAAACCCATTATGGCTACTTAGGCCTATGAAATGCCTAACTGTCAAAAACAAACAACTACAAACTGTAACAAAATAACAAAGAAACTAGCAAATCCAAGGTGAACAATTAACCAAGGATAATTTGTAAATCATAATAAAAGCAAAATATTAGAATAAGAACTCAAATTAAAAGAGAAATGTAATTAGCAAATAATAATATAATTGTAAAATTACAAAACATACAATAACCCAACCTTGAGGGATATCAAAATAATCTTTGATAGGAAATACAGACCCCCATAGTATGTACATACATTGGGAAATACATACATACATAGTGACAATATTTAATACTTAGGAAGGAAGATAGAGGAATAAAAGCAATCAGAAGATATACAAGGATTTTGAAAAGAATTCAAAAATGATAACAATGGATTTATGTCAATCTAAGCCAATCAGATTTAATTAGTAACCATAGAAACGAACGTTGGTGGCAAAATTTTCGTTGAATATCGCTACTCGTAAAGTGATGCTCTTGCAGAACAGAAGCCGAATTTTGAACGACCAATTTTTAATCAAAAAATGTAAAAATAGTAAACAAAATTAAAAACTATGATCGAATAAGAAGCAGATGAACAACCGGAACAGTTAACTAAAGCCAAGGACCATTTTACCAGGAAATTAAATGAAAATATGACCACATCTAATATGAAAAGGACGCCAGACTTACTTAAGCCCCAAGATTAATGAAAACTGAAAACTATTGCAGCCCAATCCTCTTCCGACTCAATGATTGGTAACACCAAGTCATCTGATGTGTTAAGTATCCTTGAATTACCCAATTTCCAAAAATAAACTCACTTTAAATATTTCTAAAAATAATTTGAACTCTCACTATAAACCGAATATTCTCTTTCAAAGATTAATTAAGAAATATAACACACTCAAAATTTTTTAACATAAAAGATAACCTGTTGTTTGAATACGAACTTTAGAAACACATTTAACGACACTACAGAACTGATTATAACCACACACTTTATTATTTAAGTACACATTAAGTAAGGTAATGTACTTTTTATTGTAATCATAGGAATTATTTGTCTTGTAATCAAAAGAATCCCAGATTTTGGAACGAAAATAATTGTAATAACTAAACAACTCAGCAGCCATGCTGATATGAATACCTCGTTACCAAAATCGATTCGTCATCCTGAGAAAAATTGTTTCATGTAAAATGTCGGTGCAAATTTATTAATCAACAAATATAATTTAATTGTCAAACTGAAATTTTACTTATCAACCATTAAAATAACTAGTACAGGGAGTAACCGTTGTTATTATTTCATAGGGAGTGTATCATATAATTTGCGTTTGTTAGCGAATTAGCTTTGACGGTACAGCGCTCACGCTGCAAATCAACACACTACATGATCGAGTCAGTCGTCTTACCAAGGCAGGTAGTATTTGAATGCTACGGCCGTCACAGCTGTGAACTTATTTATAACATATTATCTAAGAATTTTAATTGTTTTTAATAAACAATTTGGCGCCACCCGGGAATCACAAATCCCTATTTACTAACAGGTAAGGTTACTACCGTATTGTACTGGTAATTACAACATCGCTACGGACATCGTTAGCGCAAGAATAGATGTAACGACCCCAGTGCGAGACGAACGCACCCTACATACACAATATACACGTCGTTATCAGAGATGACCACGTTCAATCGTTACAGATTGGCGACCAACTGGTGAGGCTAGAAAAGAAGAAGACTAGCGGCGATTATGAGACATTCTTTGGTTACAACACAAAGACGAAAAAAGATGAAAAAAAAAGATATGCTACAACAACAAACGAAAATGCCCAAACAACAGAACCAATTGAGCTATGCAGAATGGACGACAGGGTTATTTAAAAAATTCAGCAAGGAGATGGAGTACATCAAGAAAAATACCACGGATCACGAACGAGCACAGATGACTCGTGCTAATGCAGTGGGAATGCCAAACGACAAAATGTCACTGAGAGATATTTATGATGAAATGTGGAAGCTGGACACCAAGTATAATGAAGAAGAGACTATCGGGACAGCCCACGAAAAACGTGATAACAAGGTGGAAAGAATGACTGAAGAAGATTGGCAAAAATGGTACAATAATGAAATACAAATTAAAAACGAAAGAACGGGAGTATACGCACTGGTGACAGAGGAATATACACAGGAGGAGTATGAACAATGGAGACAATCAATAAGACAACCAGAAAAACCAATACAAACAGAAAACGCAGAATTAAGGGAATGGATAAGGGTTATGTTTGAACTATCCAGAGAAGATATTTGTAATTGGAGGAAGGTACATAATCAAGTAGAAGAGTTCAAGGAATTGCCAAATAATAAAAAAATGAAACAACCAAAACTCAAATAAAAAAAGAAGTAATCAAGGACGTGGAAGTGAAGCAACAAAAGAAAATGCCAGAACTCACACAAGAAGAGACGGAATTGGATAGCTTGATGAGGATGATGATGGAGCAGTTCGAACAAAGAAAGCAAGACAAGGAAGAAGCAAAAGAACAAAGGAAGGAAGACAGGGAATTTTTAAACGAAACATTCGATAGGGGTTTCAGAAAGTTAAGAGAGACAATACATCGTGGTTTCACACAATTAAATGAAACACCAGACAGCACTTCTGAAGGTATCAAAGAAACGTTGAATAAGAACAGGGAACCGATGAATCAGGAAATAAAAGAGAAGGATGAGGAAATAGAGAATAAAGAAGACAAAAGTATATTGTATTCTGAAAATAAAAATAACAAAAACGAAGAGAAAATTAAACACATAAAAACCAACCGGAGAGGAGTAAAGAAGAATTGAATAATTAAGAAGATTAAGAAAACAAAAGATATGGGAAAAATATATAAAAAGAAATTACTAAAAACAAGAAAAGAAGTGGAGATGATGAAGCATGGACTAATTGATGTGTTTAATTTACCCCTTACTGACCAAAGCAAGTTAATGAAATATAAAGACTGTAGGAGGACCTTAAAAGCAATTATAGAGGGAATTCACAACAAACCAGCGGATGAAAAATTCAGCAAATCTATACTTAAATGGAAGATGCCAGAAATAGAAAGGACTTACAACAAAACAGTGTATAACAAATTAAGGAGGTCCCTAAAACACTGGAGCACACCAGAATGGGAAATGCAAAATAAAAAATCAATAATAACATTAACGAAGGAGGTACAATTAACAACTTCTTTGATTAATCAAAATGTATTGAATGACGTAGGCATGAAGACAACTGAACATATGATATTAGAAGAATTGTGGTACAAAATAGAAGATACCTATTTCACAAGAACGAAAATAGTTCTACACACCGAGGTCATCCGAAGCACAAGTGGAGAGGAAATGATGGACCATGGGTAAACAAAATGAAGATACACACCGAGAAATGGGACTGATCTTCAGGATAATGACCAGGCAAACCAATGGAAGGGAAGGAGTATTAAATTAAATTAAACCAATTAATAATAACCAAAACAAGAATTGACAAGAAATGACTAAACGACTAAGACGAATTAGATGAGAACTAATAAACCATAATAAATAAATTTAAAAAAATTTGTCCAGAATAAATGTAGAAAACCAAACATTTGAAGGAGAAAAGGAGAAGATCGCCAAAGTGTATTACATATTAAAGGATAGGAAGGACCTGGAAGATATTCTAAGCGAAATAATGGTACAGCAGAAACAAGATTCAAAATTACTAAACATAAGAAGAAGACTATTAAAAGATGAAGAAAGTATCAATAAATATTATTGCATCCACCAAGATATACTCTTTATTAGAACCAAAAAGAATCAAAGAACGTGGAAACTTGTAGTTCCAAATTCATTAGAAAACAAGATAATTAAAGATTACCATGTTCGATACGGACATATGGGAACATTAAAAATTGTAAAAGCATTGGAAGAGGAAATCTTTATCAAAAATATAACAAGAAAAGTAAACCAGGATATTAAAACATGCACAATATGTCAGATGGTCAAAACAAATAACGAGAAAAAAGAAGGAACAATGATACCCATCACTTCAAACACCAAGCTAGAAAAAGTGTTTCTCGACATATGTGGACCATTCCCACGTAGCGGAGGGAGACAAATATAAGTCTATAGTAATCATATTGGACCATTACACAAAGTACACAAAATTATACGCAATAAACCGAGCTACTACGAAGAAAATATTGGACATAATAAAAAATAAATACATCACCGAAGTTGGAAAACCATACATGGTTATAACAGACCACGGGACACAATTCAAAGGAAAGAAGTGGCGAGATGAATTATTAAAAGAGAACATAAAAACATATAAAACATCCAAATACCACCCTAGTAGTAATCCCGCAGAAAGAGTGTTAAGAGAGGTGGGACGTATACTAAGAACTTATTGCTATGATAACCAAAAGGAATGGCAGAAATATTTAGCTTCAACCGAAGAATTTCTAAATACAAGTTACCACCAGTTTATTGAGAACACCCCATATTTAATGATGTTTGGAGGAAAACCCCATAGAGAGATACAAGAACTAATAGACTTCCCAGTCAACCCAGAAGACCCGTATGATGAAAACAAATGTTATAGCTGTATTATAGAGAAAATTGAGAAGCAAAAAGCAAAGTATTCACAAAACCAACCTAACATAATAAAATATAACGAAGGAGAAAGAGTATTAATAAAAAACCGTGAACTACCCAGTACACTTGAAGGGATAGCAAAAAAACTGCTATTATTATCCATAGGACCTTATGTCATCACCAAAGACAATGGAAACAATACTTATGAAATAAGTAACATAACCACCAAAAAGATAAAAGGAGTTTACAATCAAGCTTCTATAAAAAAGTTTTACGAAGAAAAATAACTTATAATAAGTAAATAAACAAATACCAAAATTCAAAAAAAATTATGTAAGCACAACTTTCAACAATATTTCGATGGTATATGAGGGGGGAAAAAAAAGCTACAAAAATTCCTATAACAAAGTAAAGTAAGAACCACAAACTTAAACAAAAAATGCCAATAAAGGAATAAGTTACAAAAATTCCTATAAAGTAAGAACCACAAACTTACTATAATATTTAAACAAAAAGTACTAAGAAAGGAATCAGTTACAAAAATTCCTATAAAAAAGTAAGAACCACAAACTTACTATAATATTTAAACAAAAAAAAAAGAAGGAATAAGTTACAAAAATTTCTACAAAGTAAGATCAACTTACAATAAAATAAAGTTGACATAGGAAGTATAATATAAAAAATTATAAGAAAGGAATAAGTTACAAAAATTCCTATAAAGTAAGAAAAACAAACTTACAAACATTATTTAGAATAATATTTCAAACAAAATGAATTAAACAAAAATAAAATCAAACACGAAACGCTAAGACAAATACCTGAAATTATAATGAATTCAATGTATTCAAAGAAAAAAAAAAGAGAAAAAAAACTGAACTGGTACGAGGAAGAAAAAGAAGTTATGTATAAAACAAATATACAGAAAATGGCTAAAGCAGAATATTGCTAAACAACCAAGAAAAAGAAAAAAGATGTCTAAGATAATTAAAATGATCACAAGAAGAAAAGAAAAACAAACTAATGAAAAGTTAGAAATGATGAAATTAACAACTAAATAAATAAAAACAACCAACTGTATGAGTAGATGACAGTATATAGCAAAGGTACAGCGGAAGGAAGAATGAGTAAAAGGCCAAAGTGATCTAAAAACAAACCACAAAGTGGACAATCCCAAAAAATATTATTATTATTAATTTAAGTCACAAGATGACAAAAAAGGTATTTAAGATTGACTGAGAATAAGTCCAGCAATCAAAAAATTAACTGAGCAGAGATGATGTTCCTCTGGTCTCAGAAAAAATGAGTAGTAATGGAAGAAACCAGCTACTAAAAGTTAGGGAAAAATTATATATAAAAGGGAGAACACACTAATGGAAATAAATAAAAATAGATCTACATAAAATGGAATGGAACAAGTAAGAATAGAAATAAGAAAGAAGAAACAAACAAGAAAGAAAAGGGAAAAATAATATATAACTGATAATTTCATAAAAAACTATGCTAGTGTTTTATCAAAATGATCAATTTTGAAGGAGAGGCATTATGTTACAACACAAATAAGCCACCCCAATACCAGGGATAAAAAAGATGATTCTGAGTATTAAAAAGTAATTCATATAAAATAAAATGTTTAATATAAAGAAAATAAAAAGACAATGACACGACAAACAACGACATGACCTAACCCAAGTGATTGACCCAACCAAAAGAAGAAGGGAACAACGAAAAACAAACAAGAATAAACCCAAAGAAGAAAGTAATTGACCCAAAACAAATGAAGAAGGGAAAAAACTGAAACCAAACAAAAATGAAACAAATTAAAGGAATTGAATGACTCAATGCAACATATTAAAATGAACCAAAGGAGAAGGTGGAAAAACAAGATATAAAGAAAAGACACTGAAGGTGAAGAAGGAGGAAAATGAAAAAGAAACAAACACAAGATAAAGGGAAATAAATAAAAAGGAAATCGAATGATAAGACACAAACAACTAATAAAGAATAAAAGAAAGAGAAATGATACACTCATGTAATGTTGAATAAGGAACCAATGACTAACCTAACTAATAAATAAATATTATTATCAATTAAGTAATAAAGGTAAATGATATTCGATTAAACTCAATTAAAGAATGTTGAGTATAAAATCAAACTAACCCACAAATTAGAGTTAGATGTAATGATAAAACATAGAGACATAAAATTGTTAATATTATTAATGATATTTGTAATGAAAGTGATAGTACGGTAGTGAGATAGTAATTAGAGGGATTACCCATTTAGAAACACTTAAAACAAAAACATTTGTGAAGTGCAAAATAAAAGTGTAAAAACCCTAAAGTAAAGTGATAAAGCAAGAACACTAAATAAATTATAATAAACCATAGATAATTTAAAAGTGAAGGTGAGGTATAAATAAAAATAATGTATTATAAAGAATGTTAATATTATAAAAAATAGTGAAGGATAAAAAGGTAAACACTTGATAAATCATTAAGAAACACTAAAGGTTTAACAATGAAAAATATTAGTAATTAAGAAAGTTGTGAAGGATAGTATTAAGTGTAAATAATAAATTAAGATGTATTGAACACAGAAGAGTGATGATAACCATATTAATTAAAAAAGAAATCTTATTGATAAGTTTAAAAGTATATAATAGTATTTAAAAGGGAGAATCCCATGAAAAAGTAAACAGATAGTGGTACCATGGAGGGAAGGTAAAGATAATTTAAAACATAAGAATGTAAAACTAATCAATAAATACCCATGTTATAAGGTATTATTATTTAAGTAAGTTCAAAAAGTGTGATGTTGATTATCACCCAAAAAATAATATAAAATGAAATAAATTGTAAACAAATATTATCAAAAAAATTGTTAAATAATTGTTTAAGCAAGTTTATGAATAGGATATGGCTGGAAGAATTATACAGACCATAGACCTAGATGTTGTATTTTATGTGAACAAAAGTAGTAAATAATAGCCACATTGTTATTATAGGCAAATTAAATAAGTAAGAAAGTAAAGAAATGTATGACTTAGGAAACGAGAAAACCAGTTAGTAAACAATTAGCAATTCATGATGTATAAAATAATAGTAACATACTAATAACACAAAAACAGAACCAAAACACATCAAAAAATAACACAACCA
Source organism: Magicicada septendecula (assembly GCA_034769895.1). Lineage (NCBI taxonomy): Eukaryota > Metazoa > Arthropoda > Insecta > Hemiptera > Cicadidae > Magicicada > Magicicada septendecula. The sequence continues at coordinate 210,050,076 of CM068371.1, forward strand.
GTAATAATAACAAAACAAAGCTCATTACGCTAAAAAGAGATGTAATTTGTACAAAATAAGTAAAAACCCATTATGGCTACTTAGGCCTATGAAATGCCTAACTGTCAAAAACAAACAACTACAAACTGTAACAAAATAACAAAGAAACTAGCAAATCCAAGGTGAACAATTAACCAAGGATAATTTGTAAATCATAATAAAAGCAAAATATTAGAATAAGAACTCAAATTAAAAGAGAAATGTAATTAGCAAATAATAATATAATTGTAAAATTACAAAACATACAATAACCCAACCTTGAGGGATATCAAAATAATCTTTGAAAGGAAATACATACCCCCATAGTATGTACATACATTGGGAAATACATACATACATAGTGACAATATTTAATACTTAGGAAGGAAGATAGAGGAATAAAAGCAATCAGAAGATATACAAGGATTTTGAAAAGAATTCAAAAATGATAACAATGGATTTATGTCAATCTAAGCCAATCAGATTTAATTAGTAACCATAGAAACGAACGTTGGTGGCAAAATTTTCGTTGAATATCGCTACTCGTAAAGTGATGCTCTTGCAGAACAGAAGCCGAATTTTGAACGACCAATTTTTAATCAAAAAATGTAAAAATAGTAAACAAAATTAAAAACTATGATCGAATAAGAAGCAGATGAACAACCGGAACAGTTAACTAAAGCCAAGGACCATTTTACCAGGAAATTAAATGAAAATATGACCACATCTAATATGAAAAGGACGCCAGACTTACTTAAGCCCCAAGATTAATGAAAACTGAAAACTATTGCAGCCCAATCCTCTTCCGACTCAATGATTGGTAACACCAAGTCATCTGATGTGTTAAGTATCCTTGAATTACCCAATTTCCAAAAATAAACTCACTTTAAATATTTCTAAAAATAATTTGAACTCTCACTATAAACCGAATATTCTCTTTCAAAGATTAATTAAGAAATATAACACACTCAAAATTTTTTAACATAAAAGATAACCTGTTGTTTGAATACGAACTTTAGAAACACATTTAACGACACTACAGAACTGATTATAACCACACACTTTATTATTTAAGTACACATTAAGTAAGGTAATGTACTTTTTATTGTAATCATAGGAATTATTTGTCTTGTAATCAAAAGAATCCCAGATTTTGGAACGAAAATAATTGTAATAACTAAACAACTCAGCAGCCATGCTGATATGAATACCTCGTTACCAAAATCGATTTGTCATCCTGAGAAAAATTGTTTCATGTAAAATGTCGGTGCAAATTTATTAATCAACAAATATAATTTAATTGTCAAACTGAAATTTTACTTATCAACCATTAAAATAACTAGTACAGGGAGTAACCGTTGTTATTATTTCATAGGGAGTGTATCATATAATTTGTGTTTGTTAGCGAATTAGCTTTGACGGTACAGCGCTCACGCTGCAAATCAACACACTACATGATCGAGTCAGTCGTCTGACCAAGGCAGGAAGTGTTTGAATGCTACGGCCGTCACAGCTGTGAACTTATTTATAATATATTATCTAAGAATTTTAATTGTTTTTAATAAACAATTTGGCGCCACCCGGGAATCACAAATCCCTATTTACTAACAGGTAAGGTTACTACCGCATTGTACTGGTAATTACAACATCGCTACGGACATCGTTAGCGCAAGAATAGATGTAACGACCCCAGTGCGAGACGAACGCACCCTACATACACAATATACACGTCGTTATCAGAGATGACCACGTTCAATCGTTACAGATTGGCGACCAACTGGTGAGGCTAGAAAAGAAGAAGACTAGCGGCGATTATGAGACATTCTTTGGTTACAACACAAAGATGAAAAAATATGAAACAAAAAGATATGCTACAACAACAAACGAAAATGCCCAAACAACAGAACCAATTGAGCTATGCAGAATGGACGACAGGGTTATTTAAAAAATTCAGCAAGGAGATGGAGTACATCAAGAAAAATACCACGGATCACGAACGAGCACAGATGACTCGTGCTAATGCAGTGGGAATGCCAAACGACAAAATGTCACTGAGAGATATTTATGATGAAATGTGGAAGCTGGACACCAAGTATAATGAAGAAGAGACTATCGGGACAGCCCACGAAAAACGTGATAACAAGGTGGAAAGAATGACTGAAGAAGATTGGCAAAAATGGTACAATAATGAAATACAAATGAAAAACGAAAGAACGGGAGTATACGCACTGGTGACAGAGGAATATACACAGGAGGAGTATGAACAATGGAGACAATCAATAAGACAACCAGAAAAACCAATACAAACAGAAAACGCAGAATTAAGGGAATGGATAAGGGTTATGTTTGAACTATCCAGAGAAGATATTTGTAATTGGAGGAAGGTACATAATCAAGTAGAAGAGTTCAAGGAATTGCCAAATAATAAAAAAATGAAACAACCAAAAACTCAAATAAAAAAAGAAGTAACCAAGGACGTGGAAGTGAAGCAACAGAAGAAAATGCCAGAACTCACACAAGAAGAGACGGAATTGGATAGCTTGATGAGGATGATGATGGAGCAGTTCGAACAAAGAAAGCAAGACAAGGAAGAAGCAAAAGAACAAAGGAAGGAAGACAGGGAATTTTTAAACGAAACATTCGATAGGGGTTTCAGAAAGTTAAGAGAGACAATACATCGTGGTTTCACACAATCAAATGAAACACCAGACAGCACTTCTGAAGGTATCAAAGAAACGTTGAATAAGAACAGGGAACCGATGAATCAGGAAATAAAAGAGAAGGATGAGGAAATAGAGAATAGAGAAGACAAAAGTATATTGTTTTCTGAAAATAAAAATAACAAAAACGAAGAGAAAATTAAACACATAAAAACCAACCGGAGAGGAGTAAAGAAGAATCGAATAATTAAGAAGATTAAGAAAACAAAAGATATGGGAAAAATATATAAAAAGAAATTACTAAAAACAAGAAAAGAAGTGGAGATGATGAAGCATGGACTAATTGATGTGTTTAATTTACCCCTTACTGACCAAAGCAAGTTAATGAAATATAAAGACTGTAGGAGGACCTTAAAAGCAATTATAGAGGGAATTCACAACAAACCAGCGGATGAAAAATTCAGCAAATCTATACTTAAATGGAAGATGCCAGAAATAGAAAGGACTTACAACAAAACAGTGTATAACAAATTAAGGAGGTCCCTAAAACACTGGAGCACACCAGAATGGGAAATGCAAAATAAAAAATCAATAATAACATTAACGAAGGAGGTACAATTAACAACTTCTTTGATTAATCAAAATGTATTGAATGACGTAGGCATGAAGACAACTGAACATATGATATTAGAAGAATTGTGGTACAAAATAGAAGATACCTATTTCACAAGAACGAAAATAGTTCTACACACCGAGGTCATCCGAAGCACAAGTGGAGAGGAAATGATGGACCATGGGTAAACAAAATGAAGATACACACCGAGAAATGGGACTGATCTTCAGGATAATGACCAGGCAAACCAATGGAAGGGAAGGAGTATTAAATTAAATTAAACCAATTAATAATAACCAAAACAAGAATTGACAAGAAATGACTAAACGACTAAGACGAATTAGATGAGAACTAATAAACCATAATAAATAAATTTAAAAAAATTTGTCCAGAATAAATGTAGAAAACCAAACATTCGAAGGAGAAAAGGAGAAGATCGCCAAAGTGTATTACATATTAAAGGATAGGAAGGACCTGGAAGATATTCTAAGCGAAATAATGGTACAGCAGAAACAAGATTCAAAATTACTAAACATAAGAAGAAGACTATTAAAAGATGAAGAAAGTATCAATAAATATTATTGCATCCACCAAGATATACTCTTTATTAGAACCAAAAAGAATCAAAGAACGTGGAAACTTGTAGTTCCAAATTCATTAGAAAACAAGATAATTAAAGATTACCATGTTCGATACGGACATATGGGAACATTAAAAATTGTAAAAGCATTGGAAGAGGAAATCTTTATCAAAAATATAACAAGAAAAGTAAACCAGGATATTAAAACATGCACAATATGTCAGATGGTCAAAACAAATAACGAGAAAAAAGAAGGAACAATGATACCCATCACTTCAAACACCAAGCTAGAAAAAGTGTTTCTCGACATATGTGGACCATTCCCACGTAGCGGAGGGAGACAAATATAAGTCTATAGTAATCATATTGGACCATTACACAAAGTACACAAAATTATACGCAATAAACCGAGCTACTACGAAGAAAATATTGGACATAATAAAAAATAAATACATCACCGAAGTTGGAAAACCATACATGGTTATAACAGACCACGGGACACAATTCAAAGGAAAGAAGTGGCGAGATGAATTATTAAAAGAGAACATAAAAACATATAAAACATCCAAATACCACCCTAGTAGTAATCCCGCAGAAAGAGTGTTAAGAGAGGTGGGACGTATACTAAGAACTTATTGCTATGATAACCAAAAGGAATGGCAGAAATATTTAGCTTCAACCGAAGAATTTCTAAATACAAGTTACCACCAGTTTATTGAGAACACCCCATATTTAATTATGTTTGGAGGAAAACCCCATAGAGAGATACAAGAACTAATAGACTTCCCAGTCAACCCAGAAGACCCATATGATGAAAACAAATGTTATAGCTGTATTATAGAGAAAATTGAGAAGCAAAAAGCAAAGTATTCACAAAACCAACCTAAAATAATAAAATATAACGAAGGAGAAAGAGTATTAATAAAAAACCGTGAACTACCCAGTACACTTGAAGGGATAGCCAAAAAACTGCTATTATTATCCATAGGACCTTATGTCATCACCAAAGACAATGGAAACAATACTTATGAAATAAGTAACATAACCACCAAAAAGATAAAAGGAGTTTACAATCAAGCTTCTATAAAAAAGTTTTACGAAGAAAAATAACTTATAATAAGTAAATAAACAAATACCAAAATTCAAAAAAAATTATGTAAGCACAACTTTCAACAATATTTCGATGGTATATGAGGGGGGGAAAAAAGCTACAAAAATTCCTATAACAAAGTAAAGTAAGAACCACAAACTTAAACAAAAAATGCCAATAAAGGAATAAGTTACAAAAATTCCTATAAAGTAAGAACCACAAACTTACTATAATATTTAAACAAAAAGTACTAAGAAAGGAATCAGTTACAAAAATTCCTATAAAAAAGTAAGAACCACAAACTTACTATAATATTTAAACAAAAAAAAAAGAAGGAATAAGTTACAAAAATTTCTACAAAGTAAGATCAACTTACAATAAAATAAAGTTGACATAGGAAGTATAATATAAAAAATTATAAGAAAGGAATAAGTTACAAAAATTCCTATAAAGTAAGAAAAACAAACTTACAAAAATTATTTAGAATAATATTTCAAACAAAATGAATTAAACAAAAATAAAATCAAACACGAAACGCTAAGACAAATACCTGAAATTATAATGAATTCAATGTATTCAAAGAAAAAAAAAAAGAGAAAAAACTGAACTGGTACGAGGAAGAAAAAGAAGTTATGTATAAAACAAATATACAGAAAATGGCTAAAGCAGAATATTGCTAAACAACCAAGAAAAAGAAAAAAGATGTCTAAGATAATTAAAATGATCACAAGAAGAAAAGAAAAACAAACTAATGAAAAGTTAGAAATGATGAAATTAACAACTAAATAAATAAAAAACAACCAACTGTATGAGTAGATGACAGTATATAGCAAAGGTACAGCGGAAGGAAGAATGAGTAAAAGGCCAAAGTGATCTAAAAACAAACCACAAAGTGGACAATCCCAAAAAATATTATTATTATTAATTTAAGTCACAAGATGACAAAAAAGGTATTTAAGATTGACTGAGAATAAGTCCAGCAATCAAAAAATTAACTGAGCAGAGATGATGTTCCTCTGGTCTCAGAAAAAATGAGTAGTAATGGAAGAAACCAGCTACTAAAAGTTAGGGAAAAATTATATATAAAAGGGAGAACACACTAATGGAAATAAATAAAAATAGATCTACATAAAATGGAATGGAACAAGTAAGAATAGAAATAAGAAAGAAGAAACAAACAAGAAAGAAAAGGGAAAAATAATATATAACTGATAATTTCATAAAAAACTATGCTAGTGTTTTATCAAAATGATCAATTTTGAAGGAGAGGCATTATGTTACAACACAAATAAGCCACCCCAATACCAGGGATAAAAAAGATGATTCTGAGTATTAAAAAGTAATTCATATAAAATAAAATGTTTAATATAAAGAAAATAAAAAGACAATGACACGACAAACGACGACATGACCTAACCCAAGTGATTGACCCAACCAAAAGAAGAAGGGAACAACGAAAAACAAACAAGAATAAACCCAAAGAAGAAAGTAATTGACCCAAAACAAATGAAGAAGGGAAAAAACTGAAACCAAACAAAAATGAAACAAATTAAAGGAATTGAATGACTCAATGCAACATATTAAAATGAACCAAAGGAGAAGGTGGAAAAACAAGATATAAAGAAAAGACACTGAAGGTGAAGAAGGAGGAAAATGAAAAAGAAACAAACACAAGATAAAGGGAAATAAATAAAAAGGAAATCGAATGATAAGACACAAACAACTAATAAAGAATAAAAGAAAGAGAAATGATACACTCATGTAATGTTGAATAAGGAACCAATGACTAACCTAACTAATAAATAAATATTATTATCAATTAAGTAATAAAGGTAAATGATATTCGATTAAACTCAATTAAAGAATGTTGAGTATAAAATCAAACTAACCCACAAATTAGAGTTAGATGTAATGATAAAACATAGAGACATAAAATTGTTAATATTATTAATGATATTTGTAATGAAAGTGATAGTACGGTAGTGAGATAGTAATTAGAGGGATTACCCATTTAGAAACACTTAAAACAAAAACATTTGTGAAGTGCAAAATAAAAGTGTAAAAACCCTAAAGTAAAGTGATAAAGCAAGAACACTAAATAAATTATAATAAACCATAGATAATTTAAAAGTGAAGGTGAGGTATAAATAAAAATAATGTATTATAAAGAATGTTAATATTATAAAAAATAGTGAAGGATAAAAAGGTAAACACTTGATAAATCATTAAGAAACACTAAAGGTTTAACAATGAAAAATATTAGTAATTAAGAAAGTTGTGAAGGATAGTATTAAGTGTAAACAATAAATTAAGATGTATTGAACACAGAAGAGTGATGATAACCATATTAATTAAAAAAGAAATCTTATTGATAAGTTTAAAAGTATATAATAGTATTTAAAAGGGAGAATCCCATGAAAAAGTAAACAGATAGTGGTACCATGGAGGGAAGGTAAAGATAATTTAAAACATAAGAATGTAAAACTAATCAATAAATACCCATGTTATAAGGTATTATTATTTAAGTAAGTTCAAAAAGTGTGATGTTGATTATCACCCAAAAAATAATATAAAATGAAATAAATTGTAAACAAATATTATCAAAAAAATTGTTAAATAATTGTTTAAGCAAGTTTATGAATAGGATATGGCTGGAAGAATTATACAGACCATAGACCTAGATGTTGTATTTTATGTGAACAAAAGTAGTAAATAATAGCCACATTGTTATTATAGGCAAATTAAATAAGTAAGAAAGTAAAGAAATGTATGACTTAGGAAACGAGAAAACCAGTTAGTAAACAATTAGCAATTCATGATGTATAAAATAATAGTAACATACTAATAACACAAAAACAGAACCAAAACACATCAAAAAATAACACAACCAGTAATAATAACAAAACAAAGCTCATTAGGCTAAAAAGAGATGTAATTTGTACAAAATAAGTAAAAACCCATTATGGCTACTTAGGCCTATGAAATGCCTAACTGTCAAAAACAAACAACTACAAACTGTAACAAAATAACAAAGAAACTAGCAAATCCAAGGTGAACAATTAACCAAGGATAATTTGTAAATCATAATAAAAGCAAAATATTAGAATAAGAACTCAAATTAAAAGAGAAATGTAATTAGCAAATAATAATATAATTGTAAAATTACAAAACATACAATAACCCAACCTTGAGGGATATCAAAATAATCTTTGAAAGGAAATACATACCCCCATAGTATGTACATACATTGGGAAATACATACATACATAGTGACAATATTTAATACTTAGGAAGGAAGATAGAGGAATAAAAGCAATCAGAAGATATACAAGGATTTTGAAAAGAATTCAAAAATGATAACAATGGATTTATGTCAATCTAAGCCAATCAGATTTAATTAGTAACCATAGAAACGAACGTTGGTGGCAAAATTTTCGTTGAATATCGCTACTCGTAAAGTGATGCTCTTGCAGAACAGAAGCCGAATTTTGAACGACCAATTTTTAATCAAAAAATGTAAAAATAGTAAACAAAATTAAAAACTATGATCGAATAAGAAGCAGATGAACAACCGGAACAGTTAACTAAAGCCAAGGACCATTTTACCAGGAAATTAAATGAAAATATGACCACATCTAATATGAAAAGGACGCCAGACTTACTTAAGCCCCAAGATTAATGAAAACTGAAAACTATTGCAGCCCAATCCTCTTCCGACTCAATGATTGGTAACACCAAGTCATCTGATGTGTTAAGTATCCTTGAATTACCCAATTTCCAAAAATAAACTCACTTTAAATATTTCTAAAAATAATTTGAACTCTCACTATAAACCGAATATTCTCTTTCAAAGATTAATTAAGAAATATAACACACTCAAAATTTTTTAACATAAAAGATAACCTGTTGTTTGAATACGAACTTTAGAAACACATTTAACGACACTACAGAACTGATTATAACCACACACTTTATTATTTAAGTACACATTAAGTAAGGTAATGTACTTTTTATTGTAATCATAGGAATTATTTGTCTTGTAATCAAAAGAATCCCAGATTTTGGAACGAAAATAATTGTAATAACTAAACAACTCAGCAGCCATGCTGATATGAATACCTCGTTACCAAAATCGATTTGTCATCCTGAGAAAAATTGTTTCATGTAAAATGTCGGTGCAAATTTATTAATCAACAAATATAATTTAATTGTCAAACTGAAATTTTACTTATCAACCATTAAAATAACTAGTACAGGGAGTAACCGTTGTTATTATTTCATAGGGAGTGTATCATATAATTTGTGTTTGTTAGCGAATTAGCTTTGACGGTACAGCGCTCACGCTGCAAATCAACACACTACATGATCGAGTCAGTCGTCTGACCAAGGCAGGAAGTGTTTGAATGCTACGGCCGTCACAGCTGTGAACTTATTTATAATATATTATCTAAGAATTTTAATTGTTTTTAATAAACAATTTGGCGCCACCCGGGAATCACAAATCCCTATTTACTAACAGGTAAGGTTACTACCGCATTGTACTGGTAATTACAACATCGCTACGGACATCGTTAGCGCAAGAATAGATGTAACGACCCCAGTGCGAGACGAACGCACCCTACATACACAATATACACGTCGTTATCAGAGATGACCACGTTCAATCGTTACAGATTGGCGACCAACTGGTGAGGCTAGAAAAGAAGAAGACTAGCGGCGATTATGAGACATTCTTTGGTTACAACACAAAGATGAAAAAATATGAAACAAAAAGATATGCTACAACAACAAACGAAAATGCCCAAACAACAGAACCAATTGAGCTATGCAGAATGGACGACAGGGTTATTTAAAAAATTCAGCAAGGAGATGGAGTACATCAAGAAAAATACCACGGATCACGAACGAGCACAGATGACTCGTGCTAATGCAGTGGGAATGCCAAACGACAAAATGTCACTGAGAGATATTTATGATGAAATGTGGAAGCTGGACACCAAGTATAATGAAGAAGAGACTATCGGGACAGCCCACGAAAAACGTGATAACAAGGTGGAAAGAATGACTGAAGAAGATTGGCAAAAATGGTACAATAATGAAATACAAATGAAAAACGAAAGAACGGGAGTATACGCACTGGTGACAGAGGAATATACACAGGAGGAGTATGAACAATGGAGACAATCAATAAGACAACCAGAAAAACCAATACAAACAGAAAACGCAGAATTAAGGGAATGGATAAGGGTTATGTTTGAACTATCCAGAGAAGATATTTGTAATTGGAGGAAGGTACATAATCAAGTAGAAGAGTTCAAGGAATTGCCAAATAATAAAAAAATGAAACAACCAAAAACTCAAATAAAAAAAGAAGTAACCAAGGACGTGGAAGTGAAGCAACAGAAGAAAATGCCAGAACTCACACAAGAAGAGACGGAATTGGATAGCTTGATGAGGATGATGATGGAGCAGTTCGAACAAAGAAAGCAAGACAAGGAAGAAGCAAAAGAACAAAGGAAGGAAGACAGGGAATTTTTAAACGAAACATTCGATAGGGGTTTCAGAAAGTTAAGAGAGACAATACATCGTGGTTTCACACAATCAAATGAAACACCAGACAGCACTTCTGAAGGTATCAAAGAAACGTTGAATAAGAACAGGGAACCGATGAATCAGGAAATAAAAGAGAAGGATGAGGAAATAGAGAATAGAGAAGACAAAAGTATATTGTTTTCTGAAAATAAAAATAACAAAAACGAAGAGAAAATTAAACACATAAAAACCAACCGGAGAGGAGTAAAGAAGAATCGAATAATTAAGAAGATTAAGAAAACAAAAGATATGGGAAAAATATATAAAAAGAAATTACTAAAAACAAGAAAAGAAGTGGAGATGATGAAGCATGGACTAATTGATGTGTTTAATTTACCCCTTACTGACCAAAGCAAGTTAATGAAATATAAAGACTGTAGGAGGACCTTAAAAGCAATTATAGAGGGAATTCACAACAAACCAGCGGATGAAAAATTCAGCAAATCTATACTTAAATGGAAGATGCCAGAAATAGAAAGGACTTACAACAAAACAGTGTATAACAAATTAAGGAGGTCCCTAAAACACTGGAGCACACCAGAATGGGAAATGCAAAATAAAAAATCAATAATAACATTAACGAAGGAGGTACAATTAACAACTTCTTTGATTAATCAAAATGTATTGAATGACGTAGGCATGAAGACAACTGAACATATGATATTAGAAGAATTGTGGTACAAAATAGAAGATACCTATTTCACAAGAACGAAAATAGTTCTACACACCGAGGTCATCCGAAGCACAAGTGGAGAGGAAATGATGGACCATGGGTAAACAAAATGAAGATACACACCGAGAAATGGGACTGATCTTCAGGATAATGACCAGGCAAACCAATGGAAGGGAAGGAGTATTAAATTAAATTAAACCAATTAATAATAACCAAAACAAGAATTGACAAGAAATGACTAAACGACTAAGACGAATTGGATGAGAACTAATAAACCATAATAAATAAATTTAAAAAAATTTGTCCAGAATAAATGTAGAAAACCAAACATTTGAAGGAGAAAAGGAGAAGATCGCCAAAGTGTATTACATATTAAAGGATAGGAAGGACCTGGAAGATATTCTAAGCGAAATAATGGTACAGCAGAAACAAGATTCAAAATTACTAAACATAAGAAGAAGACTATTAAAAGATGAAGAAAGTATCAATAAATATTATTGCATCCACCAAGATATACTCTTTATTAGAACCAAAAAGAATCAAAGAACGTGGAAACTTGTAGTTCCAAATTCATTAGAAAACAAGATAATTAAAGATTACCATGTTCGATACGGACATATGGGAACATTAAAAATTGTAAAAGCATTGGAAGAGGAAATCTTTATCAAAAATATAACAAGAAAAGTAAACCAGGATATTAAAACATGCACAATATGTCAGATGGTCAAAACAAATAACGAGAAAAAAGAAGGAACAATGATACCCATCACTTCAAACACCAAGCTAGAAAAAGTGTTTCTCGACATATGTGGACCATTCCCACGTAGCGGAGGGAGACAAATATAAGTCTATAGTAATCATATTGGACCATTACACAAAGTACACAAAATTATACGCAATAAACCGAGCTACTACGAAGAAAATATTGGACATAATAAAAAATAAATACATCACCGAAGTTGGAAAACCATACATGGTTATAACAGACCACGGGACACAATTCAAAGGAAAGAAGTGGCGAGATGAATTATTAAAAGAGAACATAAAAACATATAAAACATCCAAATACCACCCTAGTAGTAATCCCGCAGAAAGAGTGTTAAGAGAGGTGGGACGTATACTAAGAACTTATTGCTATGATAACCAAAAGGAATGGCAGAAATATTTAGCTTCAACCGAAGAATTTCTAAATACAAGTTACCACCAGTTTATTGAGAACACCCCATATTTAATGATGTTTGGAGGAAAACCCCATAGAGAGATACAAGAACTAATAGACTTCCCAGTCAACCCAGAAGACCCATATGATGAAAACAAATGTTATAGCTGTATTATAGAGAAAATTGAGAAGCAAAAAGCAAAGTATTCACAAAACCAACCTAAAATAATAAAATATAACGAAGGAGAAAGAGTATTAATAAAAAACCGTGAACTACCCAGTACACTTGAAGGGATAGCCAAAAAACTGCTATTATTATCCATAGGACCTTATGTCATCACCAAAGACAATGGAAACAATACTTATGAAATAAGTAACATAACCACCAAAAAGATAAAAGGAGTTTACAATCAAGCTTCTATAAAAAAGTTTTACGAAGAAAAATAACTTATAATAAGTAAATAAACAAATACCAAAATTCAAAAAAAATTATGTAAGCACAACTTTCAACAATATTTCGATGGTATATGAGGGGGGGAAAAAAGCTACAAAAATTCCTATAACAAAGTAAAGTAAGAACCACAAACTTAAACAAAAAATGCCAATAAAGGAATAAGTTACAAAAATTCCTATAAAGTAAGAACCACAAACTTACTATAATATTTAAACAAAAAGTACTAAGAAAGGAATCAGTTACAAAAATTCCTATAAAAAAGTAAGAACCACAAACTTACTATAATATTTAAACAAAAAAAAAAGAAGGAATAAGTTACAAAAATTTCTACAAAGTAAGATCAACTTACAATAAAATAAAGTTGACATAGGAAGTATAATATAAAAAATTATAAGAAAGGAATAAGTTACAAAAATTCCTATAAAGTAAGAAAAACAAACTTACAAAAATTATTTAGAATAATATTTCAAACAAAATGAATTAAACAAAAATAAAATCAAACACGAAACGCTAAGACAAATACCTGAAATTATAATAAATTCAATGTATTCAAAGAAAAAAAAAAAGAGAAAAAACTGAACTGGTACGAGGAAGAAAAAGAAGTTATGTATAAAACAAATATACAGAAAATGGCTAAAGCAGAATATTGCTAAACAACCAAGAAAAAGAAAAAAGATGTCTAAGATAATTAAAATGATCACAAGAAGAAAAGAAAAACAAACTAATGAAAAGTTAGAAATGATGAAATTAACAACTAAATAAATAAAAAACAACCAACTGTATGAGTAGATGACAGTATATAGCAAAGGTACAGCGGAAGGAAGAATGAGTAAAAGGCCAAAGTGATCTAAAAACAAACCACAAAGTGGACAATCCCAAAAAATATTATTATTATTAATTTAAGTCACAAGATGACAAAAAAGGTATTTAAGATTGACTGAGAATAAGTCCAGCAATCAAAAAATTAACTGAGCAGAGATGATGTTCCTCTGGTCTCAGAAAAAATGAGTAGTAATGGAAGAAACCAGCTACTAAAAGTTAGGGAAAAATTATATATAAAAGGGAGAACACACTAATGGAAATAAATAAAAATAGATCTACATAAAATGGAATGGAACAAGTAAGAATAGAAATAAGAAAGAAGAAACAAACAAGAAAGAAAAGGGAAAAATAATATATAACTGATAATTTCATAAAAAACTATGCTAGTGTTTTATCAAAATGATCAATTTTGAAGGAGAGGCATTATGTTACAACACAAATAAGCCACCCCAATACCAGGGATAAAAAAGATGATTCTGAGTATTAAAAAGTAATTCATATAAAATAAAATGTTTAATATAAAGAAAATAAAAAGACAATGACACGACAAACGACGACATGACCTAACCCAAGTGATTGACCCAACCAAAAGAAGAAGGGAACAACGAAAAACAAACAAGAATAAACCCAAAGAAGAAAGTAATTGACCCAAAACAAATGAAGAAGGGAAAAAACTGAAACCAAACAAAAATGAAACAAATTAAAGGAATTGAATGACTCAATGCAACATATTAAAATGAACCAAAGGAGAAGGTGGAAAAACAAGATATAAAGAAAAGACACTGAAGGTGAAGAAGGAGGAAAATGAAAAAGAAACAAACACAAGATAAAGGGAAATAAATAAAAAGGAAATCGAATGATAAGACACAAACAACTAATAAAGAATAAAAGAAAGAGAAATGATACACTCATGTAATGTTGAATAAGGAACCAATGACTAACCTAAGTAATAAATAAATATTATTATCAATTAAGTAATAAAGGTAAACGATATTCGATTAAACTCAATTAAAGAATGTTGAGTATAAAAGCAAACTAACCCACAAATTAGAGTTAGATGTAATGATAAAACATAGAGACATAAAATTGTTAATATTATTAATGATATTTGTAATGAAAGTGATAGTACAGTAGTGAGATAGTAATTAGAGGGATTACCCATTTAGAAACACTTAAAACAAAAACATTTGTGAAGTGCAAAATAAAAGTGTAAAAACCCTAAAGTAAAGTGATAAAGCAAGAACACTAAATAAATTATAATAAACCATAGATAATTTAAAAGTGAAGGTGAGGTATAAATAAAAATAATGTATTATAAAGAATGTTAATATTATAAAAAATAGTGAAGGATAAAAAGGTAAACACTTGATAAATCATTAAGAAACACTAAAGGTTTAACAGTGAAAAATATTAGTAATTAAGAAAGTTGTGAAGAATAGTATTAAGTGTAAACAATAAATTAAGATGTATTGAACACAGAAGAGTGATGATAACCATATTAATTAAAAAAGAAATCTTATTGATAAGTTTAAAAGTATATAATAGTATTTAAAAGGGAGAATCCCATGAAAAAGTAAACAGATAGTGGTACCATGGAGGGAAGGTAAAGATAATTTAAAACATAAGAATGTAAAACTAATCAATAAATACCCATGTTATAAGGTATTATTATTTAAGTAAGTTCAAAAAGTGTGATGTTGATTATCACCCAAAAAATAATATAAAATGAAATAAATTGTAAACAAATATTATCAAAAAAATTGTTAAATAATTGTTTAAGCAAGTTTATGAATAGGATATGGCTGGAAGAATTATACAGACCATAGACCTAGATGTTGTATTTTATGTGAACAAAAGTAGTAAATAATAGCCACATTGTTATTATAGGCAAATTAAATAAGTAAGAAAGTAAAGAAATGTATGACTTAGGAAACGAGAAAACCAGTTAGTAAACAATTAGCAATTCATGATGTATAAAATAATAGTAACATACTAATAACACAAAAACAGAACCAAAACACATAAAAAAATAACACAACCAGTAATAATAACAAAACAAAGCTCATTACGCTAAAAAGAGATGTAATTTGTACAAAATAAGTAAAAACCCATTATGGCTACTTAGGCCTATGAAATGCCTAACTGTCAAAAACAAACAACTACAAACTGTAACAAAATAACAAAGAAACTAGCAAATCCAAGGTGAACAATTAACCAAGGATAATTTGTAAATCATAATAAAAGCAAAATATTAGAATAAGAACTCAAATTAAAAGAGAAATGTAATTAGCAAATAATAATATAATTGTAAAATTACAAAACATACAATAACCCAACCTTGAGGGATATCAAAATAATCTTTGGAAGGAAATACATACCCCCATAGTATGTACATACATTGGGAAATACATACATACATAGTGACAATATTTAATACTTAGGAAGGAAGATAGAGGAATAAAAGCAATCAGAAGATATACAAGGATTTTGAAAAGAATTAAAAAATGATAACAATGGATTTATGTCAATCTAAGCCAATCAGATTTAATTAGTAACCATAGAAACGAACGTTGGTGGCAAAATTTTCGTTGAATATCGCTACTCGTAAAGTGATGCTCTTGCAGAACAGAAGCCGAATTTTGAACGACCAATTTTTAATCAAAAAATGTAAAAATAGTAAACAAAATTAAAAACTATGATCGAATAAGAAGCAGATGAACAACCGGAACAGTTAACTAAAGCCAAGGACCATTTTACCAGGAAATTAAATGAAAATATGACCACATCTAATATGAAAAGGACGCCAGACTTACTTAAGCCCCAAGATTAATGAAAACTGAAAACTATTGCAGCCCAATCCTCTTCCGACTCAATGATTGGTAACACCAAGTCATCTGATGTGTTAAGTATCCTTGAATTACCCAATTTCCAAAAATAAACTCACTTTAAATATTTCTAAAAATAATTTGAACTCTCACTATAAACCGAATATTCTCTTTCAAAGATTAATTAAGAAATATAACACACTCAAAATTTTTTAACATAAAAGATAACCTGTTGTTTGAATACGAACTTTAGAAACACATTTAACGACACTACAGAACTGATTATAACCACACACTTTATTATTTAAGTACACATTAAGTAAGGTAATGTACTTTTTATTGTAATCATAGGAATTATTTGTCTTGTAATCAAAAGAATCCCAGATTTTGGAACGAAAATAATTGTAATAACTAAACAACTCAGCAGCCATGCTGATATGAATACCTCGTTACCAAAATCGATTCGTCATCCTGAGAAAAATTGTTTCATGTAAAATGTCGGTGCAAATTTATTAATCAACAAATATAATTTAATTGTCAAACTGAAATTTTACTTATCAACCATTAAAATAACTAGTACAGGGAGTAACCGTTGTTATTATTTCATAGGGAGTGTATCATATAATTTGTGTTTGTTAGCGAATTAGCTTTGACGGTACAGCGCTCACGCTGCAAATCAACACACTACATGATCGAGTCAGTCGTCTGACCAAGGCAGGAAGTATTTGAATGCTACGGCCGTCACAGCTGTGAACTTATTTATAACATATTATCTAAGAATTTTAATTGTTTTTAATAAACAATTTGGCGCCACCCGGGAATCACAAATCCCTATTTACTAACAGGTAAGGTTACTACCGCATTGTACTGGTAATTACAACATCGCTACGGACATCGTTAGCGCAAGAATAGATGTAACGACCCCAGTGCGAGACGAACACATCCTACATACACAATATACACGTCGTTATCAGAGATGACCACGTTCAATCGTTACAGATTGGCGACCAACTGGTGAGGCTAGAAAAGAAGAAGACTAGCGGCAATTATGAGACATTCTTTGGTTACAACACAAAGATGAAAAAATATGAAACAAAAAGATATGCTACAACAACAAACGAAAATGCCCAAACAACAGAACCAATTGAGCTATGCAGAATGGACGACAGGGTTATTTAAAAAATTCAGCAAGGAGATGGAGTACATCAAGAAAAATACCACGGATCACGAACGAGCACAGATGACTCGTGCTAATGCAGTGGGAATGCCAAACGACAAAATGTCACTGAGAGATATTTATGATGAAATGTGGAAGCTGGACACCAAGTATAATGAAGAAGAGACTATCGGGACAGCCCACGAAAAACGTGATAACAAGGTGGAAAGAATGACTGAAGAAGATTGGCAAAAATGGTACAATAATGAAATACAAATGAAAAACGAAAGAACGGGAGTATACGCACTGGTGACAGAGGAATATACACAGGAGGAGTATG
This sequence comes from Magicicada septendecula, assembly GCA_034769895.1. NCBI lineage: Eukaryota > Metazoa > Arthropoda > Insecta > Hemiptera > Cicadidae > Magicicada > Magicicada septendecula. The sequence continues at coordinate 210,068,058 of CM068371.1, forward strand.
AACAATGGAGACAATCAATAAGACAACCAGAAAAACCAATACAAACAGAAAACGCAGAATTAAGGGAATGGATAAGGGTTATGTTTGAACTATCCAGAGAAGATATTTGTAATTGGAGGAAGGTACATAATCAAGTAGAAGAGTTCAAGGAATTGCCAAATAATAAAAAAATGAAACAACCAAAAACTCAAATAAAAAAAGAAGTAACCAAGGACGTGGAAGTGAAGCAACAGAAGAAAATGCCAGAACTCACACAAGAAGAGACGGAATTGGATAGCTTGATGAGGATGATGATGGAGCAGTTCGAACAAAGAAAGCAAGACAAGGAAGAAGCAAAAGAACAAAGGAAGGAAGACAGGGAATTTTTAAACGAAACATTCGATAGGGGTTTCAGAAAGTTAAGAGAGACAATACATCGTGGTTTCACACAATCAAATGAAACACCAGACAGCACTTCTGAAGGTATCAAAGAAACGTTGAATAAGAACAGGGAACCGATGAATCAGGAAATAAAAGAGAAGGATGAGGAAATAGAGAATAGAGAAGACAAAAGTATATTGTTTTCTGAAAATAAAAATAACAAAAACGAAGAGAAAATTAAACACATAAAAACCAACCGGAGAGGAGTAAAGAAGAATCGAATAATTAAGAAGATTAAGAAAACAAAAGATATGGGAAAAATATATAAAAAGAAACTACTAAAAACAAGAAAAGAAGTGGAGATGATGAAGCATGGACTAATTGATGTGTTTAATTTACCCCTTACTGACCAAAGCAAGTTAATGAAATATAAAGACTGTAGGAGGACCTTAAAAGCAATTATAGAGGGAATTCACAACAAACCAGCGGATGAAAAATTCAGCAAATCTATACTTAAATGGAAGATGCCAGAAATAGAAAGGACTTACAACAAAACAGTGTATAACAAATTAAGGAGGTCCCTAAAACACTGGAGCACACCAGAATGGGAAATGCAAAATAAAAAATCAATAATAACATTAACGAAGGAGGTACAATTAACAACTTCTTTGATTAATCAAAATGTATTGAATGACGTAGGCATGAAGACAACTGAACATATGATATTAGAAGAATTGTGGTACAAAATAGAAGATACCTATTTCACAAGAACGAAAATAGTTCTACACACCGAGGTCATCCGAAGCACAAGTGGAGAGGAAATGATGGACCATGGGTAAACAAAATGAAGATACACACCGAGAAATGGGACTGATCTTCAGGATAATGACCAGGCAAACCAATGGAAGGGAAGGAGTATTAAATTAAATTAAACCAATTAATAATAACCAAAACAAGAATTGACAAGAAATGACTAAACGACTAAGACGAATTAGATGAGAACTAATAAACCATAATAAATAAATTTAAAAAAATTTGTCCAGAATAAATGTAGAAAACCAAACATTTGAAGGAGAAAAGGAGAAGATCGCCAAAGTGTATTACATATTAAAGGATAGGAAGGACCTGGAAGATATTCTAAGCGAAATAATGGTACAGCAGAAACAAGATTCAAAATTACTAAACATAAGAAGAAGACTATTAAAAGATGAAGAAAGTATCAATAAATATTATTGCATCCACCAAGATATACTCTTTATTAGAACCAAAAAGAATCAAAGAACGTGGAAACTTGTAGTTCCAAATTCATTAGAAAACAAGATAATTAAAGATTACCATGTTCGATACGGACATATGGGAACATTAAAAATTGTAAAAGCATTGGAAGAGGAAATCTTTATCAAAAATATAACAAGAAAAGTAAACCAGGATATTAAAACATGCACAATATGTCAGATGGTCAAAACAAATAACGAGAAAAAAGAAGGAACAATGATACCCATCACTTCAAACACCAAGCTAGAAAAAGTGTTTCTCGACATATGTGGACCATTCCCACGTAGCGGAGGGAGACAAATATAAGTCTATAGTAATCATATTGGACCATTACACAAAGTACACAAAATTATACGCAATAAACCGAGCTACTACGAAGAAAATATTGGACATAATAAAAAATAAATACATCACCGAAGTTGGAAAACCATACATGGTTATAACAGACCACGGGACACAATTCAAAGGAAAGAAGTGGCGAGATGAATTATTAAAAGAGAACATAAAAACATATAAAACATCCAAATACCACCCTAGTAGTAATCCCGCAGAAAGAGTGTTAAGAGAGGTGGGACGTATACTAAGAACTTATTGCTATGATAACCAAAAGGAATGGCAGAAATATTTAGCTTCAACCGAAGAATTTCTAAATACAAGTTACCACCAGTTTATTGAGAACACCCCATATTTAATGATGTTTGGAGGAAAACCCCATAGAGAGATACAAGAACTAATAGACTTCCCAGTCAACCCAGAAGACCCATATGATGAAAACAAATGTTATAGCTGTATTATAGAGAAAATTGAGAAGCAAAAAGCAAAGTATTCACAAAACCAACCTAAAATAATAAAATATAACGAAGGAGAAAGAGTATTAATAAAAAACCGTGAACTACCCAGTACACTTGAAGGGATAGCCAAAAAACTGCTATTATTATCCATAGGACCTTATGTCATCACCAAAGACAATGGAAACAATACTTATGAAATAAGTAACATAACCACCAAAAAGATAAAAGGAGTTTACAATCAAGCTTCTATAAAAAAGTTTTACGAAGAAAAATAACTTATAATAAGTAAATAAACAAATACCAAAATTCAAAAAAAATTATGTAAGCACAACTTTCAACAATATTTCGATGGTATATGAGGGGGGGAAAAAAGCTACAAAAATTCCTATAACAAAGTAAAGTAAGAACCACAAACTTAAACAAAAAATGCCAATAAAGGAATAAGTTACAAAAATTCCTATAAAGTAAGAACCACAAACTTACTATAATATTTAAACAAAAAGTACTAAGAAAGGAATCAGTTACAAAAATTCCTATAAAAAAGTAAGAACCACAAACTTACTATAATATTTAAACAAAAAAAAAAGAAGGAATAAGTTACAAAAATTTCTACAAAGTAAGATCAACTTACAATAAAATAAAGTTGACATAGGAAGTATAATAAAAAAAATTATAAGAAAGGAATAAGTTACAAAAATTCCTATAAAGTAAGAAAAACAAACTTACAAAAATTATTTAGAATAATATTTCAAACAAAATGAATTAAACAAAAATAAAATCAAACACGAAACGCTAAGACAAATACCTGAAATTATAATGAATTCAATGTATTCAAAGAAAAAAAAAAGAGAAATACTGAACTGGTACGAGGAAGAAAAAGAAGTTATGTATAAAACAAATATACAGAAAATGGCTAAAGCAGAATATTGCTAAACAACCAAGAAAAAGAAAAAAGATGTCTAAGATAATTAAAATGATCACAAGAAGAAAAGAAAAACAAACTAATGAAAAGTTAGAAATGATGAAATTAACAACTAAATAAATAAAAAACAACCAACTGTATGAGTAGATGACAGTATATAGCAAAGGTACAGCGGAAGGAAGAATGAGTAAAAGGCCAAAGTGATCTAAAAACAAACCACAAAGTGGACAATCCCAAAAAATATTATTATTATTAATTTAAGTCACAAGATGACAAAAAAGGTATTTAAGATTGACTGAGAATAAGTCCAGCAATCAAAAAATTAACTGAGCAGAGATGATGTTCCTCTGGTCTCAGAAAAAATGAGTAGTAATGGAAGAAACCAGCTACTAAAAGTTAGGGAAAAATTATATATAAAAGGGAGAACACACTAATGGAAATAAATAAAAATAGATCTACATAAAATGGAATGGAACAAGTAAGAATAGAAATAAGAAAGAAGAAACAAACAAGAAAGAAAAGGGAAAAATAATATATAACTGATAATTTCATAAAAAACTATGCTAGTGTTTTATCAAAATGATCAATTTTGAAGGAGAGGCATTATGTTACAACACAAATAAGCCACCCCAATACCAGGGATAAAAAAGATGATTCTGAGTATTAAAAAGTAATTCATATAAAATAAAATGTTTAATATAAAGAAAATAAAAAGACAATGACACGACAAACGACGACATGACCTAACCCAAGTGATTGACCCAACCAAAAGAAGAAGGGAACAACGAAAAACAAACAAGAATAAACCCAAAGAAGAAAGTAATTGACCCAAAACAAATGAAGAAGGGAAAAAACTGAAACCAAACAAAAATGAAACAAATTAAAGGAATTGAATGACTCAATGCAACATATTAAAATGAACCAAAGGAGAAGGTGGAAAAACAAGATATAAAGAAAAGACACTGAAGGTGAAGAAGGAGGAAAATGAAAAAGAAACAAACACAAGATAAAGGGAAATAAATAAAAAGGAAATCGAATGATAAGACACAAACAACTAATAAAGAATAAAAGAAAGAGAAATGATACACTCATGTAATGTTGAATAAGGAACCAATGACTAACCTAAGTAATAAATAAATATTATTATCAATTAAGTAATAAAGGTAAATGATATTCGATTAAACTCAATTAAAGAATGTTGAGTATAAAATCAAACTAACCCACAAATTAGAGTTAGATGTAATGATAAAACATAGAGACATAAAATTGTTAATATTATTAATGATATTTGTAATGAAAGAGATAGTACGGTAGTGAGATAGTAATTAGAGGGATTACCCATTTAGAAACACTTAAAACAAAAACATTTGTGAAGTGCAAAATAAAAGTGTAAAAACCCTAAAGTAAAGTGATAAAGCAAGAACACTAAATAAATTATAATAAACCATAGATAATTTAAAAGTGAAGGTGAGGTATAAATAAAAATAATGTATTATAAAGAATGTTAATATTATAAAAAATAGTGAAGGATAAAAAGGTAAACACTTGATAAATCATTAAGAAACACTAAAGGTTTCACAGTGAAAAATATTAGTAATTAAGAAAGTTGTGAAGAATAGTATTAAGTGTAAACAATAAATTAAGATGTATTGAACACAGAAGAGTGATGATAACCATATTAATTAAAAAAGAAATCTTATTGATAAGTTTAAAAGTATATAATAGTATTTAAAAGGGAGAATCCCATGAAAAAGTAAACAGATAGTGGTACCATGGAGGGAAGGTAAAGATAATTTAAAACATAAGAATGTAAAACTAATCAATAAATACCCATGTTATAAGGTATTATTATTTAAGTAAGTTCAAAAAGTGTGATGTTGATTATCACCCAAAAAATAATATAAAATGAAATAAATTGTAAACAAATATTATCAAAAAAATTGTTAAATAATTGTTTAAGCAAGTTTATGAATAGGATATGGCTGGAAGAATTATACAGACCATAGACCTAGATGTTGTATTTTATGTGAACAAAAGTAGTAAATAATAGCCACATTGTTATTATAGGCAAATTAAATAAGTAAGAAAGTAAAGAAATGTATGACTTAGGAAACGAGAAAACCAGTTAGTAAACAATTAGCAATTCATGATGTATAAAATAATAGTAACATACTAATAACACAAAAACAGAACCAAAACACATACAAAAATAACACAACCAGTAATAATAACAAAACAAAGCTCATTAGGCTAAAAAGAGACGTAATTTGTACAAAATAAGTAAAAACCCATTATGGCTACTTAGGCCTATGAAATGCCTAACTGTCAAAAACAAACAACTACAAACTGTAACAAAATAACAAAGAAACTAGCAAATCCAAGGTGAACAATTAACCAAGGATAATTTGTAAATCATAATAAAAGCAAAATATTAGAATAAGAACTCAAATTAAAAGAGAAATGTAATTAGCAAATAATAATATAATTGTAAAATTACAAAACATACAATAACCCAACCTTGAGGGATATCAAAATAATCTTTGAAAGGAAATACATACCCCCATAGTATGTACATACATTGGGAAATACATACATACATAGTGACAAAATTTAATACTTAGGAAGGAAGATAGAGGAATAAAAGCAATCAGAAGATATACAAGGATTTTGAAAAGAATTCAAAAATGATAACAATGGATTTATGTCAATCTAAGCCAATCAGATTTAATTAGTAACCATAGAAACGAACGTTGGTGGCAAAATTTTCGTTGAATATCGCTACTCGTAAAGTGATGCTCTTGCAGAACAGAAGCCAAATTTTGAACGACCAATTTTTAATCAAAAAATGTAAAAATAGTAAACAAAATTAAAAACTATGATCGAAGAAGAAGCAGATGAACAACCGGAACAGTTAACTAAAGCCAAGGACCATTTTACCAGGAAATTAAATGAAAATATGACCACATCTAATATGAAAAGGACGCCAGACTTACTTAAGCCCCAAGATTAATGAAAACTGAAAACTATTGCAGCCCAATCCTCTTCCGACTCAATGATTGGTAACACCAAGTCATCTGATGTGTTAAGTATCCTTGAATTACCCAATTTCCAAAAATAAACTCACTTTAAATATTTCTAAAAATAATTTGAACTCTCACTATAAGCCAAATATTCTCTTTCAAAGATTAATTAAGAAATATAACACACTCAAAATTTGTTAACATAAAAGATAACCTGTTGTTTGAATACGAACTTTAGAAACACATTTAACGACACTACAGAACTGATTATAACCACACACTTTATTATTTAAGTACACATTAAGTAAGGTAATGTACTTTTTATTGTAATCATAGGAATTATTTGTCTTGTAATCAAAAGAATCCCAGATTTTGGAACGAAAATAATTGTAATAACTAAACAACTCAGCAGCCATGCTGATATGAATACCTCGTTACCAAAATCGATTCGTCATCCTGAGAAAAATTGTTTCATGTAAAATGTCGGTGCAAATTTATTAATCAACAAATATAATTTAATTGTCAAACTGAAATTTTACTTATCAACCATTAAAATAACTAGTACAGGGAGTAACCGTTGTTATTATTTCATAGGGAGTGTATCATATAATTTGTGTTTGTTAGCGAATTAGCTTTGACGGTACAGCGCTCACGCTGCAAATCAACACACTACATGATCGAGTCAGTCGTCTTACCAAGGCAGGTAGTATTTGAATGCTATGGCCGTCACAGCTGTGAACTTATTTATAACATATTATCTAAGAATTTTAATTGTTTTTAATAAACAATTTGGCGCCACCCGGGAATCACAAATCCTATTTACTAACAGGTAAGGTTACTACCGCATTGTACTGGTAATTACAACATCTCTACGGACATCGTTAGCGCAAGAATAGATGTAACGACCCCAGTGCGAGACGAACGCACCCTACATACACAATATACACGTCGTTATCAGAGATGACCACGTTCAATCGTTACAGATTGGCGACCAACTGGTGAGGCTAGAAAAGAAGAAGACTAGCGGCGATTATGAGACATTCTTTGGTTACAACACAAAGACGAAAAAAGATGAAACAAAAAGATATGCTACAACAACAAACGAAAATGCCCAAACAACAGAACCAATTGAGCTATGCAGAATGGACGACAGGGTTATTTAAAAAATTCAGCAAGGAGATGGAGTACATCAAGAAAAATACCACGGATCACGAACGAGCACAGATGACTCGTGCTAATGCAGTGGGAATGCCAAACGACAAAATGTCACTGAGAGATATTTATGATGAAATGTGGAAGCTGGACACCAAGTATAATGAAGAAGAGACTATCGGGACAGCCCACGAAAAACGTGATAACAAGGTGGAAAGAATGACTGAAGACGATTGGCAAAAATGGTACAATAATGAAATACAAATGAAAAACGAAAGAACGGGAGTATACGCACTGGTGACAGAGGAATATACACAGGAGGAGTATGAACAATGGAGACAATCAATAAGACAACCAGAAAAACCAATACAAACAGAAAACGCAGAATTAAGGGAATGGATAAGGGTTATGTTTGAACTATCCAGAGAAGATATTTGTAATTGGAGGAAGGTACATAATCAAGTAGAAGAGTTCAAGGAATTGCCAAATAATAAAAAAATGAAACAACCAAAAACTCAAATAAAAAAAGAAGTAATCAAGGACGTGGAAGTGAAGCAACAGAAGAAAATGCCAGAACTCACACAAGAAGAGACGGAATTGGATAGCTTGATGAAGATGATGATGGAGCAGTTCGAACAAAGAAAGCAAGACAAGGAAGAAGCAAAAGAACAAAGGAAGGAAGACAGGGAATTTTTAAACGAAACATTCGATAGGGGTTTCAGAAAGTTAAGAGAGACAATACATCGTGGTTTCACACAATTAAATGAAACACCAGACAGCACTTCTGAAGGTATCAAAGAAACGTTGAATAAGAACAGGGAACCGATGAATCAGGAAATAAAAGAGAAGGATGAGGAAATAGAGAATAAAGAAGACAAAAGTATATTGTTTTCTGAAAATAAAAATAACAAAAACGAAGAGAAAATTAAACACATAAAAACCAACCGGAGAGGAGTAAAGAAGAATCGAATAATTAAGAAGATTAAGAAAACAAAAGATATGGGAAAAATATATAAAAAGAAACTACTAAAAACAAGAAAAGAAGTGGAGATGATGAAGCATGGACTAATTGATGTGTTTAATTTACCCCTTACTGACCAAAGCAAGTTAATGAAATATAAAGACTGTAGGAGGACCTTAAAAGCAATTATAGAGGGAATTCACAACAAACCAGCGGATGAAAAATTCAGCAAATCTATACTTAAATGGAAGATGCCAGAAATAGAAAGGACTTACAACAAAACAGTGTATAACAAATTAAGGAGGTCCCTAAAACACTGGAGCACACCAGAATGGGAAATGCAAAATAAAAAATCAATAATAACATTAACGAAGGAGGTACAATTAACAACTTCTTTGATTAATCAAAATGTATTGAATGACGTAGGCATGAAGACAACTGAACATATGATATTAGAAGAATTGTGGTACAAAATAGAAGATACCTATTTCACAAGAACGAAAATAGTTCTACACACCGAGGTCATCCGAAGCACAAGTGGAGAGGAAATGATGGACCATGGGTAAACAAAATGAAGATACACACCGAGAAATGGGACTGATCTTCAGGATAATGACCAGGCAAACCAATGGAAGGGAAGGAGTATTAAATTAAATTAAACCAATTAATAATAACCAAAACAAGAATTGACAAGAAATGACTAAACGACTAAGACGAATTAGATGAGAACTAATAAACCATAATAAATAAATTTAAAAAAATTTGTCCAGAATAAATGTAGAAAACCAAACATTTGAAGGAGAAAAGGAGAAGATCGCCAAAGTGTATTACATATTAAAGGATAGGAAGGACCTGGAAGATATTCTAAGCGAAATAATGGTACAGCAGAAACAAGATTCAAAATTACTAAACATAAGAAGAAGACTATTAAAAGATGAAGAAAGTATCAATAAATATTATTGCATCCACCAAGATATACTCTTTATTAGAACCAAAAAGAATCAAAGAACGTGGAAACTTGTAGTTCCAAATTCATTAGAAAACAAGATAATTAAAGATTACCATGTTCGATACGGACATATGGGAACATTAAAAATTGTAAAAGCATTGGAAGAGGAAATCTTTATCAAAAATATAACAAGAAAAGTAAACCAGGATATTAAAACATGCACAATATGTCAGATGGTCAAAACAAATAACGAGAAAAAAGAAGGAACAATGATACCCATCACTTCAAACACCAAGCTAGAAAAAGTGTTTCTCGACATATGTGGACCATTCCCGCATAGCGGAGGGAGACAAATATAAGTCTATAGTAATCATATTGGACCATTACACAAAGTACACAAAATTATACGCAATAAACCGAGCTACTACGAAGAAAATATTGGACATAATAAAAAATAAATACATCACCGAAGTTGGAAAACCATACATGGTTATAACAGACCACGGGACACAATTCAAAGGAAAGAAGTGGCGAGATGAATTATTAAAAGAGAACATAAAAACATATAAAACATCCAAATACCACCCTAGTAGTAATCCCGCAGAAAGAGTGTTAAGAGAGGTGGGACGTATACTAAGAACTTATTGCTATGATAACCAAAAGGAATGGCAGAAATATTTAGCTTCAACCGAAGAATTTCTAAATACAAGTTACCACCAGTTTATTGAGAACACCCCATATTTAATGATGTTTGGAGGAAAACCCCATAGAGAGATACAAGAACTAATAGACTTCCCAGTCAACCCAGAAGACCCATATGATGAAAACAAATGTTATAGCTGTATTATAGAGAAAATTGAGAAGCAAAAAGCAAAGTATTCACAAAACCAACCTAAAATAATAAAATATAACGAAGGAGAAAGAGTATTAATAAAAAACCGTGAACTACCCAGTACACTTGAAGGGATAGCAAAAAAACTGCTATTATTATCCATAGGACCTTATGTCATCACCAAAGACAATGGAAACAATACTTATGAAATAAGTAACATAACCACCAAAAAGATAAAAGGAGTTTACAATCAAGCTTCTATAAAAAAGTTTTATGAAGAAAAATAACTTATAATAAGTAAATAAACAAATACCAAAATTCAAAAAAAATTATGTAAGCACAACTTTCAACAATATTTCGATGGTATATGAGGGGGGAAAAAAAGCTACAAAAATTCCTATAAAAAAGTAAAGTAAGAACCACAAACTTAAACAAAAAATGCCAATAAAGGAATAAGTTACAAAAATTCCTATAAAGTAAGAACCACAAACTTACTATAATATTTAAACAAAAAGTACTAAGAAAGGAATCAGTTACAAAAATTCCTATAAAAAAGTAAGAACCACAAACTTACTATAATATTTAAACAAAAAAAAAAGAAGGAATAAGTTACAAAAATTTCTACAAAGTAAGATCAACTTACAATAAAATAAAGTTGACATAGGAAGTATAATATAAAAAATTATAAGAAAGGAATAAGTTACAAAAATTCCTATAAAGTAAGAAAAACAAACTTACAAAAATTATTTAGAATAATATTTCAAACAAAATGAATTAAACAAAAATAAAATCAAACACGAAACGCTAAGACAAATACCTGAAATTATAATGAATTCAATGTATTCAAAGAAAAAAAAAAGAGAAAAAAACTGAACTGGTACGAGGAAGAAAAAGAAGTTATGTATAAAACAAATATACAGAAAATGGCTAAAGCAGAATATTGCTAAACAACCAAGAAAAAGAAAAAAGATGTCTAAGATAATTAAAATGATCACAAGAAGAAAAGAAAAACAAACTAATGAAAAGTTAGAAATGATGAAATTAACAACTAAATAAATAAAAAACAACCAACTGTATGAGTAGATGACAGTATATAGCAAAGGTACAGCGGAAGGAAGAATGAGTAAAAGGCCAAAGTGATCTAAAAACAAACCACAAAGTGGACAATCCCAAAAAATATTATTATTATTAATTTAAGTCACAAGATGACAAAAAAGGTATTTAAGATTGACTGAGAATAAGTCCAGCAATCAAAAAATTAACTGAGCAGAGATGATGTTCCTCTGGTCTCAGAAAAAATGAGTAGTAATGGAAGAAACCAGCTACTAAAAGTTAGGGAAAAATTATATATAAAAGGGAGAACACACTAATGGAAATAAATAAAAATAGATCTACATAAAATGGAATGGAACAAGTAAGAATAGAAATAAGAAAGAAGAAACAAACAAGAAAGAAAAGGGAAAAATAATATATAACTGATAATTTCATAAAAAACTATGCTAGTGTTTTATCAAAATGATCAATTTTGAAGGAGAGGCATTATGTTACAACACAAATAAGCCACCCCAATACCAGGGATAAAAAAGATGATTCTGAGTATTAAAAAGTAATTCATATAAAATAAAATGTTTAATATAAAGAAAATAAAAAGACAATGACACGACAAACGACGACATGACCTAACCCAAGTGATTGACCCAACCAAAAGAAGAAGGGAACAACGAAAAACAAACAAGAATAAACCCAAAGAAGAAAGTAATTGACCCAAAACAAATGAAGAAGGGAAAAAACTGAAACCAAACAAAAATGAAACAAATTAAAGGAATTGAATGACTCAATGCAACATATTAAAATGAACCAAAGGAGAAGGTGGAAAAACAAGATATAAAGAAAAGACACTGAAGGTGAAGAAGGAGGAAAATGAAAAAGAAACAAACACAAGATAAAGGGAAATAAATAAAAAGGAAATCGAATGATAAGACACAAACAACTAATAAAGAATAAAAGAAAGAGAAATGATACACTCATGTAATGTTGAATAAGGAACCAATGACTAACCTAAGTAATAAATAAATATTATTATCAATTAAGTAATAAAGGTAAATGATATTCGATTAAACTCAATTAAAGAATGTTGAGTATAAAATCAAACTAACCCACAAATTAGAGTTAGATGTAATGATAAAACATAGAGACATAAAATTGTTAATATTATTAATGATATTTGTAATGAAAGAGATAGTACGGTAGTGAGATAGTAATTAGAGGGATTACCCATTTAGAAACACTTAAAACAAAAACATTTGTGAAGTGCAAAATAAAAGTGTAAAAACCCTAAAGTAAAGTGATAAAGCAAGAACACTAAATAAATTATAATAAACCATAGATAATTTAAAAGTGAAGGTGAGGTATAAATAAAAATAATGTATTATAAAGAATGTTAATATTATAAAAAATAGTGAAGGATAAAAAGGTAAACACTTGATAAATCATTAAGAAACACTAAAGGTTTCACAGTGAAAAATATTAGTAATTAAGAAAGTTGTGAAGAATAGTATTAAGTGTAAACAATAAATTAAGATGTATTGAACACAGAAGAGTGATGATAACCATATTAATTAAAAAAGAAATCTTATTGATAAGTTTAAAAGTATATAATAGTATTTAAAAGGGAGAATCCCATGAAAAAGTAAACAGATAGTGGTACCATGGAGGGAAGGTAAAGATAATTTAAAACATAAGAATGTAAAACTAATCAATAAATACCCATGTTATAAGGTATTATTATTTAAGTAAGTTCAAAAAGTGTGATGTTGATTATCACCCAAAAAATAATATAAAATGAAATAAATTGTAAACAAATATTATCAAAAAAATTGTTAAATAATTGTTTAAGCAAGTTTATGAATAGGATATGGCTGGAAGAATTATACAGACCATAGACCTAGATGTTGTATTTTATGTGAACAAAAGTAGTAAATAATAGCCACATTGTTATTATAGGCAAATTAAATAAGTAAGAAAGTAAAGAAATGTATGACTTAGGAAACGAGAAAACCAGTTAGTAAACAATTAGCAATTCATGATGTATAAAATAATAGTAACATACTAATAACACAAAAACAGAACCAAAACACATACAAAAATAACACAACCAGTAATAATAACAAAACAAAGCTCATTAGGCTAAAAAGAGACGTAATTTGTACAAAATAAGTAAAAACCCATTATGGCTACTTAGGCCTATGAAATGCCTAACTGTCAAAAACAAACAACTACAAACTGTAACAAAATAACAAAGAAACTAGCAAATCCAAGGTGAACAATTAACCAAGGATAATTTGTAAATCATAATAAAAGCAAAATATTAGAATAAGAACTCAAATTAAAAGAGAAATGTAATTAGCAAATAATAATATAATTGTAAAATTACAAAACATACAATAACCCAACCTTGAGGGATATCAAAATAATCTTTGAAAGGAAATACATACCCCCATAGTATGTACATACATTGGGAAATACATACATACATAGTGACAAAATTTAATACTTAGGAAGGAAGATAGAGGAATAAAAGCAATCAGAAGATATACAAGGATTTTGAAAAGAATTCAAAAATGATAACAATGGATTTATGTCAATCTAAGCCAATCAGATTTAATTAGTAACCATAGAAACGAACGTTGGTGGCAAAATTTTCGTTGAATATCGCTACTCGTAAAGTGATGCTCTTGCAGAACAGAAGCCAAATTTTGAACGACCAATTTTTAATCAAAAAATGTAAAAATAGTAAACAAAATTAAAAACTATGATCGAAGAAGAAGCAGATGAACAACCGGAACAGTTAACTAAAGCCAAGGACCATTTTACCAGGAAATTAAATGAAAATATGACCACATCTAATATGAAAAGGACGCCAGACTTACTTAAGCCCCAAGATTAATGAAAACTGAAAACTATTGCAGCCCAATCCTCTTCCGACTCAATGATTGGTAACACCAAGTCATCTGATGTGTTAAGTATCCTTGAATTACCCAATTTCCAAAAATAAACTCACTTTAAATATTTCTAAAAATAATTTGAACTCTCACTATAAACCAAATATTCTCTTTCAAAGATTAATTAAGAAATATAACACACTCAAAATTTGTTAACATAAAAGATAACCTGTTGTTTGAATACGAACTTTAGAAACACATTTAACGACACTACAGAACTGATTATAACCACACACTTTATTATTTAAGTACACATTAAGTAAGGTAATGTACTTTTTATTGTAATCATAGGAATTATTTGTCTTGTAATCAAAAGAATCCCAGATTTTGGAACGAAAATAATTGTAATAACTAAACAACTCAGCAGCCATGCTGATATGAATACCTCGTTACCAAAATCGATTCGTCATCCTGAGAAAAATTGTTTCATGTAAAATGTCGGTGCAAATTTATTAATCAACAAATATAATTTAATTGTCAAACTGAAATTTTACTTATCAACCATTAAAATAACTAGTACAGGGAGTAACCGTTGTTATTATTTCATAGGGAGTGTATCATATAATTTGTGTTTGTTAGCGAATTAGCTTTGACGGTACAGCGCTCACGCTGCAAATCAACACACTACATGATCGAGTCAGTCGTCTTACCAAGGCAGGTAGTATTTGAATGCTATGGCCGTCACAGCTGTGAACTTATTTATAACATATTATCTAAGAATTTTAATTGTTTTTAATAAACAATTTGGCGCCACCCGGGAATCACAAATCCTATTTACTAACAGGTAAGGTTACTACCGCATTGTACTGGTAATTACAACATCTCTACGGACATCGTTAGCGCAAGAATAGATGTAACGACCCCAGTGCGAGACGAACGCACCCTACATACACAATATACACGTCGTTATCAGAGATGACCACGTTCAATCGTTACAGATTGGCGACCAACTGGTGAGGCTAGAAAAGAAGAAGACTAGCGGCGATTATGAGACATTCTTTGGTTACAACACAAAGACGAAAAAAGATGAAACAAAAAGATATGCTACAACAACAAACGAAAATGCCCAAACAACAGAACCAATTGAGCTATGCAGAATGGACGACAGGGTTATTTAAAAAATTCAGCAAGGAGATGGAGTACATCAAGAAAAATACCACGGATCACGAACGAGCACAGATGACTCGTGCTAATGCAGTGGGAATGCCAAACGACAAAATGTCACTGAGAGATATTTATGATGAAATGTGGAAGCTGGACACCAAGTATAATGAAGAAGAGACTATCGGGACAGCCCACGAAAAACGTGATAACAAGGTGGAAAGAATGACTGAAGACGATTGGCAAAAATGGTACAATAATGAAATACAAATGAAAAACGAAAGAACGGGAGTATACGCACTGGTGACAGAGGAATATACACAGGAGGAGTATGAACAATGGAGACAATCAATAAGACAACCAGAAAAACCAATACAAACAGAAAACGCAGAATTAAGGGAATGGATAAGGGTTATGTTTGAACTATCCAGAGAAGATATTTGTAATTGGAGGAAGGTACATAATCAAGTAGAAGAGTTCAAGGAATTGCCAAATAATAAAAAAATGAAACAACCAAAAACTCAAATAAAAAAAGAAGTAATCAAGGACGTGGAAGTGAAGCAACAGAAGAAAATGCCAGAACTCACACAAGAAGAGACGGAATTGGATAGCTTGATGAGGATGATGATGGAGCAGTTCGAACAAAGAAAGCAAGACAAGGAAGAAGCAAAAGAACAAAGGAAGGAAGACAGGGAATTTTTAAACGAAACATTCGATAGGGGTTTCAGAAAGTTAAGAGAGACAATACATCGTGGTTTCACACAATTAAATGAAACACCAGACAGCACTTCTGAAGGTATCAAAGAAACGTTGAATAAGAACAGGGAACCGATGAATCAGGAAATAAAAGAGAAGGATGAGGAAATAGAGAATAAAGAAGACAAAAGTATATTGTTTTCTGAAAATAAAAATAACAAAAACGAAGAGAAAATTAAACACATAAAAACCAACCGGAGAGGAGTAAAGAAGAATCGAATAATTAAGAAGATTAAGAAAACAAAAGATATGGGAAAAATATATAAAAAGAAACTACTAAAAACAAGAAAAGAAGTGGAGATGATGAAGCATGGACTAATTGATGTGTTTAATTTACCCCTTACTGACCAAAGCAAGTTAATGAAATATAAAGACTGTAGGAGGACCTTAAAAGCAATTATAGAGGGAATTCACAACAAACCAGCGGATGAAAAATTCAGCAAATCTATACTTAAATGGAAGATGCCAGAAATAGAAAGGACTTACAACAAAACAGTGTATAACAAATTAAGGAGGTCCCTAAAACACTGGAGCACACCAGAATGGGAAATGCAAAATAAAAAATCAATAATAACATTAACGAAGGAGGTACAATTAACAACTTCTTTGATTAATCAAAATGTATTGAATGACGTAGGCATGAAGACAACTGAACATATGATATTAGAAGAATTGTGGTACAAAATAGAAGATACCTATTTCACAAGAACGAAAATAGTTCTACACACCGAGGTCATCCGAAGCACAAGTGGAGAGGAAATGATGGACCATGGGTAAACAAAATGAAGATACACACCGAGAAATGGGACTGATCTTCAGGATAATGACCAGGCAAACCAATGGAAGGGAAGGAGTATTAAATTAAATTAAACCAATTAATAATAACCAAAACAAGAATTGACAAGAAATGACTAAACGACTAAGACGAATTAGATGAGAACTAATAAACCATAATAAATAAATTTAAAAAAATTTGTCCAGAATAAATGTAGAAAACCAAACATTTGAAGGAGAAAAGGAGAAGATCGCCAAAGTGTATTACATATTAAAGGATAGGAAGGACCTGGAAGATATTCTAAGCGAAATAATGGTACAGCAGAAACAAGATTCAAAATTACTAAACATAAGAAGAAGACTATTAAAAGATGAAGAAAGTATCAATAAATATTATTGCATCCACCAAGATATACTCTTTATTAGAACCAAAAAGAATCAAAGAACGTGGAAACTTGTAGTTCCAAATTCATTAGAAAACAAGATAATTAAAGATTACCATGTTCGATACGGACATATGGGAACATTAAAAATTGTAAAAGCATTGGAAGAGGAAATCTTTATCAAAAATATAACAAGAAAAGTAAACCAGGATATTAAAACATGCACAATATGTCAGATGGTCAAAACAAATAACGAGAAAAAAGAAGGAACAATGATACCCATCACTTCAAACACCAAGCTAGAAAAAGTGTTTCTCGACATATGTGGACCATTCCCGCATAGCGGAGGGAGACAAATATAAGTCTATAGTAATCATATTGGACCATTACACAAAGTACACAAAATTATACGCAATAAACCGAGCTACTACGAAGAAAATATTGGACATAATAAAAAATAAATACATCACCGAAGTTGGAAAACCATACATGGTTATAACAGACCACGGGACACAATTCAAAGGAAAGAAGTGGCGAGATGAATTATTAAAAGAGAACATAAAAACATATAAAACATCCAAATACCACCCTAGTAGTAATCCCGCAGAAAGAGTGTTAAGAGAGGTGGGACGTATACTAAGAACTTATTGCTATGATAACCAAAAGGAATGGCAGAAATATTTAGCTTCAACCGAAGAATTTCTAAATACAAGTTACCACCAGTTTATTGAGAACACCCCATATTTAATGATGTTTGGAGGAAAACCCCATAGAGAGATACAAGAACTAATAGACTTCCCAGTCAACCCAGAAGACCCATATGATGAAAACAAATGTTATAGCTGTATTATAGAGAAAATTGAGAAGCAAAAAGCAAAGTATTCACAAAACCAACCTAAAATAATAAAATATAACGAAGGAGAAAGAGTATTAATAAAAAACCGTGAACTACCCAGTACACTTGAAGGGATAGCAAAAAAACTGCTATTATTATCCATAGGACCTTATGTCATCACCAAAGACAATGGAAACAATACTTATGAAATAAGTAACATAACCACCAAAAAGATAAAAGGAGTTTACAATCAAGCTTCTATAAAAAAGTTTTATGAAGAAAAATAACTTATAATAAGTAAATAAACAAATACCAAAATTCAAAAAAAATTATGTAAGCACAACTTTCAACAATATTTCGATGGTATATGAGGGGGGAAAAAAAGCTACAAAAATTCCTATAAAAAAGTAAAGTAAGAACCACAAACTTAAACAAAAAATGCCAATAAAGGAATAAGTTACAAAAATTCCTATAAAGTAAGAACCACAAACTTACTATAATATTTAAACAAAAAGTACTAAGAAAGGAATCAGTTACAAAAATTCCTATAAAAAAGTAAGAACCACAAACTTACTATAATATTTAAACAAAAAAAAAAGAAGGAATAAGTTACAAAAATTTCTACAAAGTAAGATCAACTTACAATAAAATAAAGTTGACATAGGAAGTATAATATAAAAAATTATAAGAAAGGAATAAGTTACAAAAATTCCTATAAAGTAAGAAAAACTAACTTACAAAAATTATTTAGAATAATATTTCAAACAAAATGAATTAAACAAAAATAAAATCAAACACGAAACGCTAAGACAAATACCTGAAATTATAATGAATTCAATGTATTCAAAGAAAAAAAAAGAGAAAAAAACTGAACTGGTACGAGGAAGAAAAAGAAGTTATGTATAAAACAAATATACAGAAAATGGCTAAAGCAGAATATTGCTAAACAACCAAGAAAAAGAAAAAAGATGTCTAAGATAATTAAAACGATCACAAGAAGAAAAGAAAAACAAACTAATGAAAAGTTAGAAATGATGAAATTAACAACTAAATAAATAAAAAACAACCAACTGTATGAGTAGATGACAGTATATAGCAAAGGTACAGCGGAAGGAAGAATGAGTAAAAGGCCAAAGTGATCTAAAAACAAACCACAAAGTGGACAATCCCAAAAAATATTATTATTATTAATTTAAGTCACAAGATGACAAAAAAGGTATTTAAGATTGACTGAGAATAAGTCCAGCAATCAAAAAATTAACTGAGCAGAGATGATGTTCCTCTGGTCTCAGAAAAAATGAGTAGTAATGGAAGAAACCAGCTACTAAAAGTTAGGGAAAAATTATATATAAAAGGGAGAACACACTAATGGAAATAAATAAAAATAGATCTACATAAAATGGAATGGAACAAGTAAGAATAGAAATAAGAAAGAAGAAACAAACAAGAAAGAAAAGGGAAAAATAATATATAACTGATAATTTCATAAAAAACTATGCTAGTGTTTTATCAAAATGATCAATTTTGAAGGAGAGGCATTATGTTACAACACAAATAAGCCACCCCAATACCAGGGATAAAAAAGATGATTCTGAGTATTAAAAAGTAATTCATATAAAATAAAATGTTTAATATAAAGAAAATAAAAAGACAATGACACGACAAACGACGACATGACCTAACCCAAGTGATTGACCCAACCAAAAGAAGAAGGGAACAACGAAAAACAAACAAGAATAAACCCAAAGAAGAAAGTAATTGACCCAAAACAAATGAAGAAGGGAAAAAACTGAAACCAAACAAAAATGAAACAAATTAAAGGAATTGAATGACTCAATGCAACATATTAAAATGAACCAAAGGAGAAGGTGGAAAAACAAGATATAAAGAAAAGACACTGAAGGTGAAGAAGGAGGAAAATGAAAAAGAAACAAACACAAGATAAAGGGAAATAAATAAAAAGGAAATCGAATGATAAGACACAAACAACTAATAAAGAATAAAAGAAAGAGAAATGATACACTCATGTAATGTTGAATAAGGAACCAATGACTAACCTAAGTAATAAATAAATATTATTATCAATTAAGTAATAAAGGTAAATGATATTCGATTAAACTCAATTAAAGAATGTTGAGTATAAAATCAAACTAACCCACAAATTAGAGTTAGATGTAATGATAAAACATAGAGACATAAAATTGTTAATATTATTAATGATATTTGTAATGAAAGAGATAGTACGGTAGTGAGATAGTAATTAGAGGGATTACCCATTTAGAAACACTTAAAACAAAAACATTTGTGAAGTGCAAAATAAAAGTGTAAAAACCCTAAAGTAAAGTGATAAAGCAAGAACACTAAATAAATTATAATAAACCATAGATAATTTAAAAGTGAAGGTGAGGTATAAATAAAAATAATGTATTATAAAGAATGTTAATATTATAAAAAATAGTGAAGGATAAAAAGGTAAACACTTGATAAATCATTAAGAAACACTAAAGGTTTCACAGTGAAAAATATTAGTAATTAAGAAAGTTGTGAAGAATAGTATTAAGTGTAAACAATAAATTAAGATGTATTGAACACAGAAGAGTGATGATAACCATATTAATTAAAAAAGAAATCTTATTGATAAGTTTAAAAGTATATAATAGTATTTAAAAGGGAGAATCCCATGAAAAAGTAAACAGATAGTGGTACCATGGAGGGAAGGTAAAGATAATTTAAAACATAAGAATGTAAAACTAATCAATAAATACCCATGTTATAAGGTATTATTATTTAAGTAAGTTCAAAAAGTGTGATGTTGATTATCACCCAAAAAATAATATAAAATGAAATAAATTGTAAACAAATATTATCAAAAAAATTGTTAAATAATTGTTTAAGCAAGTTTATGAATAGGATATGGCTGGAAGAATTATACAGACCATAGACCTAGATGTTGTATTTTATGTGAACAAAAGTAGTAAATAATAGCCACATTGTTATTATAGGCAAATTAAATAAGTAAGAAAGTAAAGAAATGTATGACTTAGGAAACGAGAAAACCAGTTAGTAAACAATTAGCAATTCATGATGTATAAAATAATAGTAACATACTAATAACACAAAAACAGAACCAAAACACATCAAAAAATAACACAACCAGTAATAATAACAAAACAAAGCTCATTAGGCTAAAAAGAGATGTAATTTGTACAAAATAAGTAAAAACCCATTATGGCTACTTAGGCCTATGAAATGCCTAACTGTCAAAAACAAACAACTACAAACTGTAACAAAATAACAAAGAAACTAGCAAATCCAAGGTGAACAATTAACCAAGGATAATTTGTAAATCATAATAAAAGCAAAATATTAGAATAAGAACTCAAATTAAAAGAGAAATGTAATTAGCAAATAATAATATAATTGTAAAATTACAAAACATACAATAACCCAACCTTGAGGGATATCAAAATAATCTTTGAAAGGAAATACATACCCCCATAGTATGTACATACATTGGGAAATACATACATACATAGTGACAATATTTAATACTTAGGAAGGAAGATAGAGGAATAAAAGCAATCAGAAGATATACAAGGATTTTGAAAAGAATTCAAAAATGATAACAATGGATTTATGTCAATCTAAGCCAATCAGATTTAATTAGTAACCATAGAAACGAACGTTGGTGGCAAAATTTTCGTTGAATATCGCTACTCGTAAAGTGATGCTCTTGCAGAACAGAAGCCGAATTTTGAACGACCAATTTTTAATCAAAAAATGTAAAAATAGTAAACAAAATTAAAAACTATGATCGAAGAAGAAGCAGATGAACAACCGGAACAGTTAACTAAAGCCAAGGACCATTTTACCAGGAAATTAAATGAAAATATGACCACATCTAATATGAAAAGGACGCCAGACTTACTTAAGCCCCAAGATTAATGAAAACTGAAAACTATTGCAGCCCAATCCTCTTCCGACTCAATGATTGGTAACACCAAGTCATCTGATGTGTTAAGTATCCTTGAATTACCCAATTTCCAAAAATAAACTCACTTTAAATATTTCTAAAAATAATTTGAACTCTCACTATAAACCGAATATTCTCTTTCAAAGATTAATTAAGAAATATAACACACTCAAAATTTTTTAACATAAAAGATAACCTGTTGTTTGAATACGAACTTTAGAAACACATTTAACGACACTACAGAACTGATTATAACCACAAACTTTATTATTTAAGTACACATTAAGTAAGGTAATGTACTTTTTATTGTAATCATAGGAATTATTTGTCTTGTAATCAAAAGAATCCCAGATTTTGGAACGAAAATAATTGTAATAACTAAACAACTCAGCAGCCATGCTGATATGAATACCTCGTTACCAAAATCGATTCGTCATCCTGAGAAAAATTGTTTCATGTAAAATGTCGGTGCAAATTTATTAATCAACAAATATAATTTAATTGTCAAACTGAAATTTTACTTATCAACCATTAAAATAACTAGTACAGGGAGTAACCGTTGTTATTATTTCATAGGGAGTGTATCATATAATTTGTGTTTGTTAGCGAATTAGCTTTGACGGTACAGCGCTCACGCTGCAAATCAACACACTACATGATCGAGTCAGTCGTCTGACCAAGGCAGGAAGTATTTGAATGCTACGGCCGTCACAGCTGTGAACTTATTTATAACATATTATCTAAGAATTTTAATTGTTTTTAATAAACAATTTGGCGCCACCCGGGAATCACAAATCCCTATTTACTAACAGGTAAGGTTACTACCGCATTGTACTGGTAATTACAACATCGCTACGGACATCGTTAGTGCAAGAATAGATGTAACGACCCCAGTGCGAGACGAACGCACCCTACATACACAATATACACGTCGTTATCAGAGATGACCACGTTCAATCGTTACAGATTGGCGACCAACTGGTGAGGCTAGAAAAGAAGAAGACTAGCGGCGATTATGAGACATTCTTTGGTTACAACACAAAGACGAAAAAAGATGAAACAAAAAGATATGCTACAACAACAAACGAAAATGCCCAAACAACAGAACCAATTGAGCTATGCAGAATGGACGACAGGGTTATTTAAAAAATTCAGCAAGGAGATGGAGTACATCAAGAAAAATACCACGGATCACGAACGAGCACAGATGACTCGTGCTAATGCAGTGGGAATGCCAAACGACAAAATGTCACTGAGAGATATTTATGATGAAATGTGGAAGCTGGACACCAAGTATAATGAAGAAGAGACTATCGGGACAGCCCACGAAAAACGTGATAACAAGGTGGAAAGAATGACTGAAGAAGATTGGCAAAAATGGTACAATAATGAAATACAAATGAAAAACGAAAGAACGGGAGTATACGCACTGGTGACAGAGGAATATACACAGGAGGAGTATGAACAATGGAGACAATCAATAAGACAACCAGAAAAACCAATACAAACAGAAAACGCAGAATTAAGGGAATGGATAAGGGTTATGTTTGAACTATCCAGAGAAGATATTTGTAATTGGAGGAAGGTACATAATCAAGTAGAAGAGTTCAAGGAATTGCCAAATAATAAAAAAACGAAACAACCAAAAACTCAAATAAAAAAAGAAGTAATCAAGGACGTGGAAGTGAAGCAACAGAAGAAAATGCCAGAACTCACACAAGAAGAGACGGAATTGGATAGCTTGATGAGGATGATGATGGAGCAGTTCGAACAAAGAAAGCAAGACAAGGAAGAAGCAAAAGAACAAAGGAAGGAAGACAGGGAATTTTTAAACGAAACATTCGATAGGGGTTTCAGAAAGTTAAGAGAGACAATACATCGTGGTTTCACACAATTAAATGAAACACCAGACAGCACTTCTGAAGGTATCAAAGAAACGTTGAATAAGAACAGGGAACCGATGAATCAGGAAATAAAAGAGAAGGATGAGGAAATAGAGAATAAAGAAGACAAAAGTATATTGTTTTCTGAAAATAAAAATAACAAAAACGAAGAGAAAATTAAACACATAAAAACCAACCGGAGAGGAGTAAAGAAGAATCGAATAATTAAGAAGATTAAGAAAACAAAAGATATGGGAAAAATATATAAAAAGAAACTACTAAAAACAAGAAAAGAAGTGGAGATGATGAAGCATGGACTAATTGATGTGTTTAATTTACCCCTTACTGACCAAAGCAAGTTAATGAAATATAAAGACTGTAGGAGGACCTTAAAAGCAATTATAGAGGGAATTCACAACAAACCAGCGGATGAAAAATTCAGCAAATCTATACTTAAATGGAAGATGCCAGAAATAGAAAGGACTTACAACAAAACAGTGTATAACAAATTAAGGAGGTCCCTAAAACACTGGAGCACACCAGAATGGGAAATGCAAAATAAAAAATCAATAATAACATTAACGAAGGAGGTACAATTAACAACTTCTTTGATTAATCAAAATGTATTGAATGACGTAGGCATGAAGACAACTGAACATATGATATTAGAAGAATTGTGGTACAAAATAGAAGATACCTATTTCACAAGAACGAAAATAGTTCTACACACCGAGGTCATCCGAAGCACAAGTGGAGAGGAAATGATGGACCATGGGTAAACAAAATGAAGATACACACCGAGAAATGGGACTGATCTTCAGGATAATGACCAGGCAAACCAATGGAAGGGAAGGAGTATTAAATTAAATTAAACCAATTAATAATAACCAAAACAAGAATTGACAAGAAATGACTAAATGACTAAGACGAATTAGATGAGAACTAATAAACCATAATAAATAAATTTAAAAAAATTTGTCCAGAATAAATGTAGAAAACCAAACATTTGAAGGAGAAAAGGAGAAGATCGCCAAAGTGTATTACATATTAAAGGATAGGAAGGACCTGGAAGATATTCTAAGCGAAATAATGGTACAGCAGAAACAAGATTCAAAATTACTAAACATAAGAAGAAGACTATTAAAAGATGAAGAAAGTATCAATAAATATTATTGCATCCACCAAGATATACTCTTTATTAGAACCAAAAAGAATCAAAGAACGTGGAAACTTGTAGTTCCAAATTCATTAGAAAACAAGATAATTAAAGATTACCATGTTCGATACGGACATATGGGAACATTAAAAATTGTAAAAGCATTGGAAGAGGAAATCTTTATCAAAAATATAACAAGAAAAGTAAACCAGGATATTAAAACATGCACAATATGTCAGATGGTCAAAACAAATAACGAGAAAAAAGAAGGAACAATGATACCCATCACTTCAAACACCAAGCTAGAAAAAGTGTTTCTCGACATATGTGGACCATTCCCGCATAGCGGAGGGAGACAAATATAAGTCTATAGTAATCATATTGGACCATTACACAAAGTACACAAAATTATACGCAATAAACCGAGCTACTACGAAGAAAATATTGGACATAATAAAAAATAAATACATCACCGAAGTTGGAAAACCATACATGGTTATAACAGACCACGGGACACAATTCAAAAGAAAGAAGTGGCGAGATGAATTATTAAAAGAGAACATAAAAACATATAAAACATCCAAATACCACCCTAGTAGTAATCCCGCAGAAAGAGTGTTAAGAGAGGTGGGACGTATACTAAGAACTTATTGCTATGATAACCAAAAGGAATGGCAGAAATATTTAGCTTCAACCGAAGAATTTCTAAATACAAGTTACCACCAGTTTATTGAGAACACCCCATATTTAATGATGTTTGGAGGAAAACCCCATAGAGAGATACAAGAACTAATAGACTTCCCAGTCAACCCAGAAGACCCGTATGATGAAAACAAATGTTATAGCTGTATTATAGAGAAAATTGAGAAGCAAAAAGCAAAGTATTCACAAAACCAACCTAACATAATAAAATATAACGAAGGAGAAAGAGTATTAATAAAAAACCGTGAACTACCCAGTACACTTGAAGGGATAGCAAAAAAACTGCTATTATTATCCATAGGACCTTATGTCATCACCAAAGACAATGGAAACAATACTTATGAAATAAGTAACATAACCACCAAAAAGATAAAAGGAGTTTACAATCGAGCTTCTATAAAAAAGTTTACGAAGAAAAATAACTTATAATAAGTAAATAAAGAAATACCAAAATTCAAAAATTATGTAAGCACAACTTTCAACAATATTTCGATGGTATATGAGGGGGGAAAAAAAAGCTACAAAAATTCCTATAAAAAAGTAAAGTAAGAACCACAAACTTAAACAAAAAATGCCAATAAAGGAATAAGTTACAAAAATTCCTATAAAGTAAGAACCACAAACTTACTATAATATTTAAACAAAAAGTACTAAGAAAGGAATCAGTTACAAAAATTCCTATAAAAAAGTAAGAACCACAAACTTACTATAATATTTAAACAAAAAAAAAAGAAGGAATAAGTTACAAAAATTTCTACAAAGTAAGATCAACTTACAATAAAATAAAGTTGACATAGGAAGTATAATATAAAAAAATATAAGAAAGGAATAAGTTACAAAAATTCCTATAAAGTAAGAAAAACAAACTTACAAAAATTATTTAGAATAATATTTCAAACAAAATGAATTAAACAAAAATAAAATCAAACAGGAAACGCTAAGACAAATACCTGAAATTATAATGAATTCAATGTATTCAAAGAAAAAAAAAAGAGAAAAAAAACTGAACTGGTACGAGGAAGAAAAAGAAGTTATGTATAAAACAAATATACAGAAAATGGCTAAAGCAGAATATTGCTAAACAACCAAGAAAAAGAAAAAAGATGTCTAAGATAATTAAAACGATCACAAGAAGAAAAGAAAAACAAACTAATGAAAAGTTAGAAATGATGAAATTAACAACTAAATAAATAAAAAACAACCAACTGTATGAGTAGATGACAGTATATAGCAAAGGTACAGCGGAAGGAAGAATGAGTAAAAGGCCAAAGTGATCTAAAAACAAACCACAAAGTGGACAATCCCAAAAAATATTATTATTATTAATTTAAGTCACAAGATGACAAAAGGGTATTTAAGATTGACTGAGAATAAGTCCAGCAATCAAAAAATTAACTGAGCAGAGATGATGTTCCTCTGGTCTCAGAAAAAATGAGTAGTAATGGAAGAAACCAGCTACTAAAAGTTAGGGAAAAATTATATATAAAAGGGAGAACACGCTAATGGAAATAAATAAAAATAGATCTACATAAAATGGAATGGAACAAGTAAGAATAGAAATAAGAAAGAAGAAACAAACAAGAAAGAAAAGGGAAAAATAATATATAACTGATAATTTCATAAAAAACTATGCTAGTGTTTTATCAAAATGATCAATTTTGAAGGAGAGGCATTATGTTATAACACAAATAAGCCACCCCAATACCAGGGATAAAAAAGATGATTCTGAGTATTAAAAAGTAATTCATATAAAATAAAATGTTTAATATAAAGAAAATAAAAAGACAATGACACGACATGACCTAACCCAAGTGATTGACCCAACCAAAAGAAGAAGGGAACAACGAAAAACAAACAAGAATAAACCCAAAGAAGAAAGTAATTGACCCAAAACAAATGAAGAAGGGAAAAAACTGAAACCAAACAAAAATGAAACAAATTAAAGGAATTGAATGACTCAATGCAACATATTAAAATGAACCAAAGGAGAAGGTGGAAAAACAAGATATAAAGAAAAGACACTGAAGGTGAAGAAGGAGGAAAATGAAAAAGAAACAAACACAAGATAAAGGGAAATAAATAAAAAGGAAATCGAATGATAAGACACAAACAACTAATAAAGAATAAAAGAAAGAGAAATGATAAACTCATGTAATGTTGAATAAGGAACCAATGACTAACCTAAGTAATAAATAAATATTATTATCAATTAAGTAATAAAGGTAAATGATATTCGATTAAACTCAATTAAAGAATGTTGAGTATAAAATCAAACTAACCCACAAATTAGAGTTAGATGTAATGATAAAACATAGAGACATAAAATTGTTAATATTATTAATGATATTTGTAATGAAAGTGATAGTACGGTAGTGAGATAGTAATTAGAGGGATTACCCATTTAGAAACACTTAAAACAAAAACATTTGTGAAGTGCAAAATAAAAGTGTAAAAACCCTAAAGTAAAGTGATAAAGCAAGAACACTAAATAAATTATAATAAACCATAGATAATTTAAAAGTGAAGGTGAGGTATAAATAAAAATAATGTATTATAAAGAATGTTAATATTATAAAAAATAGTGAAGGATAAAAAGGTAAACACTTGATAAATCATTAAGAAACACTAAAGGTTTAACAATGAAAAATATTAGTAATTAAGAAAGTTGTGAAGAATAGTATTAAGTGTAAACAATAAATTAAGATGTATTGAACACAGAAGAGTGATGATAACCATATTAATTAAAAAAGAAATCTTATTGATAAGTTTAAAAGTATATAATAGTATTTAAAAGGGAGAATCCCATGAAAAAGTAAACAGATAGTGGTACCATGGAGGGAAGGTAAAGATAATTTAAAACATAAGAATGTAAAACTAATCAATAAATACCCATGTTATAAGGTATTATTATTTAAGTAAGTTCAAAAAGTGTGATGTTGATTATCACCCAAAAAATAATATAAAATGAAATAAATTGTAAACAAATATTATCAAAAAAATGGTTAAATAATTGTTTAAGCAAGTTTATGAATAGGATATGGCTGGAAGAATTATACAGACCATAGACCTAGATGTTGTATTTTATGTGAACAAAAGTAGTAAATAATAGCCACATTGTTATTATAGGCAAATTAAATAAGTAAGAAAGTAAAGAAATGTATGACTTAGGAAACGAGAAAACCAGTTAGTAAACAATTAGCAATTCATGATGTATAAAATAATAGTAACATACTAATAACACAAAAACAGAACCAAAACACATCAAAAAATAACACAACCAGTAATAATAACAAAACAAAGCTCATTAGGCTAAAAAGAGATGTAATTTGTACAAAATAAGTAAAAACCCATTATGGCTACTTAGGCCTATGAAATGCCTAACTGTCAAAAACAAACAACTACAAACTGTAACAAAATAACAAAGAAACTAGCAAATCCAAGGTGAACAATTAACCAAGGATAATTTGTAAATCATAATAAAAGCAAAATATTAGAATAAGAACTCAAATTAAAAGAGAAATGTAATTAGCAAATAATAATATAATTGTAAAATTACAAAACATACAATAACCCAACCTTGAGGGATATCAAAATAATCTTTGAAAGGAAATACATACCCCCATAGTATGTACATACATTGGGAAATACATACATACATAGTGACAATATTTAATACTTAGGAAGGAAGATAGAGGAATAAAAGCAATCAGAAGATATACAAGGATTTTGAAAAGAATTCAAAAATGATAACAATGGATTTATGTCAATCTAAGCCAATCAGATTTAATTAGTAACCATAGAAACGAACGTTGGTGGCAAAATTTTCGTTGAATATCGCTACTCGTAAAGTGATGCTCTTGCAGAACAGAAGCCGAATTTTGAACGACCAATTTTTAATCAAAAAATGTAAAAATAGTAAACAAAATTAAAAACTATGATCGAATAAGAAGCAGATGAACAACCGGAACAGTTAACTAAAGCCAAGGACCATTTTACCAGGAAATTAAATGAAAATATGACCACATCTAATATGAAAAGGACGCCAGACTTACTTAAGCCCCAAGATTAATGAAAACTGAAAACTATTGCAGCCCAATCCTCTTCCGACTCAATGATTGGTAACACCAAGTCATCTGATGTGTTAAGTATCCTTGAATTACCCAATTTCCAAAAATAAACTCACTTTAAATATTTCTAAAAATAATTTGAACTCTCACTATAAACCGAATATTCTCTTTCAAAGATTAATTAAGAAATATAACACACTCAAAATTTTTTAACATAAAAGATAACCTGTTGTTTGAATACGAACTTTAGAAACACATTTAACGACACTACAGAACTGATTATAACCACAAACTTTATTATTTAAGTACACATTAAGTAAGGTAATGTACTTTTTATTGTAATCATAGGAATTATTTGTCTTGTAATCAAAAGAATCCCAGATTTTGGAACGAAAATAATTGTAATAACTAAACAACTCAGCAGCCATGCTGATATGAATACCTCGTTACCAAAATCGATTCGTCATCCTGAGAAAAATTGTTTCATGTAAAATGTCGGTGCAAATTTATTAATCAACAAATATAATTTAATTGTCAAACTGAAATTTTACTTATCAACCATTAAAATAACTAGTACAGGGAGTAACCGTTGTTATTATTTCATAGGGAGTGTATCATATAATTTGTGTTTGTTAGCGAATTAGCTTTGACGGTACAGCGCTCACGCTGCAAATCAACACACTACATGATCGAGTCAGTCGTCTGACCAAGGCAGGAAGTATTTGAATGCTACGGCCGTCACAGCTGTGAACTTATTTATAACATATTATCTAAGAATTTTAATTGTTTTTAATAAACAATTTGGCGCCACCCGGGAATCACAAATCCCTATTTACTAACAGGTAAGGTTACTACCGCATTGTACTGGTAATTACAACATCGCTACGGACATCGTTAGTGCAAGAATAGATGTAACGACCCCAGTGCGAGACGAACGCACCCTACATACACAATATACACGTCGTTATCAGAGATGACCACGTTCAATCGTTACAGATTGGCGACCAACTGGTGAGGCTAGAAAAGAAGAAGACTAGCGGCGATTATGAGACATTCTTTGGTTACAACACAAAGACGAAAAAAGATGAAACAAAAAGATATGCTACAACAACAAACGAAAATGCCCAAACAACAGAACCAATTGAGCTATGCAGAATGGACGACAGGGTTATTTAAAAAATTCAGCAAGGAGATGGAGTACATCAAGAAAAATACCACGGATCACGAACGAGCACAGATGACTCGTGCTAATGCAGTGGGAATGCCAAACGACAAAATGTCACTGAGAGATATTTATGATGAAATGTGGAAGCTGGACACCAAGTATAATGAAGAAGAGACTATCGGGACAGCCCACGAAAAACGTGATAACAAGGTGGAAAGAATGACTGAAGAAGATTGGCAAAAATGGTACAATAATGAAATACAAATGAAAAACGAAAGAACGGGAGTATACGCACTGGTGACAGAGGAATATACACAGGAGGAGTATGAACAATGGAGACAATCAATAAGACAACCAGAAAAACCAATACAAACAGAAAACGCAGAATTAAGGGAATGGATAAGGGTTATGTTTGAACTATCCAGAGAAGATATTTGTAATTGGAGGAAGGTACATAATCAAGTAGAAGAGTTCAAGGAATTGCCAAATAATAAAAAAATGAAACAACCAAAAACTCAAATAAAAAAAGAAGTAATCAAGGACGTGGAAGTGAAGCAACAGAAGAAAATGCCAGAACTCACACAAGAAGAGACGGAATTGGATAGCTTGATGAGGATGATGATGGAGCAGTTCGAACAAAGAAAGCAAGACAAGGAAGAAGCAAAAGAACAAAGGAAGGAAGACAGGGAATTTTTAAACGAAACATTCGATAGGGGTTTCAGAAAGTTAAGAGAGACAATACATCGTGGTTTCACACAATTAAATGAAACACCAGACAGCACTTCTGAAGGTATCAAAGAAACGTTGAATAAGAACAGGGAACCGATGAATCAGGAAATAAAAGAGAAGGATGAGGAAATAGAGAATAAAGAAGACAAAAGTATATTGTTTTCTGAAAATAAAAATAACAAAAACGAAGAGAAAATTAAACACATAAAAACCAACCGGAGAGGAGTAAAGAAGAATCGAATAATTAAGAAGATTAAGAAAACAAAAGATATGGGAAAAATATATAAAAAGAAACTACTAAAAACAAGAAAAGAAGTGGAGATGATGAAGCATGGACTAATTGATGTGTTTAATTTACCCCTTACTGACCAAAGCAAGTTAATGAAATATAAAGACTGTAGGAGGACCTTAAAAGCAATTATAGAGGGAATTCACAACAAACCAGCGGATGAAAAATTCAGCAAATCTATACTTAAATGGAAGATGCCAGAAATAGAAAGGACTTACAACAAAACAGTGTATAACAAATTAAGGAGGTCCCTAAAACACTGGAGCACACCAGAATGGGAAATGCAAAATAAAAAATCAATAATAACATTAACGAAGGAGGTACAATTAACAACTTCTTTGATTAATCAAAATGTATTGAATGACGTAGGCATGAAGACAACTGAACATATGATATTAGAAGAATTGTGGTACAAAATAGAAGATACCTATTTCACAAGAACGAAAATAGTTCTACACACCGAGGTCATCCGAAGCACAAGTGGAGAGGAAATGATGGACCATGGGTAAACAAAATGAAGATACACACCGAGAAATGGGACTGATCTTCAGGATAATGACCAGGCAAACCAATGGAAGGGAAGGAGTATTAAATTAAATTAAACCAATTAATAATAACCAAAACAAGAATTGACAAGAAATGACTAAACGACTAAGACGAATTAGATGAGAACTAATAAACCATAATAAATAAATTTAAAAAAATTTGTCCAGAATAAATGTAGAAAACCAAACATTTGAAGGAGAAAAGGAGAAGATCGCCAAAGTGTATTACATATTAAAGGATAGGAAGGACCTGGAAGATATTCTAAGCGAAATAATGGTACAGCAGAAACAAGATTCAAAATTACTAAACATAAGAAGAAGACTATTAAAAGATGAAGAAAGTATCAATAAATATTATTGCATCCACCAAGATATACTCTTTATTAGAACCAAAAAGAATCAAAGAACGTGGAAACTTGTAGTTCCAAATTCATTAGAAAACAAGATAATTAAAGATTACCATGTTCGATACGGACATATGGGAACATTAAAAGTTGTAAAAGCATTGGAAGAGGAAATCTTTATCAAAAATATAACAAGAAAAGTAAACCAGGATATTAAAACATGCACAATATGTCAGATGGTCAAAACAAATAATGAGAAAAAAGAAGGAACAATGATACCCATCACTTCAAACACCAAGCTAGAAAAAGTGTTTCTCGACATATGTGGACCATTCCCACGTAGCGGAGGGAGACAAATATAAGTCTATAGTAATCATATTGGACCATTACACAAAGTACACAAAATTATACGCAATAAACCGAGCTACTACGAAGAAAATATTGGACATAATAAAAAATAAATACATCACCGAAGTTGGAAAACCATACATGGTTATAACAGACCACGGGACACAATTCAAAGGAAAGAAGTGGCGAGATGAATTATTAAAAGAGAACATAAAAACATATAAAACATCCAAATACCACCCTAGTAGTAATCCCGCAGAAAGAGTGTTAAGAGAGGTGGGACGTATACTAAGAACTTATTGCTATGATAACCAAAAGGAATGGCAGAAATATTTAGCTTCAACCGAAGAATTTCTAAATACAAGTTACCACCAGTTTATTGAGAACACCCCATATTTAATGATGTTTGGAGGAAAACCCCATAGAGAGATACAAGAACTAATAGACTTCCCAGTCAACCCAGAAGACCCGTATGATGAAAACAAATGTTATAGCTGTATTATAGAGAAAATTGAGAAGCAAAAAGCAAAGTATTCACAAAACCAACCTAACATAATAAAATATAACGAAGGAGAAAGAGTATTAATAAAAAACCGTGAACTACCCAGTACACTTGAAGGGATAGCAAAAAAACTGCTATTATTATCCATAGGACCTTATGTCATCACCAAAGACAATGGAAACAATACTTATGAAATAAGTAACATAACCACCAAAAAGATAAAAGGAGTTTACAATCGAGCTTCTATAAAAAAGTTTACGAAGAAAAATAACTTATAATAAGTAAATAAAGAAATACCAAAATTCAAAAATTATGTAAGCACAACTTTCAACAATATTTCGATGGTATATGAGGGGGGAAAAAAAAGCTAAAAAAATTCCTATAAAAAAGTAAAGTAAGAACCACAAACTTAAACAAAAAATGCCAATAAAGGAATAAGTTACAAAAATTCCTATAAAGTAAGAACCACAAACTTACTATAATATTTAAACAAAAAGTACTAAGAAAGGAATCAGTTACAAAAATTCCTATAAAAAAGTAAGAACCACAAACTTACTATAATATTTAAACAAAAAAAAAAGAAGGAATAAGTTACAAAAATTTCTACAAAGTAAGATCAACTTACAATAAAATAAAGTTGACATAGGAAGTATAATATAAAAAATTATAAGAAAGGAATAAGTTACAAAAATTCCTATAAAGTAAGAAAAACAAACTTACAAAAATTATTTAGAATAATATTTCAAACAAAATGAATTAAACAAAAATAAAATCAAACAGGAAACGCTAAGACAAATACCTGAAATTATAATGAATTCAATGTATTCAAAGAAAAAAAAAAGAGAAAAAAAACTGAACTGGTACGAGGAAGAAAAAGAAGTTATGTATAAAACAAATATACAGAAAATGGCTAAAGCAGAATATTGCTAAACAACCAAGAAAAAGAAAAAAGATGTCTAAGATAATTAAAATGATCACAAGAAGAAAAGAAAAACAAACTAATGAAAAGTTAGAAATGATGAAATTAACAACTAAATAAATAAAAAACAACCAACTGTATGAGTAGATGACAGTATATAGCAAAGGTACAGCGGAAGGAAGAATGAGTAAAAGGCCAAAGTGATCTAAAAACAAACCACAAAGTGGACAATCCCAAAAAATATTATTATTATTAATTTAAGTCACAAGATGACAAAAAAGGTATTTAAGATTGACTGAGAATAAGTCCAGCAATCAAAAAATTAACTGAGCAGAGATGATGTTCCTCTGGTCTCAGAAAAAATGAGTAGTAATGGAAGAAACCAGCTACTAAAAGTTAGGGAAAAATTATATATAAAAGGGAGAACACGCTAATGGAAATAAATAAAAATAGATCTACATAAAATGGAATGGAACAAGTAAGAATAGAAATAAGAAAGAAGAAACAAACAAGAAAGAAAAGGGAAAAATAATATATAACTGATAATTTCATAAAAAACTATGCTAGTGTTTTATCAAAATGATCAATTTTGAAGGAGAGGCATTATGTTATAACACAAATAAGCCACCCCAATACCAGGGATAAAAAAGATGATTCTGAGTATTAAAAAGTAATTCATATAAAATAAAATGTTTAATATAAAGAAAATAAAAAGACAATGACACGACATGACCTAACCCAAGTGATTGACCCAACCAAAAGAAGAAGGGAACAACGAAAAACAAACAAGAATAAACCCAAAGAAGAAAGTAATTGACCCAAAACAAATGAAGAAGGGAAAAAACTGAAACCAAACAAAAATGAAACAAATTAAAGGAATTGAATGACTCAATGCAACATATTAAAATGAACCAAAGGAGAAGGTGGAAAAACAAGATATAAAGAAAAGACACTGAAGGTGAAGAAGGAGGAAAATGAAAAAGAAACAAACACAAGATAAAGGGAAATAAATAAAAAGGAAATCGAATGATAAGACACAAACAACTAATAAAGAATAAAAGAAAGAGAAATGATAAACTCATGTAATGTTGAATAAGGAACCAATGACTAACCTAAGTAATAAATAAATATTATTATCAATTAAGTAATAAAGGTAAATGATATTCGATTAAACTCAATTAAAGAATGTTGAGTATAAAATCAAACTAACCCACAAATTAGAGTTAGATGTAATGATAAAACATAGAGACATAAAATTGTTAATATTATTAATGATATTTGTAATGAAAGTGATAGTACGGTAGTGAGATAGTAATTAGAGGGATTACCCATTTAGAAACACTTAAAACAAAAACATTTGTGAAGTGCAAAATAAAAGTGTAAAAACCCTAAAGTAAAGTGATAAAGCAAGAACACTAAATAAATTATAATAAACCATAGATAATTTAAAAGTGAAGGTGAGGTATAAATAAAAATAATGTATTATAAAGAATGTTAATATTATAAAAAATAGTGAAGGATAAAAAGGTAAACACTTGATAAATCATTAAGAAACACTAAAGGTTTAACAATGAAAAATATTAGTAATTAAGAAAGTTGTGAAGAATAGTATTAAGTGTAAACAATAAATTAAGATGTATTGAACACAGAAGAGTGATGATAACCATATTAATTAAAAAAGAAATCTTATTGATAAGTTTAAAAGTATATAATAGTATTTAAAAGGGAGAATCCCATGAAAAAGTAAACAGATAGTGGTACCATGGAGGGAAGGTAAAGATAATTTAAAACATAAGAATGTAAAACTAATCAATAAATACCCATGTTATAAGGTATTATTATTTAAGTAAGTTCAAAAAGTGTGATGTTGATTATCACCCAAAAAATAATATAAAATGAAATAAATTGTAAACAAATATTATCAAAAAAATGGTTAAATAATTGTTTAAGCAAGTTTATGAATAGGATATGGCTGGAAGAATTATACAGACCATAGACCTAGATGTTGTATTTTATGTGAACAAAAGTAGTAAATAATAGCCACATTGTTATTATAGGCAAATTAAATAAGTAAGAAAGTAAAGAAATGTATGACTTAGGAAACGAGAAAACCAGTTAGTAAACAATTAGCAATTCATGATGTATAAAATAATAGTAACATACTAATAACACAAAAACAGAACCAAAACACATAAAAAAATAACACAACCAGTAATAATAACAAAACAAAGCTCATTACGCTAAAAAGAGATGTAATTTGTACAAAATAAGTAAAAACCCATTATGGCTACTTAGGCCTATGAAATGCCTAACTGTCAAAAACAAACAACTACAAACTGTAACAAAATAACAAAGAAACTAGCAAATCCAAGGTGAACAATTAACCAAGGATAATTTGTAAATCATAATAAAAGCAAAATATTAGAATAAGAACTCAAATTAAAAGAGAAATGTAATTAGCAAATAATAATATAATTGTAAAATTACAAAACATACAATAACCCAACCTTGAGGGATATCAAAATAATCTTTGAAAGGAAATACATACCCCCATAGTATGTACATACATTGGGAAATACATACATACATAGTGACAATATTTAATACTTAGGAAGGAAGATAGAGGAATAAAAGCAATCAGAAGATATACAAGGATTTTGAAAAGAATTCAAAAATGATAACAATGGATTTATGTCAATCTAAGCCAATCAGATTTAATTAGTAACCATAGAAACGAACGTTGGTGGCAAAATTTTCGTTGAATATCGCTACTCGTAAAGTGATGCTCTTGCAGAACAGAAGCCGAATTTTGAACGACCAATTTTTAATCAAAAAATGTAAAAATAGTAAACAAAATTAAAAACTATGATCGAATAAGAAGCAGATGAACAACCGGAACAGTTAACTAAAGCCAAGGACCATTTTACCAGGAAATTAAATGAAAATATGACCACATCTAATATGAAAAGGACGCCAGACTTACTTAAGCCCCAAGATTAATGAAAACTGAAAACTATTGCAGCCCAATCCTCTTCCGACTCAATGATTGGTAACACCAAGTCATCTGATGTGTTAAGTATCCTTGAATTACCCAATTTCCAAAAATAAACTCACTTTAAATATTTCTAAAAATAATTTGAACTCTCACTATAAACCGAATATTCTCTTTCAAAGATTAATTAAGAAATATAACACACTCAAAATTTTTTAACATAAAAGATAACCTGTTGTTTGAATACGAACTTTAGAAACACATTTAACGACACTACAGAACTGATTATAACCACACACTTTATTATTTAAGTACACATTAAGTAAGGTAATGTACTTTTTATTGTAATCATAGGAATTATTTGTCTTGTAATCAAAAGAATCCCAGATTTTGGAACGAAAATAATTGTAATAACTAAACAACTCAGCAGCCATGCTGATATGAATACCTCGTTACCAAAATCGATTCGTCATCCTGAGAAAAATTGTTTCATGTAAAATGTCGGTGCAAATTTATTAATCAACAAATATAATTTAATTGTCAAACTGAAATTTTACTTATCAACCATTAAAATAACTAGTACAGGGAGTAACCGTTGTTATTATTTCATAGGGAGTGTATCATATAATTTGTGTTTGTTAGCGAATTAGCTTTGACGGTACAGCGCTCACGCTGCAAATCAACACACTACATGATCGAGTCAGTCGTCTTACCAAGGCAGGTAGTATTTGAATGCTACGGCCGTCACAGCTGTGAACTTATTTATAACATATTATCTAAGAATTTTAATTGTTTTTAATAAACAATTTGGCGCCACCCGGGAATCACAAATCGTATTTACTAACAGGTAAGGTTACTACCGCATTGTACTGGTAATTACAACATCGCTACGGACATCGTTAGCGCAAGAATAGATGTAACGACCCCAGTGCGAGACGAACGCACCCTACATACACAATATACACGTCGTTATCAGAGATGACCACGTTCAATCGTTACAGATTGGCGACCAACTGGTGAGGCTAGAAAAGAAGAAGACTAGCGGCGATTATGAGACATTCTTTGGTTACAACACAAAGACAAAAAAAGATGAAACAAAAAGATATGCTACAACAACAAACAAAAATGCCCAAACAACAGAACCAATTGAGCTATGCAGAATGGACGACAGGGTTATTTAAAAAATTCAGCAAGGAGATGGAGTACATCAAGAAAAATACCACGGATCACGAACGAGCACAGATGACTCGTGCTAATGCAGTGGGAATGCCAAACGACAAAATGTCACTGAGAGATATTTATGATGAAATGTGGAAGCTGGACACCAAGTATAATGAAGAAGAGACTATCGGGACAGCCCACGAAAAACGTGATAACAAGGTGGAAAGAATGACTGAAGAAGATTGGCAAAAATGGTACAATAATGAAATACAAATGAAAAACGAAAGAACGGGAGTATACGCACTGGTGACAGAGGAATATACACAGGAGGAGTATGAACAATGGAGACAATCAATAAGACAACCAGAAAAACCAATACAAACAGAAAACGCAGAATTAAGGGAATGGATAAGGGTTATGTTTGAACTATCCAGAGAAGATATTTGTAATTGGAGGAAGGTACATAATCAAGTAGAAGAGTTCAAGGAATTGCCAAATAATAAAAAAATGAAACAACCAAAAACTCAAATAAAAAAAGAAGTAATCAAGGACGTGGAAGTGAAGTAACAGAAGAAAATGCCAGAACTCACACAAGAAGAGACGGAATTGAATAGCTTGATGAGGATGATGATGGAGCAGTTCGAACAAAGAAAGCAAGACAAGGAAGAAGCAAAAGAACAAAGGAAGGAAGACAGGGAATTTTTAAACGAAACATTCGATAGGGGTTTCAGAAAGTTAAGAGAGACAATACATCGTGGTTTCACACAATTAAATGAAACACCAGACAGCACTTCTGAAGGTATCAAAGAAACGTTGAATAAGAACAGGGAACCGATGAATCAGGAAATAAAAGAGAAGGATGAGGAAATAGAGAATAAAGAAGACAAAAGTATATTGTTTTCTGAAAATAAAAATAACAAAAACGAAGAGAAAATTAAACACATAAAAACCAACCGGAGAGGAGTAAAGAAGAATCGAATAATTAAGAAGATTAAGAAAACAAAAGATATGGGAAAAATATATAAAAAGAAACTACTAAAAACAAGAAAAGAAGTGGAGATGATGAAGCATGGACTAATTGATGTGTTTAATTTACCCCTTACTGACCAAAGCAAGTTAATGAAATATAAAGACTGTAGGAGGACCTTAAAAGCAATTATAGAGGGAATTCACAACAAACCAGCGGATGAAAAATTCAGCAAATCTATACTTAAATGGAAGATGCCAGAAATAGAAAGGACTTACAACAAAACAGTGTATAACAAATTAAGGAGGTCCCTAAAACACTGGAGCACACCAGAATGGGAAATGCAAAATAAAAAATCAATAATAACATTAACGAAGGAGGTACAATTAACAACTTCTTTGATTAATCAAAATGTATTGAATGACGTAGGCATGAAGACAACTGAACATATGATATTAGAAGAATTGTGGTACAAAATAGAAGATACCTATTTCACAAGAACGAAAATAGTTCTACACACCGAGGTCATCCGAAGCACAAGTGGAGAGGAAATGATGGACCATGGGTAAACAAAATGAAGATACACACCGAGAAATGGGACTGATCTTCAGGATAATGACCAGGCAAACCAATGGAAGGGAAGGAGTATTAAATTAAATTAAACCAATTAATAATAACCAAAACAAGAATTGACAAGAAATGACTAAACGACTAAGACGAATTAGATGAGAACTAATAAACCATAATAAATAAATTTAAAAAAATTTGTCCAGAATAAATGTAGAAAACCAAACATTTGAAGGAGAAAAGGAGAAGATCGCCAAAGTGTATTACATATTAAAGGATAGGAAGGACCTGGAAGATATTCTAAGCGAAATAATGGTACAGCAGAAACAAGATTCAAAATTACTAAACATAAGAAGAAGACTATTAAAAGATGAAGAAAGTATCAATAAATATTATTGCATCCACCAAGATATACTCTTTATTAGAACCAAAAAGAATCAAAGAACGTGGAAACTTGTAGTTCCAAATTCATTAGAAAACAAGATAATTAAAGATTACCATGTTCGATACGGACATATGGGAACATTAAAAGTTGTAAAAGCATTGGAAGAGGAAATCTTTATCAAAAATATAACAAGAAAAGTAAACCAGGATATTAAAACATGCACAATATGTCAGATGGTCAAAACAAATAATGAGAAAAAAGAAGGAACAATGATACCCATCACTTCAAACACCAAGCTAGAAAAAGTGTTTCTCGACATATGTGGACCATTCCCACGTAGCGGAGGGAGACAAATATAAGTCTATAGTAATCATATTGGACCATTACACAAAGTACACAAAATTATACGCAATAAACCGAGCTACTACGAAGAAAATATTGGACATAATAAAAAATAA
Source organism: Magicicada septendecula (assembly GCA_034769895.1). NCBI lineage: Eukaryota > Metazoa > Arthropoda > Insecta > Hemiptera > Cicadidae > Magicicada > Magicicada septendecula. Next base: position 210,109,322 of record CM068371.1, read on the forward strand.
ATACATCACCGAAGTTGGAAAACCATACATGGTTATAACAGACCACGGGACACAATTCAAAGGAAAGAAGTGGCGAGATGAATTATTAAAAGAGAACATAAAAACATATAAAACATCCAAATACCACCCTAGTAGTAATCCCGCAGAAAGAGTGTTAAGAGAGGTGGGACGTATACTAAGAACTTATTGCTATGATAACCAAAAGGAATGGCAGAAATATTTAGCTTCAACCGAAGAATTTCTAAATACAAGTTACCACCAGTTTATTGAGAACACCCCATATTTAATGATGTTTGGAGGAAAACCCCATAGAGAGATACAAGAACTAATAGACTTCCCAGTCAACCCAGAAGACCCGTATGATGAAAACAAATGTTATAGCTGTATTATAGAAAAAATTGAGAAGCAAAAAGCAAAGTATTCACAAAACCAACCTAACATAATAAAATATAACGAAGGAAAAAGAGTATTAATAAAAAACCGTGAACTACCCAGTACACTTGAAGGGATAGCAAAAAAACTGCTATTATTATCCATAGGACCTTATGTCATCACCAAAGACAATGGAAACAATACTTATGAAATAAGTAACATAACCACCAAAAAGATAAAAGGAGTTTACAATCAAGCTTCTATAAAAAAGTTTTACGAAGAAAAATAACTTATAATAAGTAAATAAACAAATACCAAAATTCAAAAATTATGTAAGCACAACTTTCAACAATATTTCGATGGTATATGAGGGGGGAAAAAAAAGCTACAAAAATTCCTATAAAAAGTAAAGTAAGAACCACAAACTTAAACAAAAAATGCCAATAAAGGAATAAGTTACAAAAATTCCTATAAAGTAAGAACCACAAACTTACTATAATATTTAAACAAAAAGTACTAAGAAAGGAATCAGTTACAAAAATTCCTATAAAAAAGTAAGAACCACAAACTTACTATAATATTTAAACAAAAAAAAAAGAAGGAATAAGTTACAAAAATTTCTACAAAGTAAGATCAACTTACAATAAAATAAAGTTGACATAGGAAGTATAATATAAAAAATTATAAGAAAGGAATAAGTTACAAAAATTCCTATAAAGTAAGAAAAACAAACTTACAAAAATTATTTAGAATAATATTTCAAACAAAATGAATTAAACAAAAATAAAATCAAACACGAAACGCTAAGACAAATACCTGAAATTATAATGAATTCAATGTATTCAAAGAAAAAAAAAAGAGAAAAAAAACTGAACTGGTACGAGGAAGAAAAAGAAGTTATGTATAAAACAAATATACAGAAAATGGCTAAAGCAGAATATTGCTAAACAACCAAGAAAAAGAAAAAAGATGTCTAAGATAATTAAAACGATCACAAGAAGAAAAGAAAAACAAACTAATGAAAAGTTAGAAATGATGAAATTAACAACTAAATAAATAAAAAACAACCAACTGTATGAGTAGATGACAGTATATAGCAAAGGTACAGCGGAAGGAAGAATGAGTAAAAGGCCAAAGTGATCTAAAAACAAACCACAAAGTGGACAATCCCAAAAAATATTATTATTATTAATTTAAGTCACAAGATGACAAAAAAGGTATTTAAGATTGACTGAGAATAAGTCCAGCAATCAAAAAATTAACTGAGCAGAGATGATGTTCCTCTGGTCTCAGAAAAAATGAGTAGTAATGGAAGAAACCAGCTACTAAAAGTTAGGGAAAAATTATATATAAAAGGGAGAACACACTAATGGAAATAAATAAAAATAGATCTACATAAAATGGAATGGAACAAGTAAGAATAGAAATAAGAAAGAAGAAACAAACAAGAAAGAAAAGGGAAAAATAATATATAACTGATAATTTCATAAAAAACTATGCTAGTGTTTTATCAAAATGATCAATTTTGAAGGAGAGGCATTATGTTATAACACAAATAAGCCACCCCAATACCAGGGATAAAAAAGATGATTCTGAGTATTAAAAAGTAATTCATATAAAATAAAATGTTTAATATAAAGAAAATAAAAAGACAATGACACGACATGACCTAACCCAAGTGATTGACCCAACCAAAAGAAGAAGGGAACAACGAAAAACAAACAAGAATAAACCCAAAGAAGAAAGTAATTGACCCAAAACAAATGAAGAAGGGAAAAAACTGAAACCAAACAAAAATGAAACAAATTAAAGGAATTGAATGACTCAATGCAACATATTAAAATGAACCAAAGGAGAAGGTGGAAAAACAAGATATAAAGAAAAGACACTGAAGGTGAAGAAGGAGGAAAATGAAAAAGAAACAAACACAAGATAAAGGGAAATAAATAAAAAGGAAATCGAATGATAAGACACAAACAACTAATAAAGAATAAAAGAAAGAGAAATGATACACTCATGTAATGTTGAATAAGGAACCAATGACTAACCTAACTAATAAATAAATATTATTATCAATTAAGTAATAAAGGTAAATGATATTCGATTAAACTCAATTAAAGAATGTTGAGTATAAAATCAAACTAACCCACAAATTAGAGTTAGATGTAATGATAAAACATAGAGACATAAAATTGTTAATATTATTAATGATATTTGTAATGAAAGTGATAGTACGGTAGTGAGATAGTAATTAGAGGGATTACCCATTTAGAAACACTTAAAACAAAAACATTTGTGAAGTGCAAAATAAAAGTGTAAAAACCCTAAAGTAAAGTGATAAAGCAAGAACACTAAATAAATTATAATAAACCATAGATAATTTAAAAGTGAAGGTGAGGTATAAATAAAAATAATGTATTATAAAGAATGTTAATATTATAAAAAATAGTGAAGGATAAAAAGGTAAACACTTGATAAATCATTAAGAAACACTAAAGGTTTAACAATGAAAAATATTAGTAATTAAGAAAGTTGTGAAGGATAGTATTAAGTGTAAACAATAAATTAAGATGTATTGAACACAGAAGAGTGATGATAACCATATTAATTAAAAAAGAAATCTTATTGATAAGTTTAAAAGTATATAATAGTATTTAAAAGGGAGAATCCCATGAAAAAGTAAACAGATAGTGGTACCATGGAGGGAAGGTAAAGATAATTTAAAACATAAGAATGTAAAACTAATCAATAAATACCCATGTTATAAGGTATTATTATTTAAGTAAGTTCAAAAAGTGTGATGTTGATTATCACCCAAAAAATAATATAAAATGAAATAAATTGTAAACAAATATTATCAAAAAAATGGTTAAATAATTGTTTAAGCAAGTTTATGAATAGGATATGGCTGGAAGAATTATACAGACCATAGACCTAGATGTTGTATTTTATGTGAACAAAAGTAGTAAATAATAGCCCCATTGTTATTATAGGCAAATTAAATAAGTAAGAAAGTAAAGAAATGTATGACTTAGGAAACGAGAAAACCAGTTAGTAAACAATTAGCAATTCATGATGTATAAAATAATAGTAACATACTAATAACACAAAAACAGAACCAAAACACATCAAAAAATAACACAACCAGTAATAATAACAAAACAAAGCTCATTAGGCTAAAAAGAGATGTAATTTGTACAAAATAAGTAAAAACCCATTATGGCTACTTAGGCCTATGAAATGCCTAACTGTCAAAAACAAACAACTACAAACTGTAACAAAATAACAAAGAAACTAGCAAATCCAAGGTGAACAATTAACCAAGGATAATTTGTAAATCATAATAAAAGCAAAATATTAGAATAAGAACTCAAATTAAAAGAGAAATGTAATTAGCAAATAATAATATAATTGTAAAATTACAAAACATACAATAACCCAACCTTGAGGGATATCAAAATAATCTTTGAAAGGAAATACATACCCCCATAGTATGTACATACATTGGGAAATACATACATACATAGTGACAATATTTAATACTTAGGAAGGAAGATAGAGGAATAAAAGCAATCAGAAGATATACAAGGATTTTGAAAAGAATTCAAAAATGATAACAATGGATTTATGTCAATCTAAGCCAATCAGATTTAATTAGTAACCATAGAAACGAACGTTGGTGGCAAAATTTTCGTTGAATATCGCTACTCGTAAAGTGATGCTCTTGCAGAACAGAAGCCGAATTTTGAACGACCAATTTTTAATCAAAAAATGTAAAAATAGTAAACAAAATTAAAAACTATGATCGAATAAGAAGCAGATGAACAACCGGAACAGTTAACTAAAGCCAAGGACCATTTTACCAGGAAATTAAATGAAAATATGACCACATCTAATATGAAAAGGACGCCAGACTTACTTAAGCCCCAAGATTAATGAAAACTGAAAACTATTGCAGCCCAATCCTCTTCCGACTCAATGATTGGTAACACCAAGTCATCTGATGTGTTAAGTATCCTTGAATTACCCAATTTCCAAAAATAAACTCACTTTAAATATTTCTAAAAATAATTTGAACTCTCACTATAAACCGAATATTCTCTTTCAAAGATTAATTAAGAAATATAACACACTCAAAATTTTTTAACATAAAAGATAACCTGTTGTTTGAATACGAACTTTAGAAACACATTTAACGACACTACAGAACTGATTATAACCACACACTTTATTATTTAAGTACACATTAAGTAAGGTAATGTACTTTTTATTGTAATCATAGGAATTATTTGTCTTGTAATCAAAAGAATCCCAGATTTTGGAACGAAAATAATTGTAATAACTAAACAACTCAGCAGCCATGCTGATATGAATACCTCGTTACCAAAATCGATTTGTCATCCTGAGAAAAATTGTTTCATGTAAAATGTCGGTGCAAATTTATTAATCAACAAATATAATTTAATTGTCAAACTGAAATTTTACTTATCAACCATTAAAATAACTAGTACAGGGAGTAACCGTTGTTATTATTTCATAGGGAGTGTATCATATAATTTGTGTTTGTTAGCGAATTAGCTTTGACGGTACAGCGCTCACGCTGCAAATCAACACACTACATGATCGAGTCAGTCGTCTGACCAAGGCAGGAAGTGTTTGAATGCTACGGCCGTCACAGCTGTGAACTTATTTATAACATATTATCTAAGAATTTTAATTGTTTTTAATAAACAATTTGGCGCCACCCGGGAATCACAAATCCCTATTTACTAACAGGTAAGGTTACTACCGCATTGTACTGGTAATTACAACATCGCTACGGACATCGTTAGCGCAAGAATAGATGTAACGACCCCAGTGCGAGACGAACGCACCCTACATACACAATATACACGTCGTTATCAGAGATGACCACGTTCAATCGTTACAGATTGGCGACCAACTGGTGAGGCTAGAAAAGAAGAAGACTAGCGGCGATTATGAGACATTCTTTGGTTACAACACAAAGATGAAAAAATATGAAACAAAAAGATATGCTACAACAACAAACGAAAATGCCCAAACAACAGAACCAATTGAGCTATGCAGAATGGACGACAGGGTTATTTAAAAAATTCAGCAAGGAGATGGAGTACATCAAGAAAAATACCACGGATCACGAATGAGCACAGATGACTCGTGCTAATGCAGTGGGAATGCCAAACGACAAAATGTCACTGAGAGATATTTATGATGAAATGTGGAAGCTGGACACCAAGTATAATGAAGAAGAGACTATCGGGACAGCCCACGAAAAACGTGATAACAAGGTGGAAAGAATGACTGAAGAAGATTGGCAAAAATGGTACAATAATGAAATACAAATGAAAAACGAAAGAACGGGAGTATACGCACTGGTGACAGAGGAATATACACAGGAGGAGTATGAACAATGGAGACAATCAATAAGACAACCAGAAAAACCAATACAAACAGAAAACGCAGAATTAAGGGAATGGATAAGGGTTATGTTTGAACTATCCAGAGAAGATATTTGTAATTGGAGGAAGGTACATAATCAAGTAGAAGAGTTCAAGGAATTGCCAAATAATAAAAAAATGAAACAACCAAAAACTCAAATAAAAAAAGAAGTAACCAAGGACGTGGAAGTGAAGCAACAGAAGAAAATGCCAGAACTCACACAAGAAGAGACGGACTTGGATAGCTTGATGAGGATGATGATGGAGCAGTTCGAACAAAGAAAGCAAGACAAGGAAGAAGCAAAAGAACAAAGGAAGGAAGACAGGGAATTTTTAAACGAAACATTCGATAGGGGTTTCAGAAAGTTAAGAGAGACAATACATCGTGGTTTCACACAATCAAATGAAACACCAGACAGCACTTCTGAAGGTATCAAAGAAACGTTGAATAAGAACAGGGAACCGATGAATCAGGAAATAAAAGAGAAGGATGAGGAAATAGAGAATAGAGAAGACAAAAGTATATTGTTTTCTGAAAATAAAAATAACAAAAACGAAGAGAAAATTAAACACATAAAAACCAACCGGAGAGGAGTAAAGAAGAATCGAATAATTAAGAAGATTAAGAAAACAAAAGATATGGGAAAAATATATAAAAAGAAACTACTAAAAACAAGAAAAGAAGTGGAGATGATGAAGCATGGACTAATTGATGTGTTTAATTTACCCCTTACTGACCAAAGCAAGTTAATGAAATATAAAGACTGTAGGAGGACCTTAAAAGCAATTATAGAGGGAATTCACAACAAACCAGCGGATGAAAAATTCAGCAAATCTATACTTAAATGGAAGATGCCAGAAATAGAAAGGACTTACAACAAAACAGTGTATAACAAATTAAGGAGGTCCCTAAAACACTGGAGCACACCAGAATGGGAAATGCAAAATAAAAAATCAATAATAACATTAACGAAGGAGGTACAATTAACAACTTCTTTGATTAATCAAAATGTATTGAATGACGTAGGCATGAAGACAACTGAACATATGATATTAGAAGAATTGTGGTACAAAATAGAAGATACCTATTTCACAAGAACGAAAATAGTTCTACACACCGAGGTCATCCGAAGCACAAGTGGAGAGGAAATGATGGACCATGGGTAAACAAAATGAAGATACACACCGAGAAATGGGACTGATCTTCAGGATAATGACCAGGCAAACCAATGGAAGGGAAGGAGTATTAAATTAAATTAAACCAATTAATAATAACCAAAACAAGAATTGACAAGAAATGACTAAACGACTAAGACGAATTAGATGAGAACTAATAAACCATAATAAATAAATTTAAAAAAATTTGTCCAGAATAAATGTAGAAAACCAAACATTTGAAGGAGAAAAGGAGAAGATCGCCAAAGTGTATTACATATTAAAGGATAGGAAGGACCTGGAAGATATTCTAAGCGAAATAATGGTACAGCAGAAACAAGATTCAAAATTACTAAACATAAGAAGAAGACTATTAAAAGATGAAGAAAGTATCAATAAATATTATTGCATCCACCAAGATATACTCTTTATTAGAACCAAAAAGAATCAAAGAACGTGGAAACTTGTAGTTCCAAATTCATTAGAAAACAAGATAATTAAAGATTACCATGTTCGATACGGACATATGGGAACATTAAAAATTGTAAAAGCATTGGAAGAGGAAATCTTTATCAAAAATATAACAAGAAAAGTAAACCAGGATATTAAAACATGCACAATATGTCAGATGGTCAAAACAAATAACGAGAAAAAAGAAGGAACAATGATACCCATCACTTCAAACACCAAGCTAGAAAAAGTGTTTCTCGACATATGTGGACCATTCCCACGTAGCGGAGGGAGACAAATATAAGTCTATAGTAATCATATTGGACCATTACACAAAGTACACAAAATTATACGCAATAAACCGAGCTACTACGAAGAAAATATTGGACATAATAAAAAATAAATACATCACCGAAGTTGGAAAACCATACATGGTTATAACAGACCACGGGACACAATTCAAAGGAAAGAAGTGGCGAGATGAATTATTAAAAGAGAACATAAAAACATATAAAACATCCAAATACCACCCTAGTAGTAATCCCGCAGAAAGAGTGTTAAGAGAGGTGGGACGTATACTAAGAACTTATTGCTATGATAACCAAAAGGAATGGCAGAAATATTTAGCTTCAACCGAAGAATTTCTAAATACAAGTTACCACCAGTTTATTGAGAACACCCCATATTTAATGATGTTTGGAGGAAAACCCCATAGAGAGATACAAGAACTAATAGACTTCCCAGTCAACCCAGAAGACCCATATGATGAAAACAAATGTTATAGCTGTATTATAGAGAAAATTGAGAAGCAAAAAGCAAAGTATTCACAAAACCAACCTAAAATAATAAAATATAACGAAGGAGAAAGAGTATTAATAAAAAACCGTGAACTACCCAGTACACTTGAAGGGATAGCCAAAAAACTGCTATTATTATCCATAGGACCTTATGTCATCACCAAAGACAATGGAAACAATACTTATGAAATAAGTAACATAACCACCAAAAAGATAAAAGGAGTTTACAATCAAGCTTCTATAAAAAAGTTTTACGAAGAAAAATAACTTATAATAAGTAAATAAACAAATACCAAAATTCAAAAAAAATTATGTAAGCACAACTTTCAACAATATTTCGATGGTATATGAGGGGGGAAAAAAAGCTACAAAAATTCCTATAAAAAAGTACAGTAAGAACCACAAACTTAAACAAAAAATGCCAATAAAGGAATAAGTTACAAAAATTCCTATAAAGTAAGAACCACAAACTTACTATAATATTTAAACAAAAAGTACTAAGAAAGGAATCAGTTACAAAAATTCCTATAAAAAAGTAAGAACCACAAACTTACTATAATATTTAAACAAAAAAAAAAGAAGGAATAAGTTACAAAAATTTCTACAAAGTAAGATCAACTTACAATAAAATAAAGTTGACATAGGAAGTATAATATAAAAAATTATAAGAAAGGAATAAGTTACAAAAATTCCTATAAAGTAAGAAAAACAAACTTACAAAAATTATTTAGAATAATATTTCAAACAAAATGAATTAAACAAAAATAAAATCAAACACGAAACGCTAAGACAAATACCTGAAATTATAATGAATTCAATGTATTCAAAGAAAAAAAAAAAGAGAAAAAACTGAACTGGTACGAGGAAGAAAAAGAAGTTATGTATAAAACAAATATACAGAAAATGGCTAAAGCAGAATATTGCTAAACAACCAAGAAAAAGAAAAAAGATGTCTAAGATAATTAAAATGATCACAAGAAGAAAAGAAAAACAAACTAATGAAAAGTTAGAAATGATGAAATTAACAACTAAATAAATAAAAAACAACCAACTGTATGAGTAGATGACAGTATATAGCAAAGGTACAGCGGAAGGAAGAATGAGTAAAAGGCCAAAGTGATCTAAAAACAAACCACAAAGTGGACAATCCCAAAAAATATTATTATTATTAATTTAAGTCACAAGATGACAAAAAAGGTATTTAAGATTGACTGAGAATAAGTCCAGCAATCAAAAAATTAACTGAGCAGAGATGATGTTCCTCTGGTCTCAGAAAAAATGAGTAGTAATGGAAGAAACCAGCTACTAAAAGTTAGGGAAAAATTATATATAAAAGGGAGAACACACTAATGGAAATAAATAAAAATAGATCTACATAAAATGGAATGGAACAAGTAAGAATAGAAATAAGAAAGAAGAAACAAACAAGAAAGAAAAGGGAAAAATAATATATAACTGATAATTTCATAAAAAACTATGCTAGTGTTTTATCAAAATGATCAATTTTGAAGGAGAGGCATTATGTTACAACACAAATAAGCCACCCCAATACCAGGGATAAAAAAGATGATTCTGAGTATTAAAAAGTAATTCATATAAAATAAAATGTTTAATATAAAGAAAATAAAAAGACAATGACACGACAAACGACGACATGACCTAACCCAAGTGATTGACCCAACCAAAAGAAGAAGGGAACAACGAAAAACAAACAAGAATAAACCCAAAGAAGAAAGTAATTGACCCAAAACAAATGAAGAAGGGAAAAAACTGAAACCAAACAAAAATGAAACAAATTAAAGGAATTGAATGACTCAATGCAACATATTAAAATGAACCAAAGGAGAAGGTGGAAAAACAAGATATAAAGAAAAGACACTGAAGGTGAAGAAGGAGGAAAATGAAAAAGAAACAAACACAAGATAAAGGGGAATAAATAAAAAGGAAATCGAATGATAAGACACAAACAACTAATAAAGAATAAAAGAAAGAGAAATGATACACTCATGTAATGTTGAATAAGGAACCAATGACTAACCTAAGTAATAAATAAATATTATTATCAATTAAGTAATAAAGGTAAACGATATTCGATTAAACTCAATTAAAGAATGTTGAGTATAAAAGCAAACTAACCCACAAATTAGAGTTAGATGTAATGATAAAACATAGAGACATAAAATTGTTAATATTATGAATGATATTTGTAATGAAAGTGATAGTACAGTAGTGAGATAGTAATTAGAGGGATTACCCATTTAGAAACACTTAAAACAAAAACATTTGTGAAGTGCAAAATAAAAGTGTAAAAACCCTAAAGTAAAGTGATAAAGCAAGAACACTAAATAAATTATAATAAACCATAGATAATTTAAAAGTGAAGGTGAGGTATAAATAAAAATAATGTATTATAAAGAATGTTAATATTATAAAAAATAGTGAAGGATAAAAAGGTAAACACTTGATAAATCATTAAGAAACACTAAAGGTTTAACAGTGAAAAATATTAGTAATTAAGAAAGTTGTGAAGAATAGTATTAAGTGTAAACAATAAATTAAGATGTATTGAACACAGAAGAGTGATGATAACCATATTAATTAAAAAAGAAATCTTATTGATAAGTTTAAAAGTATATAATAGTATTTAAAAGGGAGAATCCCATGAAAAAGTAAACAGATAGTGGTACCATGGAGGGAAGGTAAAGATAATTTAAAACATAAGAATGTAAAACTAATCAATAAATACCCATGTTATAAGGTATTATTATTTAAGTAAGTTCAAAAAGTGTGATGTTGATTATCACCCAAAAAATAATATAAAATGAAATAAATTGTAAACAAATATTATCAAAAAAATTGTTAAATAATTGTTTAAGCAAGTTTATGAATAGGATATGGCTGGAAGAATTATACAGACCATAGACCTAGATGTTGTATTTTATGTGAACAAAAGTAGTAAATAATAGCCACATTGTTATTATAGGCAAATTAAATAAGTAAGAAAGTAAAGAAATGTATGACTTAGGAAACGAGAAAACCAGTTAGTAAACAATTAGCAATTCATGATGTATAAAATAATAGTAACATACTAATAACACAAAAACAGAACCAAAACACATAAAAAAATAACACAACCAGTAATAATAACAAAACAAAGCTCATTACGCTAAAAAGAGATGTAATTTGTACAAAATAAGTAAAAACCCATTATGGCTACTTAGGCCTATGAAATGCCTAACTGTCAAAAACAAACAACTACAAACTGTAACAAAATAACAAAGAAACTAGCAAATCCAAGGTGAACAATTAACCAAGGATAATTTGTAAATCATAATAAAAGCAAAATATTAGAATAAGAACTCAAATTAAAAGAGAAATGTAATTAGCAAATAATAATATAATTGTAAAATTACAAAACATACAATAACCCAACCTTGAGGGATATCAAAATAATCTTTGGAAGGAAATACATACCCCCATAGTATGTACATACATTGGGAAATACATACATACATAGTGACAATATTTAATACTTAGGAAGGAAGATAGAGGAATAAAAGCAATCAGAAGATATACAAGGATTTTGAAAAGAATTAAAAAATGATAACAATGGATTTATGTCAATCTAAGCCAATCAGATTTAATTAGTAACCATAGAAACGAACGTTGGTGGCAAAATTTTCGTTGAATATCGCTACTCGTAAAGTGATGCTCTTGCAGAACAGAAGCCGAATTTTGAACGACCAATTTTTAATCAAAAAATGTAAAAATAGTAAACAAAATTAAAAACTATGATCGAATAAGAAGCAGATGAACAACCGGAACAGTTAACTAAAGCCAAGGACCATTTTACCAGGAAATTAAATGAAAATATGACCACATCTAATATGAAAAGGACGCCAGACTTACTTAAGCCCCAAGATTAATGAAAACTGAAAACTATTGCAGCCCAATCCTCTTCCGACTCAATGATTGGTAACACCAAGTCATCTGATGTGTTAAGTATCCTTGAATTACCCAATTTCCAAAAATAAACTCACTTTAAATATTTCTAAAAATAATTTGAACTCTCACTATAAACCGAATATTCTCTTTCAAAGATTAATTAAGAAATATAACACACTCAAAATTTTTTAACATAAAAGATAACCTGTTGTTTGAATACGAACTTTAGAAACACATTTAACGACACTACAGAACTGATTATAACCACACACTTTATTATTTAAGTACACATTAAGTAAGGTAATGTACTTTTTATTGTAATCATAGGAATTATTTGTCTTGTAATCAAAAGAATCCCAGATTTTGGAACGAAAATAATTGTAATAACTAAACAACTCAGCAGCCATGCTGATATGAATACCTCGTTACCAAAATCGATTCGTCATCCTGAGAAAAATTGTTTCATGTAAAATGTCGGTGCAAATTTATTAATCAACAAATATAATTTAATTGTCAAACTGAAATTTTACTTATCAACCATTAAAATAACTAGTACAGGGAGTAACCGTTGTTATTATTTCATAGGGAGTGTATCATATAATTTGTGTTTGTTAGCGAATTAGCTTTGACGGTACAGCGCTCACGCTGCAAATCAACACACTACATGATCGAGTCAGTCGTCTGACCAAGGCAGGAAGTATTTGAATGCTACGGCCGTCACAGCTGTGAACTTATTTATAACATATTATCTAAGAATTTTAATTGTTTTTAATAAACAATTTGGCGCCACCCGGGAATCACAAATCCCTATTTACTAACAGGTAAGGTTACTACCGCATTGTACTGGTAATTACAACATCGCTACGGACATCGTTAGCGCAAGAATAGATGTAACGACCCCAGTGCGAGACGAACACATCCTACATACACAATATACACGTCGTTATCAGAGATGACCACGTTCAATCGTTACAGATTGGCGACCAACTGGTGAGGCTAGAAAAGAAGAAGACTAGCGGCAATTATGAGACATTCTTTGGTTACAACACAAAGATGAAAAAATATGAAACAAAAAGATATGCTACAACAACAAACGAAAATGCCCAAACAACAGAACCAATTGAGCTATGCAGAATGGACGACAGGGTTATTTAAAAAATTCAGCAAGGAGATGGAGTACATCAAGAAAAATACCACGGATCACGAACGAGCACAGATGACTCGTGCTAATGCAGTGGGAATGCCAAACGACAAAATGTCACTGAGAGATATTTATGATGAAATGTGGAAGCTGGACACCAAGTATAATGAAGAAGAGACTATCGGGACAGCCCACGAAAAACGTGATAACAAGGTGGAAAGAATGACTGAAGAAGATTGGCAAAAATGGTACAATAATGAAATACAAATGAAAAACGAAAGAACGGGAGTATACGCACTGGTGACAGAGGAATATACACAGGAGGAGTATGAACAATGGAGACAATCAATAAGACAACCAGAAAAACCAATACAAACAGAAAACGCAGAATTAAGGGAATGGATAAGGGTTATGTTTGAACTATCCAGAGAAGATATTTGTAATTGGAGGAAGGTACATAATCAAGTAGAAGAGTTCAAGGAATTGCCAAATAATAAAAAAATGAAACAACCAAAAACTCAAATAAAAAAAGAAGTAACCAAGGACGTGGAAGTGAAGCAACAGAAGAAAATGCCAGAACTCACACAAGAAGAGACGGAATTGGATAGCTTGATGAGGATGATGATGGAGCAGTTCGAACAAAGAAAGCAAGACAAGGAAGAAGCAAAAGAACAAAGGAAGGAAGACAGGGAATTTTTAAACGAAACATTCGATAGGGGTTTCAGAAAGTTAAGAGAGACAATACATCGTGGTTTCACACAATCAAATGAAACACCAGACAGCACTTCTGAAGGTATCAAAGAAACGTTGAATAAGAACAGGGAACCGATGAATCAGGAAATAAAAGAGAAGGATGAGGAAATAGAGAATAGAGAAGACAAAAGTATATTGTTTTCTGAAAATAAAAATAACAAAAACGAAGAGAAAATTAAACACATAAAAACCAACCGGAGAGGAGTAAAGAAGAATCGAATAATTAAGAAGATTAAGAAAACAAAAGATATGGGAAAAATATATAAAAAGAAACTACTAAAAACAAGAAAAGAAGTGGAGATGATGAAGCATGGACTAATTGATGTGTTTAATTTACCCCTTACTGACCAAAGCAAGTTAATGAAATATAAAGACTGTAGGAGGACCTTAAAAGCAATTATAGAGGGAATTCACAACAAACCAGCGGATGAAAAATTCAGCAAATCTATACTTAAATTGAAGATGCCAGAAATAGAAAGGACTTACAACAAAACAGTGTATAACAAATTAAGGAGGTCCCTAAAACACTGGAGCACACCAGAATGGGAAATGCAAAATAAAAAATCAATAATAACATTAACGAAGGAGGTACAATTAACAACTTCTTTGATTAATCAAAATGTATTGAATGACGTAGGCATGAAGACAACTGAACATATGATATTAGAAGAATTGTGGTACAAAATAGAAGATACCTATTTCACAAGAACGAAAATAGTTCTACACACCGAGGTCATCCGAAGCACAAGTGGAGAGGAAATGATGGACCATGGGTAAACAAAATGAAGATACACACCGAGAAATGGGACTGATCTTCAGGATAATGACCAGGCAAACCAATGGAAGGGAAGGAGTATTAAATTAAATTAAACCAATTAATAATAACCAAAACAAGAATTGACAAGAAATGACTAAACGACTAAGACGAATTAGATGAGAACTAATAAACCATAATAAATAAATTTAAAAAAATTTGTCCAGAATAAATGTAGAAAACCAAACATTTGAAGGAGAAAAGGAGAAGATTGCCAAAGTGTATTACATATTAAAGGATAGGAAGGACCTGGAAGATATTCTAAGCGAAATAATGGTACAGCAGAAACAAGATTCAAAATTACTAAACATAAGAAGAAGACTATTAAAAGATGAAGAAAGTATCAATAAATATTATTGCATCCACCAAGATATACTCTTTATTAGAACCAAAAAGAATCAAAGAACGTGGAAACTTGTAGTTCCAAATTCATTAGAAAACAAGATAATTAAAGATTACCATGTTCGATACGGACATATGGGAACATTAAAAATTGTAAAAGCATTGGAAGAGGAAATCTTTATCAAAAATATAACAAGAAAAGTAAACCAGGATATTAAAACATGCACAATATGTCAGATGGTCAAAACAAATAACGAGAAAAAAGAAGGAACAATGATACCCATCACTTCAAACACCAAGCTAGAAAAAGTGTTTCTCGACATATGTGGACCATTCCCACGTAGCGGAGGGAGACAAATATAAGTCTATAGTAATCATATTGGACCATTACACAAAGTACACAAAATTATACGCAATAAACCGAGCTACTACGAAGAAAATATTGGACATAATAAAAAATAAATACATCACCGAAGTTGGAAAACCATACATGGTTATAACAGACCACGGGACACAATTCAAAGGAAAGAAGTGGCGAGATGAATTATTAAAAGAGAACATAAAAACATATAAAACATCCAAATACCACCCTAGTAGTAATCCCGCAGAAAGAGTGTTAAGAGAGGTGGGACGTATACTAAGAACTTATTGCTATGATAACCAAAAGGAATGGCAGAAATATTTAGCTTCAACCGAAGAATTTCTAAATACAAGTTACCACCAGTTTATTGAGAACACCCCATATTTAATGATGTTTGGAGGAAAACCCCATAGAGAGATACAAGAACTAATAGACTTCCCAGTCAACCCAGAAGACCCATATGATGAAAACAAATGTTATAGCTGTATTATAGAGAAAATTGAGAAGCAAAAAGCAAAGTATTCACAAAACCAACCTAAAATAATAAAATATAACGAACGAGAAAGAGCATTAATAAAAAACCGTGAACTACCCAGTACACTTGAAGGGATAGCCAAAAAACTGCTATTATTATCCATAGGACCTTATGTCATCACCAAAGACAATGGAAACAATACTTATGAAATAAGTAACATAACCACCAAAAAGATAAAAGGAGTTTACAATCAAGCTTCTATAAAAAAGTTTTACGAAGAAAAATAGCTTATAATAAGTAAATAAACAAATACCAAAATTCAAAAAAAATTATGTAAGCACAACTTTCAACAATATTTTGATGGTATATGAGGGGGGAAAAAAAGCTACAAAAATTCCTATAAAAAAGTAAAGTAAGAACCACAAACTTAAACAAAAAATGCCAATAAAGGAATAAGTTACAAAAATTCCTATAAAGTAAGAACCACAAACTTACTATAATATTTAAACAAAAAGTACTAAGAAAGGAATCAGTTACAAAAATTCCTATAAAAAAGTAAGAACCACAAACTTACTATAATATTTAAACAAAAAAAAAAGAAGGAATAAGTTACAAAAATTTCTACAAAGTAAGATCAACTTACAATAAAATAAAGTTGACATAGGAAGTATAATATAAAAAATTATAAGAAAGGAATAAGTTACAAAAATTCCTATAAAGTAAGAAAAACAAACTTACAAAAATTATTTAGAATAATATTTCAAACAAAATGAATTAAACAAAAATAAAATCAAACACGAAACGCTAAGACAAATACCTGAAATTATAATGAATTCAATGTATTCAAAGAAAAAAAAAGAGAAAAAAACTGAACTGGTACGAGGAAGAAAAAGAAGTTATGTATAAAACAAATATACAGAAAATGGCTAAAGCAGAATATTGCTAAACAACCAAGAAAAAGAAAAAAGATGTCTAAGATAATTAAAATGATCACAAGAAGAAAAGAAAAACAAACTAATGAAAAGTTAGAAATGATGAAATTAACAACTAAATAAATAAAAAACAACCAACTGTATGAGTAGATGACAGTATATAGCAAAGGTACAGCGGAAGGAAGAATGAGTAAAAGGCCAAAGTGATCTAAAAACAAACCACAAAGTGGACAATCCCAAAAAATATTATTATTATTAATTTAAGTCACAAGATGACAAAAAAGGTATTTAAGATTGACTGAGAATAAGTCCAGCAATCAAAAAATTAACTGAGCAGAGATGATGTTCCTCTGGTCTCAGAAAAAATGAGTAGTAATGGAAGAAACCAGCTACTAAAAGTTAGGGAAAAATTATATATAAAAGGGAGAACACACTAATGGAAATAAATAAAAATAGATCTACATAAAATGGAATGGAACAAGTAAGAATAGAAATAAGAAAGAAGAAACAAACAAGAAAGAAAAGGGAAAAATAATATATAACTGATAATTTCATAAAAAACTATGCTAGTGTTTTATCAAAATGATCAATTTTGAAGGAGAGGCATTATGTTACAACACAAATAAGCCACCCCAATACCAGGGATAAAAAAGATGATTCTGAGTATTAAAAAGTAATTCATATAAAATAAAATGTTTAATATAAAGAAAATAAAAAGACAATGACACGACAAACGACGACATGACCTAACCCAAGTGATTGACCCAACCAAAAGAAGAAGGGAACAACGAAAAACAAACAAGAATAAACCCAAAGAAGAAAGTAATTGACCCAAAACAAATGAAGAAGGGAAAAAACTGAAACCAAACAAAAATGAAACAAATTAAAGGAATTGAATGACTCAATGCAACATATTAAAATGAACCAAAGGAGAAGGTGGAAAAACAAGATATAAAGAAAAGACACTGAAGGTGAAGAAGGAGGAAAATGAAAAAGAAACAAACACAAGATAAAGGGAAATAAATAAAAAGGAAATCGAATGATAAGACACAAACAACTAATAAAGAATAAAAGAAAGAGAAATGATACACTCATGTAATGTTGAATAAGGAACCAATGACTAACCTAAGTAATAAATAAATATTATTATCAATTAAGTAATAAAGGTAAATGATATTCGATTAAACTCAATTAAAGAATGTTGAGTATAAAAGCAAACTAACCCACAAATTAGAGTTAGATGTAATGATAAAACATAGAGACATAAAATTGTTAATATTATTAATGATATTTGTAATGAAAGTGATAGTACGGTAGTGAGATAGTAATTAGAGGGATTACCCATTTAGAAACACTTAAAACAAAAACATTTGTGAAGTGCAAAATAAAAGTGTAAAAACCCTAAAGTAAAGTGATAAAGCAAGAACACTAAATAAATTATAATAAACCATAGATAATTTAAAAGTGAAGGTGAGGTATAAATAAAAATAATGTATTATAAAGAATGTTAATATTATAAAAAATAGTGAAGGATAAAAAGGTAAACACTTGATAAATCATTAAGAAACACTAAAGGTTTAACAGTGAAAAATATTAGTAATTAAGAAAGTTGTGAAGAATAGTATTAAGTGTAAACAATAAATTAAGATGTATTGAACACAGAAGAGTGATGATAACCATATTAATTAAAAAAGAAATCTTATTGATAAGTTTAAAAGTATATAATAGTATTTAAAAGGGAGAATCCCATGAAAAAGTAAACAGATAGTGGTACCATGGAGGGAAGGTAAAGATAATTTAAAACATAAGAATGTAAAACTAATCAATAAATACCCATGTTATAAGGTATTATTATTTAAGTAAGTTCAAAAAGTGTGATGTTGATTATCACCCAAAAAATAATATAAAATGAAATAAATTGTAAACAAATATTATCAAAAAAATTGTTAAATAATTGTTTAAGCAAGTTTATGAATAGGATATGGCTGGAAGAATTATACAGACCATAGACCTAGATGTTGTATTTTATGTGAACAAAAGTAGTAAATAATAGCCACATTGTTATTATAGGCAAATTAAATAAGTAAGAAAGTAAAGAAATGTATGACTTAGGAAACGAGAAAACCAGTTAGTAAACAATTAGCAATTCATGATGTATAAAATAATAGTAACATACTAATAACACAAAAACAGAACCAAAACACATAAAAAAATAACACAACCAGTAATAATAACAAAACAAAGCTCATTACGCTAAAAAGAGATGTAATTTGTACAAAATAAGTAAAAACCCATTATGGCTACTTAGGCCTATGAAATGCCTAACTGTCAAAAACAAACAACTACAAACTGTAACAAAATAACAAAGAAACTAGCAAATCCAAGGTGAACAATTAACCAAGGATAATTTGTAAATCATAATAAAAGCAAAATATTAGAATAAGAACTCAAATTAAAAGAGAAATGTAATTAGCAAATAATAATATAATTGTAAAATTACAAAACATACAATAACCCAACCTTGAGGGATATCAAAATAATCTTTGGAAGGAAATACATACCCCCATAGTATGTACATACATTGGGAAATACATACATACATAGTGACAATATTTAATACTTAGGAAGGAAGATAGAGGAATAAAAGCAATCAGAAGATATACAAGGATTTTGAAAAGAATTAAAAAATGATAACAATGGATTTATGTCAATCTAAGCCAATCAGATTTAATTAGTAACCATAGAAACGAACGTTGGTGGCAAAATTTTCGTTGAATATCGCTACTCGTAAAGTGATGCTCTTGCAGAACAGAAGCCGAATTTTGAACGACCAATTTTTAATCAAAAAATGTAAAAATAGTAAACAAAATTAAAAACTATGATCGAATAAGAAGCAGATGAACAACCGGAACAGTTAACTAAAGCCAAGGACCATTTTACCAGGAAATTAAATGAAAATATGACCACATCTAATATGAAAAGGACGCCAGACTTACTTAAGCCCCAAGATTAATGAAAACTGAAAACTATTGCAGCCCAATCCTCTTCCGACTCAATGATTGGTAACACCAAGTCATCTGATGTGTTAAGTATCCTTGAATTACCCAATTTCCAAAAATAAACTCACTTTAAATATTTCTAAAAATAATTTGAACTCTCACTATAAACCGAATATTCTCTTTCAAAGATTAATTAAGAAATATAACACACTCAAAATTTTTTAACATAAAAGATAACCTGTTGTTTGAATACGAACTTTAGAAACACATTTAACGACACTACAGAACTGATTATAACCACACACTTTATTATTTAAGTACACATTAAGTAAGGTAATGTACTTTTTATTGTAATCATAGGAATTATTTGTCTTGTAATCAAAAGAATCCCAGATTTTGGAACGAAAATAATTGTAATAACTAAACAACTCAGCAGCCATGCTGATATGAATACCTCGTTACCAAAATCGATTCGTCATCCTGAGAAAAATTGTTTCATGTAAAATGTCGGTGCAAATTTATTAATCAACAAATATAATTTAATTGTCAAACTGAAATTTTACTTATCAACCATTAAAATAACTAGTACAGGGAGTAACCGTTGTTATTATTTCATAGGGAGTGTATCATATAATTTGTGTTTGTTAGCGAATTAGCTTTGACGGTACAGCGCTCACGCTGCAAATCAACACACTACATGATCGAGTCAGTCGTCTGACCAAGGCAGGAAGTATTTGAATGCTACGGCCGTCACAGCTGTGAACTTATTTATAACATATTATCTAAGAATTTTAATTGTTTTTAATAAACAATTTGGCGCCACCCGGGAATCACAAATCCCTATTTACTAACAGGTAAGGTTACTACCGCATTGTACTGGTAATTACAACATCGCTACGGACATCGTTAGCGCAAGAATAGATGTAACGACCCCAGTGCGAGACGAACACATCCTACATACACAATATACACGTCGTTATCAGAGATGACCACGTTCAATCGTTACAGATTGGCGACCAACTGGTGAGGCTAGAAAAGAAGAAGACTAGCGGCAATTATGAGACATTCTTTGGTTACAACACAAAGATGAAAAAATATGAAACAAAAAGATATGCTACAACAACAAACGAAAATGCCCAAACAACAGAACCAATTGAGCTATGCAGAATGGACGACAGGGTTATTTAAAAAATTCAGCAAGGAGATGGAGTACATCAAGAAAAATACCACGGATCACGAACGAGCACAGATGACTCGTGCTAATGCAGTGGGAATGCCAAACGACAAAATGTCACTGAGAGATATTTATGATGAAATGTGGAAGCTGGACACCAAGTATAATGAAGAAGAGACTATCGGGACAGCCCACGAAAAACGTGATAACAAGGTGGAAAGAATGACTGAAGAAGATTGGCAAAAATGGTACAATAATGAAATACAAATGAAAAACGAAAGAACGGGAGTATACGCACTGGTGACAGAGGAATATACACAGGAGGAGTATGAACAATGGAGACAATCAATAAGACAACCAGAAAAACCAATACAAACAGAAAACGCAGAATTAAGGGAATGGATAAGGGTTATGTTTGAACTATCCAGAGAAGATATTTGTAATTGGAGGAAGGTACATAATCAAGTAGAAGAGTTCAAGGAATTGCCAAATAATAAAAAAATGAAACAACCAAAAACTCAAATAAAAAAAGAAGTAACCAAGGACGTGGAAGTGAAGCAACAGAAGAAAATGCCAGAACTCACACAAGAAGAGACGGAATTGGATAGCTTGATGAGGATGATGATGGAGCAGTTCGAACAAAGAAAGCAAGACAAGGAAGAAGCAAAAGAACAAAGGAAGGAAGACAGGGAATTTTTAAACGAAACATTCGATAGGGGTTTCAGAAAGTTAAGAGAGACAATACATCGTGGTTTCACACAATCAAATGAAACACCAGACAGCACTTCTGAAGGTATCAAAGAAACGTTGAATAAGAACAGGGAACCGATGAATCAGGAAATAAAAGAGAAGGATGAGGAAATAGAGAATAGAGAAGACAAAAGTATATTGTTTTCTGAAAATAAAAATAACAAAAACGAAGAGAAAATTAAACACATAAAAACCAACCGGAGAGGAGTAAAGAAGAATCGAATAATTAAGAAGATTAAGAAAACAAAAGATATGGGAAAAATATATAAAAAGAAACTACTAAAAACAAGAAAAGAAGTGGAGATGATGAAGCATGGACTAATTGATGTGTTTAATTTACCCCTTACTGACCAAAGCAAGTTAATGAAATATAAAGACTGTAGGAGGACCTTAAAAGCAATTATAGAGGGAATTCACAACAAACCAGCGGATGAAAAATTCAGCAAATCTATACTTAAATGGAAGATGCCAGAAATAGAAAGGACTTACAACAAAACAGTGTATAACAAATTAAGGAGGTCCCTAAAACACTGGAGCACACCAGAATGGGAAATGCAAAATAAAAAATCAATAATAACATTAACGAAGGAGGTACAATTAACAACTTCTTTGATTAATCAAAATGTATTGAATGACGTAGGCATGAAGACAACTGAACATATGATATTAGAAGAATTGTGGTACAAAATAGAAGATACCTATTTCACAAGAACGAAAATAGTTCTACACACCGAGGTCATCCGAAGCACAAGTGGAGAGGAAATGATGGACCATGGGTAAACAAAATGAAGATACACACCGAGAAATGGGACTGATCTTCAGGATAATGACCAGGCAAACCAATGGAAGGGAAGGAGTATTAAATTAAATTAAACCAATTAATAATAACCAAAACAAGAATTGACAAGAAATGACTAAACGACTAAGACGAATTAGATGAGAACTAATAAACCATAATAAATAAATTTAAAAAAATTTGTCCAGAATAAATGTAGAAAACCAAACATTTGAAGGAGAAAAGGAGAAGATTGCCAAAGTGTATTACATATTAAAGGATAGGAAGGACCTGGAAGATATTCTAAGCGAAATAATGGTACAGCAGAAACAAGATTCAAAATTACTAAACATAAGAAGAAGACTATTAAAAGATGAAGAAAGTATCAATAAATATTATTGCATCCACCAAGATATACTCTTTATTAGAACCAAAAAGAATCAAAGAACGTGGAAACTTGTAGTTCCAAATTCATTAGAAAACAAGATAATTAAAGATTACCATGTTCGATACGGACATATGGGAACATTAAAAATTGTAAAAGCATTGGAAGAGGAAATCTTTATCAAAAATATAACAAGAAAAGTAAACCAGGATATTAAAACATGCACAATATGTCAGATGGTCAAAACAAATAACGAGAAAAAAGAAGGAACAATGATACCCATCACTTCAAACACCAAGCTAGAAAAAGTGTTTCTCGACATATGTGGACCATTCCCACGTAGCGGAGGGAGACAAATATAAGTCTATAGTAATCATATTGGACCATTACACAAAGTACACAAAATTATACGCAATAAACCGAGCTACTACGAAGAAAATATTGGACATAATAAAAAATAAATACATCACCGAAGTTGGAAAACCATACATGGTTATAACAGACCACGGGACACAATTCAAAGGAAAGAAGTGGCGAGATGAATTATTAAAAGAGAACATAAAAACATATAAAACATCCAAATACCACCCTAGTAGTAATCCCGCAGAAAGAGTGTTAAGAGAGGTGGGACGTATACTAAGAACTTATTGCTATGATAACCAAAAGGAATGGCAGAAATATTTAGCTTCAACCGAAGAATTTCTAAATACAAGTTACCACCAGTTTATTGAGAACACCCCATATTTAATGATGTTTGGAGGAAAACCCCATAGAGAGATACAAGAACTAATAGACTTCCCAGTCAACCCAGAAGACCCATATGATGAAAACAAATGTTATAGCTGTATTATAGAGAAAATTGAGAAGCAAAAAGCAAAGTATTCACAAAACCAACCTAAAATAATAAAATATAACGAACGAGAAAGAGCATTAATAAAAAACCGTGAACTACCCAGTACACTTGAAGGGATAGCCAAAAAACTGCTATTATTATCCATAGGACCTTATGTCATCACCAAAGACAATGGAAACAATACTTATGAAATAAGTAACATAACCACCAAAAAGATAAAAGGAGTTTACAATCAAGCTTCTATAAAAAAGTTTTACGAAGAAAAATAACTTATAATAAGTAAATAAACAAATACCAAAATTCAAAAAAAATTATGTAAGCACAACTTTCAACAATATTTTGATGGTATATGAGGGGGGAAAAAAAGCTACAAAAATTCCTATAAAAAAGTAAAGTAAGAACCACAAACTTAAACAAAAAATGCCAATAAAGGAATAAGTTACAAAAATTCCTATAAAGTAAGAACCACAAACTTACTATAATATTTAAACAAAAAGTACTAAGAAAGGAATCAGTTACAAAAATTCCTATAAAAAAGTAAGAACCACAAACTTACTATAATATTTAAACAAAAAAAAAAGAAGGAATAAGTTACAAAAATTTCTACAAAGTAAGATCAACTTACAATAAAATAAAGTTGACATAGGAAGTATAATATAAAAAATTATAAGAAAGGAATAAGTTACAAAAATTCCTATAAAGTAAGAAAAACAAACTTACAAAAATTATTTAGAATAATATTTCAAACAAAATGAATTAAACAAAAATAAAATCAAACACGAAACGCTAAGACAAATACCTGAAATTATAATGAATTCAATGTATTCAAAGAAAAAAAAAGAGAAAAAAACTGAACTGGTACGAGGAAGAAAAAGAAGTTATGTATAAAACAAATATACAGAAAATGGCTAAAGCAGAATATTGCTAAACAACCAAGAAAAAGAAAAAAGATGTCTAAGATAATTAAAATGATCACAAGAAGAAAAGAAAAACAAACTAATGAAAAGTTAGAAATGATGAAATTAACAACTAAATAAATAAAAAACAACCAACTGTATGAGTAGATGACAGTATATAGCAAAGGTACAGCGGAAGGAAGAATGAGTAAAAGGCCAAAGTGATCTAAAAACAAACCACAAAGTGGACAATCCCAAAAAATATTATTATTATTAATTTAAGTCACAAGATGACAAAAAAGGTATTTAAGATTGACTGAGAATAAGTCCAGCAATCAAAAAATTAACTGAGCAGAGATGATGTTCCTCTGGTCTCAGAAAAAATGAGTAGTAATGGAAGAAACCAGCTACTAAAAGTTAGGGAAAAATTATATATAAAAGGGAGAACACACTAATGGAAATAAATAAAAATAGATCTACATAAAATGGAATGGAACAAGTAAGAATAGAAATAAGAAAGAAGAAACAAACAAGAAAGAAAAGGGAAAAATAATATATAACTGATAATTTCATAAAAAACTATGCTAGTGTTTTATCAAAATGATCAATTTTGAAGGAGAGGCATTATGTTACAACACAAATAAGCCACCCCAATACCAGGGATAAAAAAGATGATTCTGAGTATTAAAAAGTAATTCATATAAAATAAAATGTTTAATATAAAGAAAATAAAAAGACAATGACACGACAAACGACGACATGACCTAACCCAAGTGATTGACCCAACCAAAAGAAGAAGGGAACAACGAAAAACAAACAAGAATAAACCCAAAGAAGAAAGTAATTGACCCAAAACAAATGAAGAAGGGAAAAAACTGAAACCAAACAAAAATGAAACAAATTAAAGGAATTGAATGACTCAATGCAACATATTAAAATGAACCAAAGGAGAAGGTGGAAAAACAAGATATAAAGAAAAGACACTGAAGGTGAAGAAGGAGGAAAATGAAAAAGAAACAAACACAAGATAAAGGGAAATAAATAAAAAGGAAATCGAATGATAAGACACAAACAACTAATAAAGAATAAAAGAAAGAGAAATGATACACTCATGTAATGTTGAATAAGGAACCAATGACTAACCTAAGTAATAAATAAATATTATTATCAATTAAGTAATAAAGGTAAATGATATTCGATTAAACTCAATTAAAGAATGTTGAGTATAAAAGCAAACTAACCCACAAATTAGAGTTAGATGTAATGATAAAACATAGAGACATAAAATTGTTAATATTATTAATGATATTTGTAATGAAAGTGATAGTACGGTAGTGAGATAGTAATTAGAGGGATTACCCATTTAGAAACACTTAAAACAAAAACATTTGTGAAGTGCAAAATAAAAGTGTAAAAACCCTAAAGTAAAGTGATAAAGCAAGAACACTAAATAAATTATAATAAACCATAGATAATTTAAAAGTGAAGGTGAGGTATAAATAAAAATAATGTATTATAAAGAATGTTAATATTATAAAAAATAGTGAAGGATAAAAAGGTAAACACTTGATAAATCATTAAGAAACACTAAAGGTTTAACAGTGAAAAATATTAGTAATTAAGAAAGTTGTGAAGAATAGTATTAAGTGTAAACAATAAATTAAGATGTATTGAACACAGAAGAGTGATGATAACCATATTAATTAAAAAAGAAATCTTATTGATAAGTTTAAAAGTATATAATAGTATTTAAAAGGGAGAATCCCATGAAAAAGTAAACAGATAGTGGTACCATGGAGGGAAGGTAAAGATAATTTAAAACATAAGAATGTAAAACTAATCAATAAATACCCATGTTATAAGGTATTATTATTTAAGTAAGTTCAAAAAGTGTGATGTTGATTATCACCCAAAAAATAATATAAAATGAAATAAATTGTAAACAAATATTATCAAAAAAATTGTTAAATAATTGTTTAAGCAAGTTTATGAATAGGATATGGCTGGAAGAATTATACAGACCATAGACCTAGATGTTGTATTTTATGTGAACAAAAGTAGTAAATAATAGCCACATTGTTATTATAGGCAAATTAAATAAGTAAGAAAGTAAAGAAATGTATGACTTAGGAAACGAGAAAACCAGTTAGTAAACAATTAGCAATTCATGATGTATAAAATAATAGTAACATACTAATAACACAAAAACAGAACCAAAACACATCAAAAAATAACACAACCAGTAATAATAACAAAACAAAGCTCATTAGGCTAAAAAGAGACGTAATTTGTACAAAATAAGTAAAAACCCATTATGGCTACTTAGGCCTATGAAATGCCTAACTGTCAAAAACAAACAACTACAAACTGTAACAAAATAACAAAGAAACTAGCAAATCCAAGGTGAACAATTAACCAAGGATAATTTGTAAATCATAATAAAAGCAAAATATTAGAATAAGAACTCAAATTAAAAGAGAAATGTAATTAGCAAATAATAATATAATTGTAAAATTACAAAACATACAATAACCCAACCTTGAGGGATATCAAAATAATCTTTGAAAGGAAATACATACCCCCATAGTATGTACATACATTGGGAAATACATACATACATAGTGACAATATTTAATACTTAGGAAGGAAGATAGAGGAATAAAAGCAATCAGAAGATATACAAGGATTTTGAAAAGAATTCAAAAATGATAACAATGGATTTATGTCAATCTAAGCCAATCAGATTTAATTAGTAACCATAGAAACGAACGTTGGTGGCAAAATTTTCGTTGAATATCGCTACTCGTAAAGTGATGCTCTTGCAGAACAGAAGCCAAATTTTGAACGACCAATTTTTAATCAAAAAATGTAAAAATAGTAAACAAAATTAAAAACTATGATCGAAGAAGAAGCAGATGAACAACCGGAACAGTTAACTAAAGCCAAGGACCATTTTACCAGGAAATTAAATGAAAATATGACCACATCTAATATGAAAAGGACGCCAGACTTACTTAAGCCCCAAGATTAATGAAAACTGAAAACTATTGCAGCCCAATCCTCTTCCGACTCAATGATTGGTAACACCAAGTCATCTGATGTGTTAAGTATCCTTGAATTACCCAATTTCCAAAAATAAACTCACTTTAAATATTTCTAAAAATAATTTGAACTCTCACTATAAACCAAATATTCTCTTTCAAAGATTAATTAAGAAATATAACACACTCAAAATTTTTTAACATAAAAGATAACCTGTTGTTTGAATACGAACTTTAGAAACACATTTAACGACACTACAGAACTGATTATAACCACACACTTTATTATTTAAGTACACATTAAGTAAGGTAATGTACTTTTTATTGTAATCATAGGAATTATTTGTCTTGTAATCAAAAGAATCCCAGATTTTGGAACGAAAATAATTGTAATAACTAAACAACTCAGCAGCCATGCTGATATGAATACCTCGTTACCAAAATCGATTCGTCATCCTGAGAAAAATTGTTTCATGTAAAATGTCGGTGCAAATTTATTAATCAACAAATATAATTTAATTGTCAAACTGAAATTTTACTTATCAACCATTAAAATAACTAGTACAGGGAGTAACCGTTGTTATTATTTCATAGGGAGTGTATCATATAATTTGTGTTTGTTAGCGAATTAGCTTTGACGGTACAGCGCTCACGCTGCAAATCAACACACTACATGATCGAGTCAGTCGTCTTACCAAGGCAGGTAGTATTTGAATGCTACGGCCGTCACAGCTGTGAACTTATTTATAACATATTATCTAAGAATTTTAATTGTTTTTAATAAACAATTTGGCGCCACCCGGGAATCACAAATCCTATTTACTAATAGGTAAGGTTACTACCGCATTGTACTGGTAATTACAACATCTCTACGGACATCGTTAGCGCAAGAATAGATGTAACGACCCCAGTGCGAGACGAACACACCCTACATACACAATATACACGTCGTTATCAGAGATGACCACGTTCAATCGTTACAGATTGGCGACCAACTGGTGAGGCTAGAAAAGAAGAAGACTAGCGGCGATTATGAGACATTCTTTGGTTACAACACAAAGACGAAAAAAGATGAAACAAAAAGATATGCTACAACAACAAACGAAAATGCCCAAACAACAGAACCAATTGAGCTATGCAGAATGGACGACAGGGTTATTTAAAAAATTCAGCAAGGAGATGGAGTACATCAAGAAAAATACCACGGATCACGAACGAGCACAGATGACTCGTGCTAATGCAGTGGGAATGCCAAACGACAAAATGTCACTGAGAGATATTTATGATGAAATGTGGAAGCTGGACACCAAGTATAATGAAGAAGAGACTATCGGGACAGCCCACGAAAAACGTGATAACAAGGTGGAAAGAATGACTGAAGAAGATTGGCAAAAATGGTACAATAATGAAATACAAATGAAAAACGAAAGAACGGGAGTATACGCACTGGTGACAGAGGAATATACACAGGAGGAGTATGAACAATGGAGACAATCAATAAGACAACCAGAAAAACCAATACAAACAGAAAACGCAGAATTAAGGGAATGGATAAGGGTTATGTTTGAACTATCCAGAGAAGATATTTGTAATTGGAGGAAGGTACATAATCAAGTAGAAGAGTTCAAGGAATTGCCAAATAATAAAAAAATGAAACAACCAAAAACTCAAATAAAAAAAGAAGTAATCAAGGACGTGGAAGTGAAGCAACAGAAGAAAATGCCAGAACTCACACAAGAAGAGACGGAATTGGATAGCTTGATGAGGATGATGATGGAGCAGTTCGAACAAAGAAAGCAAGACAAGGAAGAAGCAAAAGAACAAAGGAAGGAAGACAGGGAATTTTTAAACGAAACATTCGATAGGGGTTTCAGAAAGTTAAGAGAGACAATACATCGTGGTTTCACACAATTAAATGAAACACCAGACAGCACTTCTGAAGGTATCAAAGAAACGTTGAATAAGAACAGGGAACCGATGAATCAGGAAATAAAAGAGAAGGATGAGGAAATAGAGAATAAAGAAGACAAAAGTATATTGTTTTCTGAAAATAAAAATAACAAAAACGAAGAGAAAATTAAACACATAAAAACCAACCGGAGAGGAGTAAAGAAGAATCGAATAATTAAGAAGATTAAGAAAACAAAAGATATGGGAAAAATATATAAAAAGAAACTACTAAAAACAAGAAAAGAAGTGGAGATGATGAAGCATGGACTAATTGATGTGTTTAATTTACCCCTTACTGACCAAAGCAAGTTAATGAAATATAAAGACTGTAGGAGGACCTTAAAAGCAATTATAGAGGGAATTCACAACAAACCAGCGGATGAAAAATTCAGCAAATCTATACTTAAATGGAAGATGCCAGAAATAGAAAGGACTTACAACAAAACAGTGTATAACAAATTAAGGAGGTCCCTAAAACACTGGAGCACACCAGAATGGGAAATGCAAAATAAAAAATCAATAATAACATTAACGAAGGAGGTACAATTAACAACTTCTTTGATTAATCAAAATGTATTGAATGACGTAGGCATGAAGACAACTGAACATATGATATTAGAAGAATTGTGGTACAAAATAGAAGATACCTATTTCACAAGAACGAAAATAGTTCTACACACCGAGGTCATCCGAAGCACAAGTGGAGAGGAAATGATGGACCATGGGTAAACAAAATGAAGATACACACCGAGAAATGGGACTGATCTTCAGGATAATGACCAGGCAAACCAATGGAAGGGAAGGAGTATTAAATTAAATTAAACCAATTAATAATAACCAAAACAAGAATTGACAAGAAATGACTAAACGACTAAGACGAATTAGATGAGAACTAATAAACCATAATAAATAAATTTAAAAAAATTTGTCCAGAATAAATGTAGAAAACCAAACATTTGAAGGAGAAAAGGAGAAGATTGCCAAAGTGTATTACATATTAAAGGATAGGAAGGACCTGGAAGATATTCTAAGCGAAATAATGGTACAGCAGAAACAAGATTCAAAATTACTAAACATAAGAAGAAGACTATTAAAAGATGAAGAAAGTATCAATAAATATTATTCCATCCACCAAGATATACTCTTTATTAGAACCAAAAAGAATCAAAGAACGTGGAAACTTGTAGTTCCAAATTCATTAGAAAACAAGATAATTAAAGATTACCATGTTCGATACGGACATATGGGAACATTAAAAATTGTAAAAGCATTGGAAGAGGAAATCTTTATCAAAAATATAACAAGAAAAGTAAACCAGGATATTAAAACATGCACAATATGTCAGATGGTCAAAACAAATAACGAGAAAAAAGAAGGAACAATGATACCCATCACTTCAAACACCAAGCTAGAAAAAGTGTTTCTCGACATATGTGGACCATTCCCGCATAGCGGAGGGAGACAAATATAAGTCTATAGTAATCATATTGGACCATTACACAAAGTACACAAAATTATACGCAATAAACCGAGCTACTACGAAGAAAATATTGGACATAATAAAAAATAAATACATCACCGAAGTTGGAAAACCATACATGGTTATAACAGACCACGGGACACAATTCAAAGGAAAGAAGTGGCGAGATGAATTATTAAAAGAGAACATAAAAACATATAAAACATCCAAATACCACCCTAGTAGTAATCCCGCAGAAAGAGTGTTAAGAGAGGTGGGACGTATACTAAGAACTTATTGCTATGATAACCAAAAGGAATGGCAGAAATATTTAGCTTCAACCGAAGAATTTCTAAATACAAGTTACCACCAGTTTATTGAGAACACCCCATATTTAATGATGTTTGGAGGAAAACCCCATAGAGAGATACAAGAACTAATAGACTTCCCAGTCAACCCAGAAGACCCATATGATGAAAACAAATGTTATAGCTGTATTATAGAGAAAATTGAGAAGCAAAAAGCAAAGTATTCACAAAACCAA
This sequence comes from Magicicada septendecula, assembly GCA_034769895.1. NCBI lineage: Eukaryota > Metazoa > Arthropoda > Insecta > Hemiptera > Cicadidae > Magicicada > Magicicada septendecula. The sequence goes on from CM068371.1 coordinate 210,141,144, forward strand.
CCTAAAATAATAAAATATAACGAAGGAGAAAGAGTATTAATAAAAAACCGTGAACTACCCAGTACACTTGAAGGGATAGCCAAAAAACTGCTATTATTATCCATAGGACCTTATGTCATCACCAAAGACAATGGAAACAATACTTATGAAATAAGTAACATAACCACCAAAAAGATAAAAGGAGTTTACAATCAAGCTTCTATAAAAAAGTTTTACGAAGAAAAATAACTTATAATAAGTAAATAAACAAATACCAAAATTCAAAAAAAATTATGTAAGCACAACTTTCAACAATATTTCGATGGTATATGAGGGGGGAAAAAAAGCTACAAAAATTCCTATAAAAAAGTAAAGTAAGAACCACAAACTTAAACAAAAAATGCCAATAAAGGAATAAGTTACAAAAATTCCTATAAAGTAAGAACCACAAACTTACTATAATATTTAAACAAAAAGTACTAAGAAAGGAATCAGTTACAAAAATTCCTATAAAAAAGTAAGAACCACAAACTTACTATAATATTTAAACAAAAAAAAAAGAAGGAATAAGTTACAAAAATTTCTACAAAGTAAGATCAACTTACAATAAAATAAAGTTGACATAGGAAGTATAATATAAAAAATTATAAGAAAGGAATAAGTTACAAAAATTCCTATAAAGTAAGAAAAACAAACTTACAAAAATTATTTAGAATAATATTTCAAACAAAATGAATTAAACAAAAATAAAATCAAACACGAAACGCTAAGACAAATACCTGAAATTATAATGAATTCAATGTATTCAAAGAAAAAAAAAAGAGAAAAAAACTGAACTGGTACGAGGAAGAAAAAGAAGTTATGTATAAAACAAATATACAGAAAATGGCTAAAGCAGAATATTGCTAAACAACCAAGAAAAAGAAAAAAGATGTCTAAGATAATTAAAATGATCACAAGAAGAAAAGAAAAACAAACTAATGAAAAGTTAGAAATGATGAAATTAACAACTAAATAAATAAAAAACAACCAACTGTATGAGTAGATGACAGTATATAGCAAAGGTACAGCGGAAGGAAGAATGAGTAAAAGGCCAAAGTGATCTAAAAACAAACCACAAAGTGGACAATCCCAAAAAATATTATTATTATTAATTTAAGTCACAAGATGACAAAAAAGGTATTTAAGATTGACTGAGAATAAGTCCAGCAATCAAAAAATTAACTGAGCAGAGATGATGTTCCTCTGGTCTCAGAAAAAATGAGTAGTAATGGAAGAAACCAGCTACTAAAAGTTAGGGAAAAATTATATATAAAAGGGAGAACACACTAATGGAAATAAATAAAAATAGATCTACATAAAATGGAATGGAACAAGTAAGAATAGAAATAAGAAAGAAGAAACAAACAAGAAAGAAAAGGGAAAAATAATATATAACTGATAATTTCATAAAAAACTATGCTAGTGTTTTATCAAAATGATCAATTTTGAAGGAGAGGCATTATGTTACAACACAAATAAGCCACCCCAATACCAGGGATAAAAAAGATGATTCTGAGTATTAAAAAGTAATTCATATAAAATAAAATGTTTAATATAAAGAAAATAAAAAGACAATGACACGACAAACGACGACATGACCTAACCCAAGTGATTGACCCAACCAAAAGAAGAAGGGAACAACGAAAAACAAACAAGAATAAACCCAAAGAAGAAAGTAATTGACCCAAAACAAATGAAGAAGGGAAAAAACTGAAACCAAACAAAAATGAAACAAATTAAAGGAATTGAATGACTCAATGCAACATATTAAAATGAACCAAAGGAGAAGGTGGAAAAACAAGATATAAAGAAAAGACACTGAAGGTGAAGAAGGAGGAAAATGAAAAAGAAACAAACACAAGATAAAGGGAAATAAATAAAAAGGAAATCGAATGATAAGACACAAACAACTAATAAAGAATAAAAGAAAGAGAAATGATACACTCATGTAATGTTGAATAAGGAACCAATGACTAACCTAACTAATAAATAAATATTATTATCAATTAAGTAATAAAGGTAAATGATATTCGATTAAACTCAATTAAAGAATGTTGAGTATAAAATCAAACTAACCCACAAATTAGAGTTAGATGTAATGATAAAACATAGAGACATAAAATTGTTAATATTATTAATGATATTTGTAATGAAAGTGATAGTACGGTAGTGAGATAGTAATTAGAGGGATTACCCATTTAGAAACACTTAAAACAAAAACATTTGTGAAGTGCAAAATAAAAGTGTAAAAACCCTAAAGTAAAGTGATAAAGCAAGAACACTAAATAAATTATAATAAACCATAGATAATTTAAAAGTGAAGGTGAGGTATAAATAAAAATAATGTATTATAAAGAATGTTAATATTATAAAAAATAGTGAAGGATAAAAAGGTAAACACTTGATAAATCATTAAGAAACACCAAAGGTTTAACAATGAAAAATATTAGTAATTAAGAAAGTTGTGAAGAATAGTATTAAGTGTAAACAATAAATTAAGATGTATTGAACACAGAAGAGTGATGATAACCATATTAATTAAAAAAGAAATCTTATTGATAAGTTTAAAAGTATATAATAGTATTTAAAAGGGAGAATCCCATGAAAAAGTAAACAGATAGTGGTACCATGGAGGGAAGGTAAAGATAATTTAAAACATAAGAATGTAAAACTAATCAATAAATACCCATGTTATAAGGTATTATTATTTAAGTAAGTTCAAAAAGTGTGATGTTGATTATCACCCAAAAAATAATATAAAATGAAATAAATTGTAAACAAATATTATCAAAAAAATTGTTAAATAATTGTTTAAGCAAGTTTATGAATAGGATATGGCTGGAAGAATTATACAGACCATAGACCTAGATGTTGTATTTTATGTGAACAAAAGTAGTAAATAATAGCCACATTGTTATTATAGGCAAATTAAATAAGTAAGAAAGTAAAGAAATGTATGACTTAGGAAACGAGAAAACCAGTTAGTAAACAATTAGCAATTCATGATGTATAAAATAATAGTAACATACTAATAACACAAAAACAGAACCAAAACACATCAAAAAATAACACAACCAGTAATAATAACAAAACAAAGCTCATTAGGCTAAAAAGAGATGTAATTTGTACAAAATAAGTAAAAACCCATTATGGCTACTTAGGCCTATGAAATGCCTAACTGTCAAAAACAAACAACTACAAACTGTAACAAAATAACAAAGAAACTAGCAAATCCAAGGTGAACAATTAACCAAGGATAATTTGTAAATCATAATAAAAGCAAAATATTAGAATAAGAACTCAAATTAAAAGAGAAATGTAATTAGCAAATAATAATATAATTGTAAAATTACAAAACATACAATAACCCAACCTTGAGGGATATCAAAATAATCTTTGAAAGGAAATACATACCCCCATAGTATGTACATACATTGGGAAATACATACATACATAGTGACAATATTTAATACTTAGGAAGGAAGATAGAGGAATAAAAGCAATCAGAAGATATACAAGGATTTTGAAAAGAATTCAAAAATGATAACAATGGATTTATGTCAATCTAAGCCAATCAGATTTAATTAGTAACCATAGAAACGAACGTTGGTGGCAAAATTTTCGTTGAATATCGCTACTCGTAAAGTGATGCTCTTGCAGAACAGAAGCCGAATTTTGAACGACCAATTTTTAATCAAAAAATGTAAAAATAGTAAACAAAATTAAAAACTATGATCGAATAAGAAGCAGATGAACAACCGGAACAGTTAACTAAAGCCAAGGACCATTTTACCAGGAAATTAAATGAAAATATGACCACATCTAATATGAAAAGGACGCCAGACTTACTTAAGCCCCAAGATTAATGAAAACTGAAAACTATTGCAGCCCAATCCTCTTCCGACTCAATGATTGGTAACACCAAGTCATCTGATGTGTTAAGTATCCTTGAATTACCCAATTTCCAAAAATAAACTCACTTTAAATATTTCTAAAAATAATTTGAACTCTCACTATAAACCGAATATTCTCTTTCAAAGATTAATTAAGAAATATAACACACTCAAAATTTTTTAACATAAAAGATAACCTGTTGTTTGAATACGAACTTTAGAAACACATTTAACGACACTACAGAACTGATTATAACCACACACTTTATTATTTAAGTACACATTAAGTAAGGTAATGTACTTTTTATTGTAATCATAGGAATTATTTGTCTTGTAATCAAAAGAATCCCAGATTTTGGAACGAAAATAATTGTAATAACTAAACAACTCAGCAGCCATGCTGATATGAATACCTCGTTACCAAAATCGATTCGTCATCCTGAGAAAAATTGTTTCATGTAAAATGTCGGTGCAAATTTATTAATCAACAAATATAATTTAATTGTCAAACTGAAATTTTACTTATCAACCATTAAAATAACTAGTACAGGGAGTAACCGTTGTTATTATTTCATAGGGAGTGTATCATATAATTTGTGTTTGTTAGCGAATTAGCTTTGACGGTACAGCGCTCACGCTGCAAATCAACACACTACATGATCGAGTCAGTCGTCTTACCAAGGCAGGAAGTATTTGAATGCTACGGCCGTCACAGCTGTGAACTTATTTATAACATATTATCTAAGAATTTTAATTGTTTTTAATAAACAATTTGGCGCCACCCGGGAATCACAAATCCCTATTTACTAACAGGTAAGGTTACTACCGCATTGTACTGGTAATTACAACATCGCTACGGACATCGTTAGCGCAAGAATAGATGTAACGACCCCAGTGCGAGACGAACACACCCTACATACACAATATACACGTCGTTATCAGAGATGACCACGTTCAATCGTTACAGATTGGCGACCAACTGGTGAGGCTAGAAAAGAAGAAGACTAGCGGCAATTATGAGACATTCTTTGGTTACAACACAAAGATGAAAAAAGATGAAACAAAAAGATATGCTACAACAACAAACGAAAATGCCCAAACAACAGAACCAATTGAGCTATGCAGAATGGACGACAGGGTTATTTAAAAAATTCAGCAAGGAGATGGAGTACATCAAGAAAAATACCACGGATCACGAACGAGCACAGATGACTCGTGCTAATGCAGTGGGAATGCCAAACGACAAAATGTCACTGAGAGATATTTATGATGAAATGTGGAAGCTGGACACCAAGTATAATGAAGAAGAGACTATCGGGACAGCCCACGAAAAACGTGATAACAAGGTGGAAAGAATGACTGAAGAAGATTGGCAAAAATGGTACAATAATGAAATACAAATGAAAAACGAAAGAACGGGAGTATACGCACTGGTGACAGAGGAATATACACAGGAGGAGTATGAACAATGGAGACAATCAATAAGACAACCAGAAAAACCAATACAAACAGAAAACGCAGAATTAAGGGAATGGATAAGGGTTATGTTTGAACTATCCAGAGAAGATATTTGTAATTGGAGGAAGGTACATAATCAAGTAGAAGAGTTCAAGGAATTGCCAAATAATAAAAAAATGAAACAACCAAAAACTCAAATAAAAAAAGAAGTAACCAAGGACGTGGAAGTGAAGCAACAGAAGAAAATGCCAGAACTCACACAAGAAGAGACGGAATTGGATAGCTTGATGAGGATGATGATGGAGCAGTTCGAACAAAGAAAGCAAGACAAGGAAGAAGCAAAAGAACAAAGGAAGGAAGACAGGGAATTTTTAAACGAAACATTCGATAGGGGTTTCAGAAAGTTAAGAGAGACAATACATCGTGGTTTCACACAATCAAATGAAACACCAGACAGCACTTCTGAAGGTATCAAAGAAACGTTGAATAAGAACAGGGAACCGATGAATCAGGAAATAAAAGAGAAGGATGAGGAAATAGAGAATAGAGAAGACAAAAGTATATTGTTTTCTGAAAATAAAAATAACAAAAACGAAGAGAAAATTAAACACATAAAAACCAACCGGAGAGGAGTAAAGAAGAATCGAATAATTAAGAAGATTAAGAAAACAAAAGATATGGGAAAAATATATAAAAAGAAACTACTAAAAACAAGAAAAGAAGTGGAGATGATGAAGCATGGACTAATTGATGTGTTTAATTTACCCCTTACTGACCAAAGCAAGTTAATGAAATATAAAGACTGTAGGAGGACCTTAAAAGCAATTATAGAGGGAATTCACAACAAACCAGCGGATGAAAAATTCAGCAAATCTATACTTAAATGGAAGATGCCAGAAATAGAAAGGACTTACAACAAAACAGTGTATAACAAATTAAGGAGGTCCCTAAAACACTGGAGCACACCAGAATGGGAAATGCAAAATAAAAAATCAATAATAACATTAACGAAGGAGGTACAATTAACAACTTCTTTGATTAATCAAAATGTATTGAATGACGTAGGCATGAAGACAACTGAACATATGATATTAGAAGAATTGTGGTACAAAATAGAAGATACCTATTTCACAAGAACGAAAATAGTTCTACACACCGAGGTCATCCGAAGCACAAGTGGAGAGGAAATGATGGACCATGGGTAAACAAAATGAAGATACACACCGAGAAATGGGACTGATCTTCAGGATAATGACCAGGCAAACCAATGGAAGGGAAGGAGTATTAAATTAAATTAAACCAATTAATAATAACCAAAACAAGAATTGACAAGAAATGACTAAACGACTAAGACGAATTAGATGAGAACTAATAAACCATAATAAATAAATTTAAAAAAATTTGTCCAGAATAAATGTAGAAAACCAAACATTTGAAGGAGAAAAGGAGAAGATCGCCAAAGTGTATTACATATTAAAGGATAGGAAGGACCTGGAAGATATTCTAAGCGAAATAATGGTACAGCAGAAACAAGATTCAAAATTACTAAACATAAGAAGAAGACTATTAAAAGATGAAGAAAGTATCAATAAATATTATTGCATCCACCAAGATATACTCTTTATTAGAACCAAAAAGAATCAAAGAACGTGGAAACTTGTAGTTCCAAATTCATTAGAAAACAAGATAATTAAAGATTACCATGTTCGATACGGACATATGGGAACATTAAAAATTGTAAAAGCATTGGAAGAGGAAATCTTTATCAAAAATATAACAAGAAAAGTAAACCAGGATATTAAAACATGCACAATATGTCAGATGGTCAAAACAAATAACGAGAAAAAAGAAGGAACAATGATACCCATCACTTCAAACACCAAGCTAGAAAAAGTGTTTCTCGACATATGTGGACCATTCCCACGTAGCGGAGGGAGACAAATATAAGTCTATAGTAATCATATTGGACCATTACACAAAGTACACAAAATTATACGCAATAAACCGAGCTACTACGAAGAAAATATTGGACATAATAAAAAATAAATACATCACCGAAGTTGGAAAACCATACATGGTTATAACAGACCATGGGACACAATTCAAAGGAAAGAAGTGGCGAGATGAATTATTAAAAGAGAACATAAAAACATATAAAACATCCAAATACCACCCTAGTAGTAATCCCGCAGAAAGAGTGTTAAGAGAGGTGGGTCGTATACTAAGAACTTATTGCTATGATAACCAAAAGGAATGGCAGAAATATTTAGCTTCAACCGAAGAATTTCTAAATACAAGTTACCACCAGTTTATTGAGAACACCCCATATTTAATGATGTTTGGAGGAAAACCCCATAGAGAGATACAAGAACTAATAGACTTCCCAGTCAACCCAGAAGACCCGTATGATGAAAACAAATGATGAATTTAAATATTTCTAAAAATAATTTGAACTCTCACTATAAACCGAATGTTCTCTTTCAAAGATTAATTAAGAAATATAACACACTCAAAATTTGTTAACATAAAAGATAACCTGTTGTTTGAATACGAACTTTAGAAACACTTTTAACGACACTACAGAACTGATTATAACCACACACTTTATTATTTAAGTACACATTAAGTAAGGTAATGTACTTTTTATTGTAATCATAGGAATTATTTGTCTTGTAATCAAAAGAATCCCAGATTTTGGAACGAAAATAATTGTAATAACTAAACAACTCAGCAGCCATGCTGATATGAATACCTCGTTACCAAAATCGATTCGTCATCCTGAGAAAAATTGTTTCATGTAAAATGTCGGTGCAAATTTATTAATCAACAAATATAATTTAATTGTCAAACTGAAATTTTACTTATCAACCATTAAAATAACTAGTACAGGGAGTAACCGTTGTTATTATTTCATAGGGAGTGTATCATATAATTTGTGTTTGTTAGCGAATTAGCTTTGACGGTACAGCGCTCACGCTGCAAATCAACACACTACATGATCGAGTCAGTCGTCTTACCAAGGCAGGAAGTATTTGAATGCTACGGCCGTCACAGCTGTGAACTTATTTATAACATATTATCTAAGAATTTTAATTGTTTTTAATAAACAATTTGGCGCCACCCGGGAATCACAAATCCCTATTTACTAACAGGTAAGGTTACTACCGCATTGTACTGGTAATTACAACATCGCTACGGACATCGTTAGCGCAAGAATAGATGTAACGACCCCAGTGCGAGACGAATGCACCCTACATACACAATATACACGTCGTTATCAGAGATGACCACGTTCAATCGTTACAGATTGGCGACCAACTGGTGAGGCTAGAAAAGAAGAAGACTAGCGGCGATTATGAGACATTCTTTGGTTACAACACAAAGACGAAAAAAGATGAAACAAAAAGATATGCTACAACAACAAACGAAAATGCCCAAACAACAGAACCAATTGAGCTATGCAGAATGGACGACAGGGTTATTTAAAAAATTCAGCAAGGAGATGGAGTACATCAAGAAAAATACCACGGATCACGAACGAGCACAGATGACTCGTGCTAATGCAGTGGGAATGCCAAACGACAAAATGTCACTGAGAGATATTTATGATGAAATGTGGAAGCTGGACACCAAGTATAATGAAGAAGAGACTATCGGGACAGCCCACGAAAAACGTGATAACAAGGTGGAAAGAATGACTGAAGACGATTGGCAAAAATGGTACAATAATGAAATACAAATGAAAAACGAAAGAACGGGAGTATACGCACTGGTGACAGAGGAATATACACAGGAGGAGTATGAACAATGGAGACAATCAATAAGACAACCAGAAAAAACAATACAAACAGAAAACGCAGAATTAAGGGAATGGATAAGGGTTATGTTTGAACTATCCAGAGAAGATATTTGTAATTGGAGGAAGGTACATAATCAAGTAGAAGAGTTCAAGGAATTGCCAAATAATAAAAAAATGAAACAACCAAAAACTCAAATAAAAAAAGAAGTAACCAAGGACGTGGAAGTGAAGCAACAGAAGAAAATGCCAGAACTCACACAAGAAGAGACGGAATTGGATAGCTTGATGAGGATGATGATGGAGCAGTTCGAACAAAGAAAGCAAGACAAGGAAGAAGCAAAAGAACAAAGGAAGGAAGACAGGGAATTTTTAAACGAAACATTCGATAGGGGTTTCAGAAAGTTAAGAGAGACAATACATCGTGGTTTCACACAATTAAATGAAACACCAGACAGCACTTCTGAAGGTATCAAAGAAACGTTGAATAAGAACAGGGAACCGATGAATCAGGAAATAAAAGAGAAGGATGAGGAAATAGAGAATAAAGAAGACAAAAGTATATTGTTTTCTGAAAATAAAAATAACAAAAACGAAGAGAAAATTAAACACATAAAAACCAACCGGAGAGGAGTAAAGAAGAATCGAATAATTAAGAAGATTAAGAAAACAAAAGATATGGGAAAAATATATAAAAAGAAACTACTAAAAACAAGAAAAGAAGTGGAGATGATGAAGCATGGACTAATTGATGTGTTTAATTTACCCCTTACTGACCAAAGCAAGTTAATGAAATATAAAGACTGTAGGAGGACCTTAAAAGCAATTATAGAGGGAATTCACAACAAACCAGCGGATGAAAAATTCAGCAAATCTATACTTAAATGGAAGATGCCAGAAATAGAAAGGACTTACAACAAAACAGTGTATAACAAATTAAGGAGGTCCCTAAAACACTGGAGCACACCAGAATGGGAAATGCAAAATAAAAAATCAATAATAACATTAACGAAGGAGGTACAATTAACAACTTCTTTGATTAATCAAAATGTATTGAATGACGTAGGCATGAAGACAACTGAACATATGATATTAGAAGAATTGTGGTACAAAATAGAAGATACCTATTTCACAAGAACGAAAATAGTTCTACACACCGAGGTCATCCGAAGCACAAGTGGAGAGGAAATGATGGACCATGGGTAAACAAAATGAAGATACACACCGAGAAATGGGACTGATCTTCAGGATAATGACCAGGCAAACCAATGGAAGGGAAGGAGTATTAAATTAAATTAAACCAATTAATAATAACCAAAACAAGAATTGACAAGAAATGACTAAACGACTAAGACGAATTAGATGAGAACTAATAAACCATAATAAATAAATTTAAAAAAATTTGTCCAGAATAAATGTAGAAAACCAAACATTTGAAGGAGAAAAGGAGAAGATCGCCAAAGTGTATTACATATTAAAGGATAGGAAGGACCTGGAAGATATTCTAAGCGAAATAATGGTACAGCAGAAACAAGATTCAAAATTACTAAACATAAGAAGAAGACTATTAAAAGATGAAGAAAGTATCAATAAATATTATTGCATCCACCAAGATATACTCTTTATTAGAACCAAAAAGAATCAAAGAACGTGGAAACTTGTAGTTCCAAATTCATTAGAAAACAAGATAATTAAAGATTACCATGTTCGATACGGACATATGGGAACATTAAAAATTGTAAAAGCATTGGAAGAGGAAACCTTTATCAAAAATATAACAAGAAAAGTAAACCAGGATATTAAAACATGCACAATATGTCAGATGGTCAAAACAAATAACGAGAAAAAAGAAGGAACAATGATACCCATCACTTCAAACACCAAGCTAGAAAAAGTGTTTCTCGACATATGTGGACCATTCCCACGTAGCGGAGGGAGACAAATATAAGTCTATAGTAATCATATTGGACCATTACACAAAGTACACAAAATTATACGCAATAAACCGAGCTACTACGAAGAAAATATTGGACATAATAAAAAATAAATACATCACCGAAGTTGGAAAACCATACATGGTTATAACAGACCACGGGACACAATTCAAAGGAAAGAAGTGGCGAGATGAATTATTAAAAGAGAACATAAAAACATATAAAACATCCAAATACCACCCTAGTAGTAATCCCGCAGAAAGAGTGTTAAGAGAGGTGGGTCGTATACTAAGAACTTATTGCTATGATAACCAAAAGGAATGGCAGAAATATTTAGCTTCAACCGAAGAATTTCTAAATACAAGTTACCACCAGTTTATTGAGAACACCCCATATTTAATGATGTTTGGAGGAAAACCCCATAGAGAGATACAAGAACTAATAGACTTCCCAGTCAACCCAGAAGACCCGTATGATGAAAACAAATGATGAATTTAAATATTTCTAAAAATAATTTGAACTCTCACTATAAACCGAATGTTCTCTTTCAAAGATTAATTAAGAAATATAACACACTCAAAATTTGTTAACATAAAAGATAACCTGTTGTTTGAATACGAACTTTAGAAACACTTTTAACGACACTACAGAACTGATTATAACCACACACTTTATTATTTAAGTACACATTAAGTAAGGTAATGTACTTTTTATTGTAATCATAGGAATTATTTGTCTTGTAATCAAAAGAATCCCAGATTTTGGAACGAAAATAATTGTAATAACTAAACAACTCAGCAGCCATGCTGATATGAATACCTCGTTACCAAAATCGATTCGTCATCCTGAGAAAAATTGTTTCATGTAAAATGTCGGTGCAAATTTATTAATCAACAAATATAATTTAATTGTCAAACTGAAATTTTACTTATCAACCATTAAAATAACTAGTACAGGGAGTAACCGTTGTTATTATTTCATAGGGAGTGTATCATATAATTTGTGTTTGTTAGCGAATTAGCTTTGACGGTACAGCGCTCACGCTGCAAATCAACACACTACATGATCGAGTCAGTCGTCTTACCAAGGCAGGAAGTATTTGAATGCTACGGCCGTCACAGCTGTGAACTTATTTATAACATATTATCTAAGAATTTTAATTGTTTTTAATAAACAATTTGGCGCCACCCGGGAATCACAAATCCCTATTTACTAACAGGTAAGGTTACTACCGCATTGTACTGGTAATTACAACATCGCTACGGACATCGTTAGCGCAAGAATAGATGTAACGACCCCAGTGCGAGACGAATGCACCCTACATACACAATATACACGTCGTTATCAGAGATGACCACGTTCAATCGTTACAGATTGGCGACCAACTGGTGAGGCTAGAAAAGAAGAAGACTAGCGGCGATTATGAGACATTCTTTGGTTACAACACAAAGACGAAAAAAGATGAAACAAAAAGATATGCTACAACAACAAACGAAAATGCCCAAACAACAGAACCAATTGAGCTATGCAGAATGGACGACAGGGTTATTTAAAAAATTCAGCAAGGAGATGGAGTACATCAAGAAAAATACCACGGATCACGAACGAGCATAGATGACTCGTGCTAATGCAGTGGGAATGCCAAACGACAAAATGTCACTGAGAGATATTTATGATGAAATGTGGAAGCTGGACACCAAGTATAATGAAGAAGAGACTATCGGGACAGCCCACGAAAAACGTGATAACAAGGTGGAAAGAATGACTGAAGACGATTGGCAAAAATGGTACAATAATGAAATACAAATGAAAAACGAAAGAACGGGAGTATACGCACTGGTGACAGAGGAATATACACAGGAGGAGTATGAACAATGGAGACAATCAATAAGACAACCAGAAAAAACAATACAAACAGAAAACGCAGAATTAAGGGAATGGATAAGGGTTATGTTTGAACTATCCAGAGAAGATATTTGTAATTGGAGGAAGGTACATAATCAAGTAGAAGAGTTCAAGGAATTGCCAAATAATAAAAAAATGAAACAACCAAAAACTCAAATAAAAAAAGAAGTAACCAAGGACGTGGAAGTGAAGCAACAGAAGAAAATGCCAGAACTCACACAAGAAGAGACGGAATTGGATAGCTTGATGAGGATGATGATGGAGCAGTTCGAACAAAGAAAGCAAGACAAGGAAGAAGCAAAAGAACAAAGGAAGGAAGACAGGGAATTTTTAAACGAAACATTCGATAGGGGTTTCAGAAAGTTAAGAGAGACAATACATCGTGGTTTCACACAATTAAATGAAACACCAGACAGCACTTCTGAAGGTATCAAAGAAACGTTGAATAAGAACAGGGAACCGATGAATCAGGAAATAAAAGAGAAGGATGAGGAAATAGAGAATAAAGAAGACAAAAGTATATTGTTTTCTGAAAATAAAAATAACAAAAACGAAGAGAAAATTAAACACATAAAAACCAACCGGAGAGGAGTAAAGAAGAATCGAATAATTAAGAAGATTAAGAAAACAAAAGATATGGGAAAAATATATAAAAAGAAACTACTAAAAACAAGAAAAGAAGTGGAGATGATGAAGCATGGACTAATTGATGTGTTTAATTTACCCCTTACTGACCAAAGCAAGTTAATGAAATATAAAGACTGTAGGAGGACCTTAAAAGCAATTATAGAGGGAATTCACAACAAACCAGCGGATGAAAAATTCAGCAAATCTATACTTAAATGGAAGATGCCAGAAATAGAAAGGACTTACAACAAAACAGTGTATAACAAATTAAGGAGGTCCCTAAAACACTGGAGCACACCAGAATGGGAAATGCAAAATAAAAAATCAATAATAACATTAACGAAGGAGGTACAATTAACAACTTCTTTGATTAATCAAAATGTATTGAATGACGTAGGCATGAAGACAACTGAACATATGATATTAGAAGAATTGTGGTACAAAATAGAAGATACCTATTTCACAAGAACGAAAATAGTTCTACACACCGAGGTCATCCGAAGCACAAGTGGAGAGGAAATGATGGACCATGGGTAAACAAAATGAAGATACACACCGAGAAATGGGACTGATCTTCAGGATAATGACCAGGCAAACCAATGGAAGGGAAGGAGTATTAAATTAAATTAAACCAATTAATAATAACCAAAACAAGAATTGACAAGAAATGACTAAACGACTAAGACGAATTAGATGAGAACTAATAAACCATAATAAATAAATTTAAAAAAATTTGTCCAGAATAAATGTAGAAAACCAAACATTTGAAGGAGAAAAGGAGAAGATCGCCAAAGTGTATTACATATTAAAGGATAGGAAGGACCTGGAAGATATTCTAAGCGAAATAATGGTACAGCAGAAACAAGATTCAAAATTACTAAACATAAGAAGAAGACTATTAAAAGATGAAGAAAGTATCAATAAATATTATTGCATCCACCAAGATATACTCTTTATTAGAACCAAAAAGAATCAAAGAACGTGGAAACTTGTAGTTCCAAATTCATTAGAAAACAAGATAATTAAAGATTACCATGTTCGATACGGACATATGGGAACATTAAAAATTGTAAAAGCATTGGAAGAGGAAACCTTTATCAAAAATATAACAAGAAAAGTAAACCAGGATATTAAAACATGCACAATATGTCAGATGGTCAAAACAAATAACGAGAAAAAAGAAGGAACAATGATACCCATCACTTCAAACACCAAGCTAGAAAAAGTGTTTCTCGACATATGTGGACCATTCCCACGTAGCGGAGGGAGACAAATATAAGTCTATAGTAATCATATTGGACCATTACACAAAGTACACAAAATTATACGCAATAAACCGAGCTACTACGAAGAAAATATTGGACATAATAAAAAATAAATACATCACCGAAGTTGGAAAACCATACATGGTTATAACAGACCACGGGACACAATTCAAAGGAAAGAAGTGGCGAGATGACTTATTAAAAGAGAACATAAAAACATATAAAACATCCAAATACCACCCTAGTAGTAATCCCGCAGAAAGAGTGTTAAGAGAGGTGGGTCGTATACTAAGAACTTATTGCTATGATAACCAAAAGGAATGGCAGAAATATTTAGCTTCAACCGAAGAATTTCTAAATACAAGTTACCACCAGTTTATTGAGAACACCCCATATTTAATGATGTTTGGAGGAAAACCCCATAGAGAGATACAAGAACTAATAGACTTCCCAGTCAACCCAGAAGACCCGTATGATGAAAACAAATGATGAATTTAAATATTTCTAAAAATAATTTGAACTCTCACTATAAACCGAATGTTCTCTTTCAAAGATTAATTAAGAAATATAACACACTCAAAATTTGTTAACATAAAAGATAACCTGTTGTTTGAATACGAACTTTAGAAACACTTTTAACGACACTACAGAACTGATTATAACCACACACTTTATTATTTAAGTACACATTAAGTAAGGTAATGTACTTTTTATTGTAATCATAGGAATTATTTGTCTTGTAATCAAAAGAATCCCAGATTTTGGAACGAAAATAATTGTAATAACTAAACAACTCAGCAGCCATGCTGATATGAATACCTCGTTACCAAAATCGATTCGTCATCCTGAGAAAAATTGTTTCATGTAAAATGTCGGTGCAAATTTATTAATCAACAAATATAATTTAATTGTCAAACTGAAATTTTACTTATCAACCATTAAAATAACTAGTACAGGGAGTAACCGTTGTTATTATTTCATAGGGAGTGTATCATATAATTTGTGTTTGTTAGCGAATTAGCTTTGACGGTACAGCGCTCACGCTGCAAATCAACACACTACATGATCGAGTCAGTCGTCTTACCAAGGCAGGAAGTATTTGAATGCTACGGCCGTCACAGCTGTGAACTTATTTATAACATATTATCTAAGAATTTTAATTGTTTTTAATAAACAATTTGGCGCCACCCGGGAATCACAAATCCCTATTTACTAACAGGTAAGGTTACTACCGCATTGTACTGGTAATTACAACATCGCTACGGACATCATTAGCGCAAGAATAGATGTAACGACCCCAGTGCGAGACGAATGCACCCTACATACACAATATACACGTCGTTATCAGAGATGACCACGTTCAATCGTTACAGATTGGCGACCAACTGGTGAGGCTAGAAAAGAAGAAGACTAGCGGCGATTATGAGACATTCTTTGGTTACAACACAAAGACGAAAAAAGATGAAACAAAAAGATATGCTACAACAACAAACGAAAATGCCCAAACAACAGAACCAATTGAGCTATGCAGAATGGACGACAGGGTTATTTAAAAAATTCAGCAAGGAGATGGAGTACATCAAGAAAAATACCACGGATCACGAACGAGCACAGATGACTCGTGCTAATGCAGTGGGAATGCCAAACGACAAAATGTCACTGAGAGATATTTATGATGAAATGTGGAAGCTGGACACCAAGTATAATGAAGAAGAGACTATCGGGACAGCCCACGAAAAACGTGATAACAAGGTGGAAAGAATGACTGAAGACGATTGGCAAAAATGGTACAATAATGAAATACAAATGAAAAACGAAAGAACGGGAGTATACGCACTGGTGACAGAGGAATATACACAGGAGGAGTATGAACAATGGAGACAATCAATAAGACAACCAGAAAAAACAATACAAACAGAAAACGCAGAATTAAGGGAATGGATAAGGGTTATGTTTGAACTATCCAGAGAAGATATTTGTAATTGGAGGAAGGTACATAATCAAGTAGAAGAGTTCAAGGAATTGCCAAATAATAAAAAAATGAAACAACCAAAAACTCAAATAAAAAAAGAAGTAACCAAGGACGTGGAAGTGAAGCAACAGAAGAAAATGCCAGAACTCACACAAGAAGAGACGGAATTGGATAGCTTGATGAGGATGATGATGGAGCAGTTCGAACAAAGAAAGCAAGACAAGGAAGAAGCAAAAGAACAAAGGAAGGAAGACAGGGAATTTTTAAACGAAACATTCGATAGGGGTTTCAGAAAGTTAAGAGAGACAATACATCGTGGTTTCACACAATTAAATGAAACACCAGACAGCACTTCTGAAGGTATCAAAGAAACGTTGAATAAGAACAGGGAACCGATGAATCAGGAAATAAAAGAGAAGGATGAGGAAATAGAGAATAAAGAAGACAAAAGTATATTGTTTTCTGAAAATAAAAATAACAAAAACGAAGAGAAAATTAAACACATAAAAACCAACCGGAGAGGAGTAAAGAAGAATCGAATAATTAAGAAGATTAAGAAAACAAAAGATATGGGAAAAATATATAAAAAGAAACTACTAAAAACAAGAAAAGAAGTGGAGATGATGAAGCATGGACTAATTGATGTGTTTAATTTACCCCTTACTGACCAAAGCAAGTTAATGAAATATAAAGACTGTAGGAGGACCTTAAAAGCAATTATAGAGGGAATTCACAACAAACCAGCGGATGAAAAATTCAGCAAATCTATACTTAAATGGAAGATGCCAGAAATAGAAAGGACTTACAACAAAACAGTGTATAACAAATTAAGGAGGTCCCTAAAACACTGGAGCACACCAGAATGGGAAATGCAAAATAAAAAATCAATAATAACATTAACGAAGGAGGTACAATTAACAACTTCTTTGATTAATCAAAATGTATTGAATGACGTAGGCATGAAGACAACTGAACATATGATATTAGAAGAATTGTGGTACAAAATAGAAGATACCTATTTCACAAGAACGAAAATAGTTCTACACACCGAGGTCATCCGAAGCACAAGTGGAGAGGAAATGATGGACCATGGGTAAACAAAATGAAGATACACACCGAGAAATGGGACTGATCTTCAGGATAATGACCAGGCAAACCAATGGAAGGGAAGGAGTATTAAATTAAATTAAACCAATTAATAATAACCAAAACAAGAATTGACAAGAAATGACTAAACGACTAAGACGAATTAGATGAGAACTAATAAACCATAATAAATAAATTTAAAAAAATTTGTCCAGAATAAATGTAGAAAACCAAACATTTGAAGGAGAAAAGGAGAAGATCGCCAAAGTGTATTACATATTAAAGGATAGGAAGGACCTGGAAGATATTCTAAGCGAAATAATGGTACAGCAGAAACAAGATTCAAAATTACTAAACATAAGAAGAAGACTATTAAAAGATGAAGAAAGTATCAATAAATATTATTGCATCCACCAAGATATACTCTTTATTAGAACCAAAAAGAATCAAAGAACGTGGAAACTTGTAGTTCCAAATTCATTAGAAAACAAGATAATTAAAGATTACCATGTTCGATACGGACATATGGGAACATTAAAAATTGTAAAAGCATTGGAAGAGGAAATCTTTATCAAAAATATAACAAGAAAAGTAAACCAGGATATTAAAACATGCACAATATGTCAGATGGTCAAAACAAATAACGAGAAAAAAGAAGGAACAATGATACCCATCACTTCAAACACCAAGCTAGAAAAAGTGTTTCTCGACATATGTGGACCATTCCCACGTAGCGGAGGGAGACAAATATAAGTCTATAGTAATCATATTGGACCATTACACAAAGTACACAAAATTATACGCAATAAACCGAGCTACTACGAAGAAAATATTGGACATAATAAAAAATAAATACATCACCGAAGTTGGAAAACCATACATGGTTATAACAGACCATGGGACACAATTCAAAGGAAAGAAGTGGCGAGATGAATTATTAAAAGAGAACATAAAAACATATAAAACATCCAAATACCACCCTAGTAGTAATCCCGCAGAAAGAGTGTTAAGAGAGGTGGGTCGTATACTAAGAACTTATTGCTATGATAACCAAAAGGAATGGCAGAAATATTTAGCTTCAACCGAAGAATTTCTAAATACAAGTTACCACCAGTTTATTGAGAACACCCCATATTTAATGATGTTTGGAGGAAAACCCCATAGAGAGATACAAGAACTAATAGACTTCCCAGTCAACCCAGAAGACCCGTATGATGAAAACAAATGATGAATTTAAATATTTCTAAAAATAATTTGAACTCTCACTATAAACCGAATGTTCTCTTTCAAAGATTAATTAAGAAATATAACACACTCAAAATTTGTTAACATAAAAGATAACCTGTTGTTTGAATACGAACTTTAGAAACACTTTTAACGACACTACAGAACTGATTATAACCACACACTTTATTATTTAAGTACACATTAAGTAAGGTAATGTACTTTTTATTGTAATCATAGGAATTATTTGTCTTGTAATCAAAAGAATCCCAGATTTTGGAACGAAAATAATTGTAATAACTAAACAACTCAGCAGCCATGCTGATATGAATACCTCGTTACCAAAATCGATTCGTCATCCTGAGAAAAATTGTTTCATGTAAAATGTCGGTGCAAATTTATTAATCAACAAATATAATTTAATTGTCAAACTGAAATTTTACTTATCAACCATTAAAATAACTAGTACAGGGAGTAACCGTTGTTATTATTTCATAGGGAGAGTATCATATAATTTGTGTTTGTTAGCGAATTAGCTTTGACGGTACAGCGCTCACGCTGCAAATCAACACACTACATGATCGAGTCAGTCGTCTTACCAAGGCAGGAAGTATTTGAATGCTACGGCCGTCACAGCTGTGAACTTATTTATAACATATTATCTAAGAATTTTAATTGTTTTTAATAAACAATTTGGCGCCACCCGGGAATCACAAATCCCTATTTACTAACAGGTAAGGTTACTACCGCATTGTACTGGTAATTACAACATCGCTACGGACATCGTTAGCGCAAGAATAGATGTAACGACCCCAGTGCGAGACGAATGCACCCTACATACACAATATACACGTCGTTATCAGAGATGACCACGTTCAATCGTTACAGATTGGCGACCAATTGGTGAGGCTAGAAAAGAAGAAGACTAGCGGCGATTATGAGACATTCTTTGGTTACAACACAAAGACGAAAAAAGATGAAACAAAAAGATATGCTACAACAACAAACGAAAATGCCCAAACAACAGAACCAATTGAGCTATGCAGAATGGACGACAGGGTTATTTAAAAAATTCAGCAAGGAGATGGAGTACATCAAGAAAAATACCACGGATCACGAACGAGCACAGATGACTCGTGCTAATGCAGTGGGAATGCCAAACGACAAAATGTCACTGAGAGATATTTATGATGAAATGTGGAAGCTGGACACCAAGTATAATGAAGAAGAGACTATCGGGACAGCCCACGAAAAACGTGATAACAAGGTGGAAAGAATGACTGAAGACGATTGGCAAAAATGGTACAATAATGAAATACAAATGAAAAACGAAAGAACGGGAGTATACGCACTGGTGACAGAGGAATATACACAGGAGGAGTATGAACAATGGAGACAATCAATAAGACAACCAGAAAAAACAATACAAACAGAAAACGCAGAATTAAGGGAATGGATAAGGGTTATGTTTGAACTATCCAGAGAAGATATTTGTAATTGGAGGAAGGTACATAATCAAGTAGAAGAGTTCAAGGAATTGCCAAATAATAAAAAAATGAAACAACCAAAAACTCAAATAAAAAAAGAAGTAACCAAGGACGTGGAAGTGAAGCAACAGAAGAAAATGCCAGAACTCACACAAGAAGAGACGGAATTGGATAGCTTGATGAGGATGATGATGGAGCAGTTCGAACAAAGAAAGCAAGACAAGGAAGAAGCAAAAGAACAAAGGAAGGAAGACAGGGAATTTTTAAACGAAACATTCGATAGGGGTTTCAGAAAGTTAAGAGAGACAATACATCGTGGTTTCACACAATTAAATGAAACACCAGACAGCACTTCTGAAGGTATCAAAGAAACGTTGAATAAGAACAGGGAACCGATGAATCAGGAAATAAAAGAGAAGGATGAGGAAATAGAGAATAAAGAAGACAAAAGTATATTGTTTTCTGAAAATAAAAATAACAAAAACGAAGAGAAAATTAAACACATAAAAACCAACCGGAGAGGAGTAAAGAAGAATCGAATAATTAAGAAGATTAAGAAAACAAAAGATATGGGAAAAATATATAAAAAGAAACTACTAAAAACAAGAAAAGAAGTGGAGATGATGAAGCATGGACTAATTGATGTGTTTAATTTACCCCTTACTGACCAAAGCAAGTTAATGAAATATAAAGACTGTAGGAGGACCTTAAAAGCAATTATAGAGGGAATTCACAACAAACCAGCGGATGAAAAATTCAGCAAATCTATACTTAAATGGAAGATGCCAGAAATAGAAAGGACTTACAACAAAACAGTGTATAACAAATTAAGGAGGTCCCTAAAACACTGGAGCACACCAGAATGGGAAATGCAAAATAAAAAATCAATAATAACATTAACGAAGGAGGTACAATTAACAACTTCTTTGATTAATCAAAATGTATTGAATGACGTAGGCATGAAGACAACTGAACATATGATATTAGAAGAATTGTGGTACAAAATAGAAGATACCTATTTCACAAGAACGAAAATAGTTCTACACACCGAGGTCATCCGAAGCACAAGTGGAGAGGAAATGATGGACCATGGGTAAACAAAATGAAGATACACACCGAGAAATGGGACTGATCTTCAGGATAATGACCAGGCAAACCAATGGAAGGGAAGGAGTATTAAATTAAATTAAACCAATTAATAATAACCAAAACAAGAATTGACAAGAAATGACTAAACGACTAAGACGAATTAGATGAGAACTAATAAACCATAATAAATAAATTTAAAAAAATTTGTCCAGAATAAATGTAGAAAACCAAACATTTGAAGGAGAAAAGGAGAAGATCGCCAAAGTGTATTACATATTAAAGGATAGGAAGGACCTGGAAGATATTCTAAGCGAAATAATGGTACAGCAGAAACAAGATTCAAAATTACTAAACATAAGAAGAAGACTATTAAAAGATGAAGAAAGTATCAATAAATATTATTGCATCCACCAAGATATACTCTTTATTAGAACCAAAAAGAATCAAAGAACGTGGAAACTTGTAGTTCCAAATTCATTAGAAAACAAGATAATTAAAGATTACCATGTTCGATACGGACATATGGGAACATTAAAAATTGTAAAAGCATTGGAAGAGGAAATCTTTATCAAAAATATAACAAGAAAAGTAAACCAGGATATTAAAACATGCACAATATGTCAGATGGTCAAAACAAATAACGAGAAAAAAGAAGGAACAATGATACCCATCACTTCAAACACCAAGCTAGAAAAAGTGTTTCTCGACATATGTGGACCATTCCCACGTAGCGGAGGGAGACAAATATAAGTCTATAGTAATCATATTGGACCATTACACAAAGTACACAAAATTATACGCAATAAACCGAGCTACTACGAAGAAAATATTGGACATAATAAAAAATAAATACATCACCGAAGTTGGAAAACCATACATGGTTATAACAGACCACGGGACACAATTCAAAGGAAAGAAGTGGCGAGATGACTTATTAAAAGAGAACATAAAAACATATAAAACATCCAAATACCACCCTAGTAGTAATCCCGCAGAAAGAGTGTTAAGAGAGGTGGGTCGTATACTAAGAACTTATTGCTATGATAACCAAAAGGAATGGCAGAAATATTTAGCTTCAACCGAAGAATTTCTAAATACAAGTTACCACCAGTTTATTGAGAACACCCCATATTTAATGATGTTTGGAGGAAAACCCCATAGAGAGATACAAGAACTAATAGACTTCCCAGTCAACCCAGAAGACCCGTATGATGAAAACAAATGATGAATTTAAATATTTCTAAAAATAATTTGAACTCTCACTATAAACCGAATGTTCTCTTTCAAAGATTAATTAAGAAATATAACACACTCAAAATTTGTTAACATAAAAGATAACCTGTTGTTTGAATACGAACTTTAGAAACACTTTTAACGACACTACAGAACTGATTATAACCACACACTTTATTATTTAAGTACACATTAAGTAAGGTAATGTACTTTTTATTGTAATCATAGGAATTATTTGTCTTGTAATCAAAAGAATCCCAGATTTTGGAACGAAAATAATTGTAATAACTAAACAACTCAGCAGCCATGCTGATATGAATACCTCGTTACCAAAATCGATTCGTCATCCTGAGAAAAATTGTTTCATGTAAAATGTCGGTGCAAATTTATTAATCAACAAATATAATTTAATTGTCAAACTGAAATTTTACTTATCAACCATTAAAATAACTAGTACAGGGAGTAACCGTTGTTATTATTTCATAGGGAGTGTATCATATAATTTGTGTTTGTTAGCGAATTAGCTTTGACGGTACAGCGCTCACGCTGCAAATCAACACACTACATGATCGAGTCAGTCGTCTTACCAAGGCAGGAAGTATTTGAATGCTACGGCCGTCACAGCTGTGAACTTATTTATAACATATTATCTAAGAATTTTAATTGTTTTTAATAAACAATTTGGCGCCACCCGGGAATCACAAATCCCTATTTACTAACAGGTAAGGTTACTACCGCATTGTACTGGTAATTACAACATCGCTACGGACATCATTAGCGCAAGAATAGATGTAACGACCCCAGTGCGAGACGAATGCACCCTACATACACAATATACACGTCGTTATCAGAGATGACCACGTTCAATCGTTACAGATTGGCGACCAACTGGTGAGGCTAGAAAAGAAGAAGACTAGCGGCGATTATGAGACATTCTTTGGTTACAACACAAAGACGAAAAAAGATGAAACAAAAAGATATGCTACAACAACAAACGAAAATGCCCAAACAACAGAACCAATTGAGCTATGCAGAATGGACGACAGGGTTATTTAAAAAATTCAGCAAGGAGATGGAGTACATCAAGAAAAATACCACGGATCACGAACGAGCACAGATGACTCGTGCTAATGCAGTGGGAATGCCAAACGACAAAATGTCACTGAGAGATATTTATGATGAAATGTGGAAGCTGGACACCAAGTATAATGAAGAAGAGACTATCGGGACAGCCCACGAAAAACGTGATAACAAGGTGGAAAGAATGACTGAAGACGATTGGCAAAAATGGTACAATAATGAAATACAAATGAAAAACGAAAGAACGGGAGTATACGCACTGGTGACAGAGGAATATACACAGGAGGAGTATGAACAATGGAGACAATCAATAAGACAACCAGAAAAAACAATACAAACAGAAAACGCAGAATTAAGGGAATGGATAAGGGTTATGTTTGAACTATCCAGAGAAGATATTTGTAATTGGAGGAAGGTACATAATCAAGTAGAAGAGTTCAAGGAATTGCCAAATAATAAAAAAATGAAACAACCAAAAACTCAAATAAAAAAAGAAGTAACCAAGGACGTGGAAGTGAAGCAACAGAAGAAAATGCCAGAACTCACACAAGAAGAGACGGAATTGGATAGCTTGATGAGGATGATGATGGAGCAGTTCGAACAAAGAAAGCAAGACAAGGAAGAAGCAAAAGAACAAAGGAAGGAAGACAGGGAATTTTTAAACGAAACATTCGATAGGGGTTTCAGAAAGTTAAGAGAGACAATACATCGTGGTTTCACACAATTAAATGAAACACCAGACAGCACTTCTGAAGGTATCAAAGAAACGTTGAATAAGAACAGGGAACCGATGAATCAGGAAATAAAAGAGAAGGATGAGGAAATAGAGAATAAAGAAGACAAAAGTATATTGTTTTCTGAAAATAAAAATAACAAAAACGAAGAGAAAATTAAACACATAAAAACCAACCGGAGAGGAGTAAAGAAGAATCGAATAATTAAGAAGATTAAGAAAACAAAAGATATGGGAAAAATATATAAAAAGAAACTACTAAAAACAAGAAAAGAAGTGGAGATGATGAAGCATGGACTAATTGATGTGTTTAATTTACCCCTTACTGACCAAAGCAAGTTAATGAAATATAAAGACTGTAGGAGGACCTTAAAAGCAATTATAGAGGGAATTCACAACAAACCAGCGGATGAAAAATTCAGCAAATCTATACTTAAATGGAAGATGCCAGAAATAGAAAGGACTTACAACAAAACAGTGTATAACAAATTAAGGAGGTCCCTAAAACACTGGAGCACACCAGAATGGGAAATGCAAAATAAAAAATCAATAATAACATTAACGAAGGAGGTACAATTAACAACTTCTTTGATTAATCAAAATGTATTGAATGACGTAGGCATGAAGACAACTGAACATATGATATTAGAAGAATTGTGGTACAAAATAGAAGATACCTATTTCACAAGAACGAAAATAGTTCTACACACCGAGGTCATCCGAAGCACAAGTGGAGAGGAAATGATGGACCATGGGTAAACAAAATGAAGATACACACCGAGAAATGGGACTGATCTTCAGGATAATGACCAGGCAAACCAATGGAAGGGAAGGAGTATTAAATTAAATTAAACCAATTAATAATAACCAAAACAAGAATTGACAAGAAATGACTAAACGACTAAGACGAATTAGATGAGAACTAATAAACCATAATAAATAAATTTAAAAAAATTTGTCCAGAATAAATGTAGAAAACCAAACATTTGAAGGAGAAAAGGAGAAGATCGCCAAAGTGTATTACATATTAAAGGATAGGAAGGACCTGGAAGATATTCTAAGCGAAATAATGGTACAGCAGAAACAAGATTCAAAATTACTAAACATAAGAAGAAGACTATTAAAAGATGAAGAAAGTATCAATAAATATTATTGCATCCACCAAGATATACTCTTTATTAGAACCAAAAAGAATCAAAGAACGTGGAAACTTGTAGTTCCAAATTCATTAGAAAACAAGATAATTAAAGATTACCATGTTCGATACGGACATATGGGAACATTAAAAATTGTAAAAGCATTGGAAGAGGAAATCTTTATCAAAAATATAACAAGAAAAGTAAACCAGGATATTAAAACATGCACAATATGTCAGATGGTCAAAACAAATAACGAGAAAAAAGAAGGAACAATGATACCCATCACTTCAAACACCCAGCTAGAAAAAGTGTTTCTCGACATATGTGGACCATTCCCACGTAGCGGAGGGAGACAAATATAAGTCTATAGTAATCATATTGGACCATTACACAAAGTACACAAAATTATACGCAATAAACCGAGCTACTACGAAGAAAATATTGGACATAATAAAAAATAAATACATCACCGAAGTTGGAAAACCATACATGGTTATAACAGACCACGGGACACAATTCAAAGGAAAGAAGTGGCGAGATGACTTATTAAAAGAGAACATAAAAACATATAAAACATCCAAATACCACCCTAGTAGTAATCCCGCAGAAAGAGTGTTAAGAGAGGTGGGTCGTATACTAAGAACTTATTGCTATGATAACCAAAAGGAATGGCAGAAATATTTAGCTTCAACCGAAGAATTTCTAAATACAAGTTACCACCAGTTTATTGAGAACACCCCATATTTAATGATGTTTGGAGGAAAACCCCATAGAGAGATACAAGAACTAATAGACTTCCCAGTCAACCCAGAAGACCCGTATGATGAAAACAAATGTTATAGCTGTATTATAGAGAAAATTGAGAAGCAAAAAGCAAAGTATTCACAAAACCAACCTAAAATAATAAAATATAACGAAGGAGAAAGAGTATTAATAAAAAACCGTGAACTACCCAGTACACTTGAAGGGATAGCCAAAAAACTGCTATTATTATCCATAGGACCTTATGTCATCACCAAAGACAATGGAAACAATATTTATGAAATAAGTAACATAACCACCAAAAAGATAAAAGGAGTTTACAATCAAGCTTCTATAAAAAAGTTTTACGAAGAAAAATAACTTATAATAAGTAAATAAACAAATACCAAAATTCAAAAAAAATTATGTAAGCACAACTTTCAACAATATTTCGATGGTATATGAGGGGGGAAAAAAAAGCTACAAAAATTCCTATAAAAAAGTAAAGTAAGAACCACAAACTTAAACAAAAAATGCCAATAAAGGAATAAGTTACAAAAATTCCTATAAAGTAAGAACCACAAACTTACTATAATATTTAAACAAAAAGTACTAAGAAAGGAATCAGTTACAAAAATTCCTATAAAAAAGTAAGAACCACAAACTTACTATAATATATAAACAAAAAAAAAAGAAGGAATAAGTTACAAAAATTTCTACAAAGTAAGATTAACTTACAATAAAATAAAGTTGACATAGGAAGTATAATATAAAAAATTATAAGAAAGGAATAAGTTACAAAAATTCCTATAAAGTAAGAAAAACAAACTTACAAAAATTATTTAGAATAATATTTCAAACAAAATGAATTAAACAAAAATAAAATCAAACACGAAACGCTAAGACAAATACCTGAAATTATAATGAATTCAATGTATTCAAAGAAAAAAAAAAAGAGAAAAAAACTGAACTGGTACGAGGAAGAAAAAGAAGTTATGTATAAAACAAATATACAGAAAATGGCTAAAGCAGAATATTGCTAAACAACCAAGAAAAAGAAAAAAGATGTCTAAGATAATTAAAATGATCACAAGAAGAAAAGAAAAACAAACTAATGAAAAGTTAGAAATGATGAAATTAACAACTAAATAAATAAAAAACAACCAACTGTATGAGTAGATGACAGTATATAGCAAAGGTACAGCGGAAGGAAGAATGAGTAAAAGGCCAAAGTGATCTAAAAACAAACCACAAAGTGGACAATCCCAAAAAATATTATTATTATTAATTTAAGTCACAAGATGACAAAAAAGGTATTTAAGATTGACTGAGAATAAGTCCAGCAATCAAAAAATTAACTGAGCAGAGATGATGTTCCTCTGGTCTCAGAAAAAATGAGTAGTAATGGAAGAAACCAGCTACTAAAAGTTAGGGAAAAATTATATATAAAAGGGAGAACACACTAATGGAAATAAATAAAAATAGATCTACATAAAATGGAATGGAACAAGTAAGAATAGAAATAAGAAAGAAGAAACAAACAAGAAAGAAAAGGGAAAAATAATATATAACTGATAATTTCATAAAAAACTATGCTAGTGTTTTATCAAAATGATCAATTTTGAAGGAGAGGCATTATGTTACAACACAAATAAGCCACCCCAATACCAGGGATAAAAAAGATGATTCTGAGTATTAAAAAGTAATTTATATAAAATAAAATGTTTAATATAAAGAAAATAAAAAGACAATGACACGACAAACGACGACATGACCTAACCCAAGTGATTGACCCAACCAAAAGAAGAAGGGAACAACGAAAAACAAACAAGAATAAACCCAAAGAAGAAAGTAATTGACCCAAAACAAATGAAGAAGGGAAAAAACTGAAACCAAACAAAAATGAAACAAATTAAAGGAATTGAATGACTCAATGCAACATATTAAAATGAACCAAAGGAGAAGGTGGAAAAACAAGATATAAAGAAAAGACACTGAAGGTGAAGAAGGAGGAAAATGAAAAAGAAACAAACACAAGATAAAGGGAAATAAATAAAAAGGAAATCGAATGATAAGACACAAACAACTAATAAAGAATAAAAGAAAGAGAAATGATACACTCATGTAATGTTGAATAAGGAACCAATGACTAACCTAAGTAATAAATAAATATTATTATCAATTAAGTAATAAAGGTAAATGATATTCGATTAAACTCAATTAAAGAATGTTGAGTATAAAAGCAAACTAACCCACAAATTAGAGTTAGATGTAATGATAAAACATAGAGACATAAAATTGTTAATATTATTAATGATATTTGTAATGAAAGTGATAGTACGGTAGTGAGATAGTAATTAGAGGGATTACCCATTTAGAAACACTTAAAACAAAAACATTTGTGAAGTGCAAAATAAAAGTGTAAAAACCCTAAAGTAAAGTGATAAAGCAAGAACACTAAATAAATTATAATAAACCATAGATAATTTAAAAGTGAAGGTGAGGTATAAATAAAAATAATGTATTATAAAGAATGTTAATATTATAAAAAATAGTGAAGTATAAAAAGGTAAACACTTGATAAATCATTAAGAAACACTAAAGGTTTAACAGTGAAAAATATTAGTAATTAAGAAAGTTGTGAAGAATAGTATTAAGTGTAAACAATAAATTAAGATGTATTGAACACAGAAGAGTGATGATAACCATATTAATTAAAAAAGAAATCTTATTGATAAGTTTAAAAGTATATAATAGTATTTAAAAGGGAGAATCCCATGAAAAAGTAAACAGATAGTGGTACCATGGAGGGAAGGTAAAGATAATTTAAAACATAAGAATGTAAAACTAATCAATAAATACCCATGTTATAAGGTATTATTATTTAAGTAAGTTCAAAAAGTGTGATGTTGATTATCACCCAAAAAATAATATAAAATGAAATAAATTGTAAACAAATATTATCAAAAAAATTGTTAAATAATTGTTTAAGCAAGTTTATGAATAGGATATGGCTGAAAGAATTATACAGACCATAGACCTAGATGTTGTATTTTATGTGAACAAAAGTAGTAAATAATAGCCACATTGTTATTATAGGCAAATTAAATAAGTAAGAAAGTAAATAAATGTATGACTTATGAATCGAGAAAACCAGTTAGTAAACAATTAGCAATTCATGATGTATAAAATAATAGTAACATACTAATAACACAAAAACAGAACCAAAACACATCAAAAAATAACACAACCAGTAATAATAACAAAACAAAGCTCATTAGGCTAAAAAGAGACGTAATTTGTACAAAATAAGTAAAAACCCATTATGGCTACTTAGGCCTATGAAATGCCTAACTGTCAAAAACAAACAACTACAAACTGTAACAAAATAACAAAGAAACTAGCAAATCCAAGGTGAACAATTAACCAAGGATAATTTGTAAATCATAATAAAAGCAAAATATTAGAATAAGAACTCAAATTAAAAGAGAAATGTAATTAGCAAATAATAATATAATTGTAAAATTACAAAACATACAATAACCCAACCTTGAGGGATATCAAAATAATCTTTGAAAGGAAATACATACCCCCATAGTATGTACATACATTGGGAAATACATACATACATAGTGACAATATTTAATACTTAGGAAGGAAGATAGAGGAATAAAAGCAATCAGAAGATATACAAGGATTTTGAAAAGAATTCAAAAATGATAACAATGGATTTATTTTTAAACATTTTTCTTGCCTCCAGAAACGATTAAGACTATAAAATAGGTTATTTACCTTCTGTCGACGTTTCTTAAAATCCTTTTAGGATTACTCGAGTTTCGACACCATTTGGTGTCATCATCAGATCAGAATATGAATTAAGTTAAAACATTTTGATGTATATGCATCTCGTCAGATATTTAAAGATTAAAACAACACATAAAATTATATATAACAATAAATAAACTATTTATTCAAATGTTATTCAAAGGCAAGTAATAAACTTGAGAAAAAACTCACTTTTACTAACAAAAATATACCCTCCGATATATTTGATGGTACTGGTGTATATAGACTTAATTGTTCTGATTGCACACAGTTCTATATAGGACAAACAGGTCGTTCTTTCAAATTACGCTATAAAGAACATATCCCAAGCTCCAAATCAAATATAACAAGATCTACATTTGCAGAACATTTGAGCTCATATAACCATAATATAAAAAGTATCAATGATAATTTAGATATCCTACATAAATGTAAAAAGTCACTAAAGCTGGACACCCTTGAAAGATTCGAGATATACAAAGCCATAAAGAAGGATCACAATCGTGTCCTTAATGAAAAAGCAATATATAACAATAATGTTTTATTTAATAGAATCGATCTTATGGAACGAGAGATTGGCGATATCAGATCGAAAAATTGAACCGAGGTCAAACCGGCATTGATTAATTTTACCGTGGAGTGCGTTCCTGTGCAGGTTCGTTGCGGCCGCGTTGTTTTTTATATTCTTTTATTAATGTTATTTTATTGTGATATAGTTTATTTATTGTTATATATAATTTTATGTGTTGTTTTAATCTTTAAATATCTGACGAGATGCATATACATCGAAATGTTTTAACTTAATTCATATTCTGATCTGATGATGACACCAAATGGTGTCGAAACTCAAGTAATCCTAAAAGGATTTTAAGAAACGTCGACAGAAGGCAAATAACCTATTTTATAATGGATTTATGTCAATCTAAGCCAATCAGATTTAATTAGTAACCATAGAAACGAACATTGGTGGCAAAATTTTCGTTGAATATCGCTACTCGTAAAGTGATGCTCTTGCCAGAACAGAAGCCGAATTTTGAACGACCAATTTTTAATCAAAAAATGTAAAAATAGTAAACAAAATTAAAAACTATGATCGAAGAAGAAGCAGATGAACAACCGGAACAGTTAACTAAAGCCAAGGACCATTTTACCAGGAAATTAAATGAAAATATGACCACATCTAATATGAAAAGGACGCCAGACTTACTTAAGCCCCAAGATTAATGAAAACTGAAAACTATTGCAGCCCAATCCTCTTCCGACTCAATGATTGGTAACACCAAGTCATCTGATGTGTTAAGTATCCTTGAATTACCCAATTTCCAAAAATAAACTCACTTTAAATATTTCTAAAAATAATTTGAACTCTCACTATAAACCAAATATTCTCTTTCAAAGATTAATTAAGAAATATAACACACTCAAAATTTTTTAACATAAAAGATAACCTGTTGTTTGAATACGAACTTTAGAAACACATTTAACGACACTACAGAACTGATTATAACCACAAACTTTATTATTTAAGTACACATTAAGTAAGGTAATGTACTTTTTATTGTAATCATAGGAATTATTTGTCTTGTAATCAAAAGAATCCCAGATTTTGGAACGAAAATAATTGTAATAACTAAACAACTCAGCAGCCATGCTGATATGAATACCTCGTTAACCAAAATCGATTCGTCATCCTGAGAAAAATTGTTTCATGTAAAATGTCGGTGCAAATTTATTAATCAACAAATATAATTTAATTGTCAAACTGAAATTTTACTTATCAACCATTAAAATAACTAGTACAGGGAGTAACCGTTGTTATTATTTCATAGGGAGTGTATCATATAATTTGTGTTTGTTAGCAAATTAGCTTTGACGGTACAGCGCTCACGCTGCAAATCAACACACTACATGATCGAGTCAGTCGTCTGACCAAGGCAGGAAGTATTTGAATGCTACGGCCGTCACAGCTGTGAACTTATTTATAACATATTATCTAAGAATTTTAATTGTTTTTAATAAACAATTTGGCGCCACCCGGGAATCACAAATCCCTATTTACTAACAGGTAAGGTTACTACCGCATTGTACTGGTAATTACAACATCGCTACGGACATCGTTAGCGCAAGAATAGATGTAACGACCCCAGTGCGAGACGAACGCACCCTACATACACAATATACACGTCGTTATCAGAGATGACCACGTTCAATCGTTACAGATTGGCGACCAAGTGGTGAGGCTAGAAGAGAAGAAGACTAGCGGCAATTATGAGACATTCTTTGGTTACAACACAAAGATGAAAAAAGATGAAACAAAAAGATATGCTACAACAACAAACGAAAATGCCCAAACAACAGAACCAATTGAGCTATGCAGAATGGACGACAGGGTTATTTAAAAAATTCAGCAAGGAGATGGAGTACATCAAGAAAAATACCACGGATCACGAACGAGCACAGATGACTCGTGCTAATGCAGTGGGAATGCCAAACGACAAAATGTCACTGAGAGATATTTATGATGAAATGTGGAAGCTGGACACCAAGTATAAT
The DNA here is from genome assembly GCA_034769895.1 of Magicicada septendecula. Classification (NCBI taxonomy): domain Eukaryota; kingdom Metazoa; phylum Arthropoda; class Insecta; order Hemiptera; family Cicadidae; genus Magicicada; species Magicicada septendecula. The sequence goes on from CM068371.1 coordinate 210,174,205, forward strand.
GAAGAAGAGACTATCGGGACAGCCCACGAAAAACGTGATAACAAGGTGGAAAGAATGACTGAAGAAGATTGGCAAAAATGGTACAATAATGAAATACAAATGAAAAACGAAAGAACGGGAGTATACGCACTGGTGACAGAGGAATATACACAGGAGGAGTATGAACAATGGAGACAATCAATAAGACAACCAGAAAAACCAATACAAACAGAAAACGCAGAATTAAGGGAATGGATAAGGGTTATGTTTGAACTATCCAGAGAAGATATTTGTAATTGGAGGAAGGTACATAATCAAGTAGAAGAGTTCAAGGAATTGCCAAATAATAAAAAAATGAAACAACCAAAAACTCAAATAAAAAAAGAAGTAATCAAGGACGTGGAAGTGAAGCAACAGAAGAAAATGCCAGAACTCACACAAGAAGAGACGGAATTGGATAGCTTGATGAGGATGATGATGGAGCAGTTCAAACAAAGAAAGCAAGACAAGGAAGAAGCAAAAGAACAAAGGAAGGAAGACAGGGAATTTTTAAACGAAACATTCGATAGGGGTTTCAGAAAGTTAAGAGAGACAATACATCGTGGTTTCACACAATCAAATGAAACACCAGACAGCACTTCTGAAGGTATCAAAGAAACGTTGAATAAGAACAGGGAACCGATGAATCAGGAAATAAAAGAGAAGGATGAGGAAATAGAGAATAAAGAAGACAAAAGTATATTGTTTTCTGAAAATAAAAATAACAAAAACGAAGAGAAAATTAAACACATAAAAACCAACCGGAGAGGAGTAAAGAAGAATCGAATAATTAAGAAGATTAAGAAAACAAAAGATATGGGAAAAATATATAAAAAGAAACTACTAAAAACAAGAAAAGAAGTGGAGATGATGAAGCATGGACTAATTGATGTGTTTAATTTACCCCTTACTGACCAAAGCAAGTTAATGAAATATAAAGACTGTAGGAGGACCTTAAAAGCAATTATAGAGGGAATTCACAACAAACCAGCGGATGAAAAATTCAGCAAATCTATACTTAAATGGAAGATGCCAGAAATAGAAAGGACTTACAACAAAACAGTGTATAACAAATTAAGGAGGTCCCTAAAACACTGGAGCACACCAGAATGGGAAATGCAAAATAAAAAATCAATAATAACATTAACGAAGGAGGTACAATTAACAACTTCTTTGATTAATCAAAATGTATTGAATGACGTAGGCATGAAGACAACTGAACATATGATATTAGAAGAATTGTGGTACAAAATAGAAGATACCTATTTCACAAGAACGAAAATAGTTCTACACACCGAGGTCATCCGAAGCACAAGTGGAGAGGAAATGATGGACCATGGGTAAACAAAATGAAGATACACACCGAGAAATGGGACTGATCTTCAGGATAATGACCAGGCAAACCAATGGAAGGGAAGGAGTATTAAATTAAATTAAACCAATTAATAATAACCAAAACAAGAATTGACAAGAAATGACTAAACGACTAAGACGAATTAGATGAGAACTAATAAACCATAATAAATAAATTTAAAAAAATTTGTCCAGAATAAATGTAGAAAACCAAACATTTGAAGGAGAAAAGGAGAAGATCGCCAAAGTGTATTACATATTAAAGGATAGGAAGGACCTGGAAGATATTCTAAGCGAAATAATGGTACAGCAGAAACAAGATTCAAAATTACTAAACATAAGAAGAAGACTATTAAAAGATGAAGAAAGTATCAATAAATATTATTGCATCCACCAAGATATACTCTTTATTAGAACCAAAAAGAATCAAAGAACGTGGAAACTTGTAGTTCCAAATTCATTAGAAAACAAGATAATTAAAGATTACCATGTTCGATACGGACATATGGGAACATTAAAAGTTGTAAAAGCATTGGAAGAGGAAATCTTTATCAAAAATATAACAAGAAAAGTAAACCAGGATATTAAAACATGCACAATATGTCAGATGGTCAAAACAAATAACGAGAAAAAAGAAGGAACAATGATACCCATCACTTCAAACACCAAGCTAGAAAAAGTGTTTCTCGACATATGTGGACCATTCCCACGTAGCGGAGGGAGACAAATATAAGTCTATAGTAATCATATTGGACCATTACACAAAGTACACAAAATTATACGCAATAAACCGAGCTACTACGAAGAAAATATTGGACATAATAAAAAATAAATACATCACCGAAGTTGGAAAACCATACATGGTTATAACAGACCACGGGACACAATTCAAAGGAAAGAAGTGGCGAGATGAATTATTAAAAGAGAACATAAAAACATATAAAACATCCAAATACCACCCTAGTAGTAATCCCGCAGAAAGAGTGTTAAGAGAGGTGGGACGTATACTAAGAACTTATTGCTATGATAACCAAAAGGAATGGTAGAAATATTTAGCTTCAACCGAAGAATTTCTAAATACAAGTTACCACCAGTTTATTGAGAACACCCCATATTTAATGATGTTTGGAGGAAAACCCCATAGAGAGATACAAGAACTAATAGACTTCCCAGTCAACCCAGAAGACCCATATGATGAAAACAAATGTTATAGCTGTATTATAGAGAAAATTGAGAAGCAAAAAGCAAAGTATTCACAAAACCAACCTAAAATAATAAAATATAACGAAGGAGAAAGAGTATTAATAAAAAACCGTGAACTACCCAGTACACTTGAAGGGATAGCCAAAAAACTGCTATTATTATCCATAGGACCTTATGTCATCACCAAAGACAATGGAAACAATACTTATGAAATAAGTAACATAACCACCAAAAAGGTAAAAGGAATTTACAATCAAGCTTCTATAAAAAAGTTTTACGAAGAAAAATAACTTATAATAAGTAAATAAACAAATACCAAAATTCAAAAAAAATTATGTAAGCACAACTTTCAACAATATTTCGGTGGTATATGAGGGGGGAAAAAAAGCTACAAAAATTTCTATAAAAAAGTAAAGTAAGAACCACAAACTTAAACAAAAAATGCCAATAAAGGAATAAGTTACAAAAATTCCTATAAAGTAAGAACCACAAACTTACTATAATATTTAAACAAAAAGTACTAAGAAAGGAATCAGTTACAAAAATTCCTATAAAAAAGTAAGAACCACAAACTTACTATAATATATAAACAAAAAAAAGAAGGAATAAGTTACAAAAATTTCTACAAAGTAAGATCAACTTACAATAAAATAAAGTTGACATAGGAAGTATAATATAAAAAATTATAAGAAAGGAATAAGTTACAAAAATTCCTATAAAGTAAGAAAAACAAACTTACAAAAATTATTTAGAATAATATTTCAAACAAAATGAATTAAACAAAAATAAAATCAAACACGAAACGCTAAGACAAATACCTGAAATTATAATGAATTCAATGTATTCAAAGAAAAAAAAAAGAGAAAAAAACTGAACTGGTACGAGGAAGAAAAAGAAGTTATGTATAAAACAAATATACAGAAAATGGCTAAAGCAGAATATTGCTAAACAACCAAGAAAAAGATAAAAGATGTCTAAGATAATTAAAATGATCACAAGAAGAAAAGAAAAACAAACTAATGAAAAGTTAGAAATGATGAAATTAACAACTAAATAAATAAAAAACAACCAACTGTATGAGTAGATGACAGTATATAGCAAAGGTACAGCGGAAGGAAGAATGAGTAAAAGGCCAAAGTGATCTAAAAACAAACCACAAAGTGGACAATCCCAAAAAATATTATTATTATTAATTTAAGTCACAAGATGACAAAAAAGGTATTTAAGATTGACTGAGAATAAGTCCAGCAATCAAAAAATTAACTGAGCAGAGATGATGTTCCTCTGGTCTCAGAAAAAATGAGTAGTAATGGAAGAAACCAGCTACTAAAAGTTAGGGAAAAATTATATATAAAAGGGAGAACACACTAATGGAAATAAATAAAAATAGATCTACATAAAATGGAATGGAACAAGTAAGAATAGAAATAAGAAAGAAGAAACAAACAAGAAAGAAAAGGGAAAAATAATATATAACTGATAATTTCATAAAAAACTATGCTAGTGTTTTATCAAAATGATCAATTTTGAAGGAGAGGCATTATGTTACAACACAAATAAGCCACCCCAATACCAGGGATAAAAAAGATGATTCTGAGTATTAAAAAGTAATTTATATAAAATAAAATGTTTAATATAAAGAAAATAAAAAGACAATGACACGACAAACGACGACATGACCTAACCCAAGTGATTGACCCAACCAAAAGAAGAAGGGAACAACGAAAAACAAACAAGAATAAACCCAAAGAAGAAAGTAATTGACCCAAAACAAATGAAGAAGGGAAAAAACTGAAACCAAACAAAAATGAAACAAATTAAAGGAATTGAATGACTCAATGCAACATATTAAAATGAACCAAAGGAGAAGGTGGAAAAACAAGATATAAAGAAAAGACACTGAAGGTGAAGAAGGAGGAAAATGAAAAAGAAACAAACACAAGATAAAGGGAAATAAATAAAAAGGAAATCGAATGATAAGACACAAACAACTAATAAAGAATAAAAGAAAGAGAAATGATACACTCATGTAATGTTGAATAAGGAACCAATGACTAACCTAAGTAATAAATAAATATTATTATCAATTAAGTAATAAAGGTAAATGATATTCGATTAAACTCAATTAAAGAATGTTGAGTATAAAAGCAAACTAACCCACAAATTAGAGTTAGATGTAATGATAAAACATAGAGACATAAAATTGTTAATATTATTAATGATATTTGTAATGAAAGTGATAGTACGGTAGTGAGATAGTAATTAGAGGGATTACCCATTTAGAAACACTTAAAACAAAAACATTTGTGAAGTGCAAAATAAAAGTGTAAAAACCCTAAAGTAAAGTGATAAAGCAAGAACACTAAATAAATTATAATAAACCATAGATAATTTAAAAGTGAAGGTGAGGTATAAATAAAAATAATGTATTATAAAGAATGTTAATATTATAAAAAATAGTGAAGTATAAAAAGGTAAACACTTGATAAATCATTAAGAAACACTAAAGGTTTAACAGTGAAAAATATTAGTAATTAAGAAAGTTGTGAAGAATAGTATTAAGTGTAAACAATAAATTAAGATGTATTGAACACAGAAGAGTGATGATAACCATATTAATTAAAAAAGAAATCTTATTGATAAGTTTAAAAGTATATAATAGTATTTAAAAGGGAGAATCCCATGAAAAAGTAAACAGATAGTGGTACCATGGAGGGAAGGTAAAGATAATTTAAAACATAAGAATGTAAAACTAATCAATAAATACCCATGTTATAAGGTATTATTATTTAAGTAAGTTCAAAAAGTGTGATGTTGATTATCACCCAAAAAATAATATAAAATGAAATAAATTGTAAACAAATATTATCAAAAAAATTGTTAAATAATTGTTTAAGCAAGTTTATGAATAGGATATGGCTGAAAGAATTATACAGACCATAGACCTAGATGTTGTATTTTATGTGAACAAAAGTAGTAAATAATAGCCACATTGTTATTATAGGCAAATTAAATAAGTAAGAAAGTAAATAAATGTATGACTTATGAATCGAGAAAACCAGTTAGTAAACAATTAGCAATTCATGATGTATAAAATAATAGTAACATACTAATAACACAAAAACAGAACCAAAACACATCAAAAAATAACACAACCAGTAATAATAACAAAACAAAGCTCATTAGGCTAAAAAGAGACGTAATTTGTACAAAATAAGTAAAAACCCATTATGGCTACTTAGGCCTATGAAATGCCTAACTGTCAAAAACAAACAACTACAAACTGTAACAAAATAACAAAGAAACTAGCAAATCCAAGGTGAACAATTAACCAAGGATAATTTGTAAATCATAATAAAAGCAAAATATTAGAATAAGAACTCAAATTAAAAGAGAAATGTAATTAGCAAATAATAATATAATTGTAAAATTACAAAACATACAATAACCCAACCTTGAGGGATATCAAAATAATCTTTGAAAGGAAATACATACCCCCATAGTATGTACATACATTGGGAAATACATACATACATAGTGACAATATTTAATACTTAGGAAGGAAGATAGAGGAATAAAAGCAATCAGAAGATATACAAGGATTTTGAAAAGAATTCAAAAATGATAACAATGGATTTATTTTTAAACATTTTTCTTGCCTCCAGAAACGATTAAGACTATAAAATAGGTTATTTACCTTCTGTCGACGTTTCTTAAAATCCTTTTAGGATTACTCGAGTTTCGACACCATTTGGTGTCATCATCAGATCAGAATATGAATTAAGTTAAAACATTTTGATGTATATGCATCTCGTCAGATATTTAAAGATTAAAACAACACATAAAATTATATATAACAATAAATAAACTATTTATTCAAATGTTATTCAAAGGCAAGTAATAAACTTGAGAAAAAACTCACTTTTACTAACAAAAATATACCCTCCGATATATTTGATGGTACTGGTGTATATAGACTTAATTGTTCTGATTGCACACAGTTCTATATAGGACAAACAGGTCGTTCTTTCAAATTACGCTATAAAGAACATATCCCAAGCTCCAAATCAAATATAACAAGATCTACATTTGCAGAACATTTGAGCTCATATAACCATAATATAAAAAGTATCAATGATAATTTAGATATCCTACATAAATGTAAAAAGTCACTAAAGCTGGACACCCTTGAAAGATTCGAGATATACAAAGCCATAAAGAAGGATCACAATCGTGTCCTTAATGAAAAAGCAATATATAACAATAATGTTTTATTTAATAGAATCGATCTTATGGAACGAGAGATTGGCGATATCAGATCGAAAAATTGAACCGAGGTCAAACCGGCATTGATTAATTTTACCGTGGAGTGCGTTCCTGTGCAGGTTCGTTGCGGCCGCGTTGTTTTTTATATTCTTTTATTAATGTTATTTTATTGTGATATAGTTTATTTATTGTTATATATAATTTTATGTGTTGTTTTAATCTTTAAATATCTGACGAGATGCATATACATCGAAATGTTTTAACTTAATTCATATTCTGATCTGATGATGACACCAAATGGTGTCGAAACTCAAGTAATCCTAAAAGGATTTTAAGAAACGTCGACAGAAGGCAAATAACCTATTTTATAATGGATTTATGTCAATCTAAGCCAATCAGATTTAATTAGTAACCATAGAAACGAACATTGGTGGCAAAATTTTCGTTGAATATCGCTACTCGTAAAGTGATGCTCTTGCAGAACAGAAGCCGAATTTTGAACGACCAATTTTTAATCAAAAAATGTAAAAATAGTAAACAAAATTAAAAACTATGATCGAAGAAGAAGCAGATGAACAACCGGAACAGTTAACTAAAGCCAAGGACCATTTTACCAGGAAATTAAATGAAAATATGACCACATCTAATATGAAAAGGACGCCAGACTTACTTAAGCCCCAAGATTAATGAAAACTGAAAACTATTGCAGCCCAATCCTCTTCCGACTCAATGATTGGTAACACCAAGTCATCTGATGTGTTAAGTATCCTTGAATTACCCAATTTCCAAAAATAAACTCACTTTAAATATTTCTAAAAATAATTTGAACTCTCACTATAAACCAAATATTCTCTTTCAAAGATTAATTAAGAAATATAACACACTCAAAATTTTTTAACATAAAAGATAACCTGTTGTTTGAATACGAACTTTAGAAACACATTTAACGACACTACAGAACTGATTATAACCACAAACTTTATTATTTAAGTACACATTAAGTAAGGTAATGTACTTTTTATTGTAATCATAGGAATTATTTGTCTTGTAATCAAAAGAATCCCAGATTTTGGAACGAAAATAATTGTAATAACTAAACAACTCAGCAGCCATGCTGATATGAATACCTCGTTAACCAAAATCGATTCGTCATCCTGAGAAAAATTGTTTCATGTAAAATGTCGGTGCAAATTTATTAATCAACAAATATAATTTAATTGTCAAACTGAAATTTTACTTATCAACCATTAAAATAACTAGTACAGGGAGTAACCGTTGTTATTATTTCATAGGGAGTGTATCATATAATTTGTGTTTGTTAGCAAATTAGCTTTGACGGTACAGCGCTCACGCTGCAAATCAACACACTACATGATCGAGTCAGTCGTCTGACCAAGGCAGGAAGTATTTGAATGCTACGGCCGTCACAGCTGTGAACTTATTTATAACATATTATCTAAGAATTTTAATTGTTTTTAATAAACAATTTGGCGCCACCCGGGAATCACAAATCCCTATTTACTAACAGGTAAGGTTACTACCGCATTGTACTGGTAATTACAACATCGCTACGGACATCGTTAGCGCAAGAATAGATGTAACGACCCCAGTGCGAGACGAACGCACCCTACATACACAATATACACGTCGTTATCAGAGATGACCACGTTCAATCGTTACAGATTGGCGACCAAGTGGTGAGGCTAGAAGAGAAGAAGACTAGCGGCAATTATGAGACATTCTTTGGTTACAACACAAAGATGAAAAAAGATGAAACAAAAAGATATGCTACAACAACAAACGAAAATGCCCAAACAACAGAACCAATTGAGCTATGCAGAATGGACGACAGGGTTATTTAAAAAATTCAGCAAGGAGATGGAGTACATCAAGAAAAATACCACGGATCACGAACGAGCACAGATGACTCGTGCTAATGCAGTGGGAATGCCAAACGACAAAATGTCACTGAGAGATATTTATGATGAAATGTGGAAGCTGGACACCAAGTATAATGAAGAAGAGACTATCGGGACAGCCCACGAAAAACGTGATAACAAGGTGGAAAGAATGACTGAAGAAGATTGGCAAAAATGGTACAATAATGAAATACAAATGAAAAACGAAAGAACGGGAGTATACGCACTGGTGACAGAGGAATATACACAGGAGGAGTATGAACAATGGAGACAATCAATAAGACAACCAGAAAAACCAATACAAACAGAAAACGCAGAATTAAGGGAATGGATAAGGGTTATGTTTGAACTATCCAGAGAAGATATTTGTAATTGGAGGAAGGTACATAATCAAGTAGAAGAGTTCAAGGAATTGCCAAATAATAAAAAAATGAAACAACCAAAAACTCAAATAAAAAAAGAAGTAATCAAGGACGTGGAAGTGAAGCAACAGAAGAAAATGCCAGAACTCACACAAGAAGAGACGGAATTGGATAGCTTGATGAGGATGATGATGGAGCAGTTCAAACAAAGAAAGCAAGACAAGGAAGAAGCAAAAGAACAAAGGAAGGAAGACAGGGAATTTTTAAACGAAACATTCGATAGGGGTTTCAGAAAGTTAAGAGAGACAATACATCGTGGTTTCACACAATCAAATGAAACACCAGACAGCACTTCTGAAGGTATCAAAGAAACGTTGAATAAGAACAGGGAACCGATGAATCAGGAAATAAAAGAGAAGGATGAGGAAATAGAGAATAAAGAAGACAAAAGTATATTGTTTTCTGAAAATAAAAATAACAAAAACGAAGAGAAAATTAAACACATAAAAACCAACCGGAGAGGAGTAAAGAAGAATCGAATAATTAAGAAGATTAAGAAAACAAAAGATATGGGAAAAATATATAAAAAGAAACTACTAAAAACAAGAAAAGAAGTGGAGATGATGAAGCATGGACTAATTGATGTGTTTAATTTACCCCTTACTGACCAAAGCAAGTTAATGAAATATAAAGACTGTAGGAGGACCTTAAAAGCAATTATAGAGGGAATTCACAACAAACCAGCGGATGAAAAATTCAGCAAATCTATACTTAAATGGAAGATGCCAGAAATAGAAAGGACTTACAACAAAACAGTGTATAACAAATTAAGGAGGTCCCTAAAACACTGGAGCACACCAGAATGGGAAATGCAAAATAAAAAATCAATAATAACATTAACGAAGGAGGTACAATTAACAACTTCTTTGATTAATCAAAATGTATTGAATGACGTAGGCATGAAGACAACTGAACATATGATATTAGAAGAATTGTGGTACAAAATAGAAGATACCTATTTCACAAGAACGAAAATAGTTCTACACACCGAGGTCATCCGAAGCACAAGTGGAGAGGAAATGATGGACCATGGGTAAACAAAATGAAGATACACACCGAGAAATGGGACTGATCTTCAGGATAATGACCAGGCAAACCAATGGAAGGGAAGGAGTATTAAATTAAATTAAACCAATTAATAATAACCAAAACAAGAATTGACAAGAAATGACTAAACGACTAAGACGAATTAGATGAGAACTAATAAACCATAATAAATAAATTTAAAAAAATTTGTCCAGAATAAATGTAGAAAACCAAACATTTGAAGGAGAAAAGGAGAAGATCGCCAAAGTGTATTACATATTAAAGGATAGGAAGGACCTGGAAGATATTCTAAGCGAAATAATGGTACAGCAGAAACAAGATTCAAAATTACTAAACATAAGAAGAAGACTATTAAAAGATGAAGAAAGTATCAATAAATATTATTGCATCCACCAAGATATACTCTTTATTAGAACCAAAAAGAATCAAAGAACGTGGAAACTTGTAGTTCCAAATTCATTAGAAAACAAGATAATTAAAGATTACCATGTTCGATACGGACATATGGGAACATTAAAAGTTGTAAAAGCATTGGAAGAGGAAATCTTTATCAAAAATATAACAAGAAAAGTAAACCAGGATATTAAAACATGCACAATATGTCAGATGGTCAAAACAAATAACGAGAAAAAAGAAGGAACAATGATACCCATCACTTCAAACACCAAGCTAGAAAAAGTGTTTCTCGACATATGTGGACCATTCCCACGTAGCGGAGGGAGACAAATATAAGTCTATAGTAATCATATTGGACCATTACACAAAGTACACAAAATTATACGCAATAAACCGAGCTACTACGAAGAAAATATTGGACATAATAAAAAATAAATACATCACCGAAGTTGGAAAACCATACATGGTTATAACAGACCACGGGACACAATTCAAAGGAAAGAAGTGGCGAGATGAATTATTAAAAGAGAACATAAAAACATATAAAACATCCAAATACCACCCTAGTAGTAATCCCGCAGAAAGAGTGTTAAGAGAGGTGGGACGTATACTAAGAACTTATTGCTATGATAACCAAAAGGAATGGTAGAAATATTTAGCTTCAACCGAAGAATTTCTAAATACAAGTTACCACCAGTTTATTGAGAACACCCCATATTTAATGATGTTTGGAGGAAAACCCCATAGAGAGATACAAGAACTAATAGACTTCCCAGTCAACCCAGAAGACCCATATGATGAAAACAAATGTTATAGCTGTATTATAGAGAAAATTGAGAAGCAAAAAGCAAAGTATTCACAAAACCAACCTAAAATAATAAAATATAACGAAGGAGAAAGAGTATTAATAAAAAACCGTGAACTACCCAGTACACTTGAAGGGATAGCCAAAAAACTGCTATTATTATCCATAGGACCTTATGTCATCACCAAAGACAATGGAAACAATACTTATGAAATAAGTAACATAACCACCAAAAAGGTAAAAGGAATTTACAATCAAGCTTCTATAAAAAAGTTTTACGAAGAAAAATAACTTATAATAAGTAAATAAACAAATACCAAAATTCAAAAAAAATTATGTAAGCACAACTTTCAACAATATTTCGGTGGTATATGAGGGGGGAAAAAAAGCTACAAAAATTTCTATAAAAAAGTAAAGTAAGAACCACAAACTTAAACAAAAAATGCCAATAAAGGAATAAGTTACAAAAATTCCTATAAAGTAAGAACCACAAACTTACTATAATATTTAAACAAAAAGTACTAAGAAAGGAATCAGTTACAAAAATTCCTATAAAAAAGTAAGAACCACAAACTTACTATAATATATAAACAAAAAAAAGAAGGAATAAGTTACAAAAATTTCTACAAAGTAAGATCAACTTACAATAAAATAAAGTTGACATAGGAAGTATAATATAAAAAATTATAAGAAAGGAATAAGTTACAAAAATTCCTATAAAGTAAGAAAAACAAACTTACAAAAATTATTTAGAATAATATTTCAAACAAAATGAATTAAACAAAAATAAAATCAAACACGAAACGCTAAGACAAATACCTGAAATTATAATGAATTCAATGTATTCAAAGAAAAAAAAAAGAGAAAAAAACTGAACTGGTACGAGGAAGAAAAAGAAGTTATGTATAAAACAAATATACAGAAAATGGCTAAAGCAGAATATTGCTAAACAACCAAGAAAAAGATAAAAGATGTCTAAGATAATTAAAATGATCACAAGAAGAAAAGAAAAACAAACTAATGAAAAGTTAGAAATGATGAAATTAACAACTAAATAAATAAAAAACAACCAACTGTATGAGTAGATGACAGTATATAGCAAAGGTACAGCGGAAGGAAGAATGAGTAAAAGGCCAAAGTGATCTAAAAACAAACCACAAAGTGGACAATCCCAAAAAATATTATTATTATTAATTTAAGTCACAAGATGACAAAAAAGGTATTTAAGATTGACTGAGAATAAGTCCAGCAATCAAAAAATTAACTGAGCAGAGATGATGTTCCTCTGGTCTCAGAAAAAATGAGTAGTAATGGAAGAAACCAGCTACTAAAAGTTAGGGAAAAATTATATATAAAAGGGAGAACACACTAATGGAAATAAATAAAAATAGATCTACATAAAATGGAATGGAACAAGTAAGAATAGAAATAAGAAAGAAGAAACAAACAAGAAAGAAAAGGGAAAAATAATATATAACTGATAATTTCATAAAAAACTATGCTAGTGTTTTATCAAAATGATCAATTTTGAAGGAGAGGCATTATGTTACAACACAAATAAGCCACCCCAATACCAGGGATAAAAAAGATGATTCTGAGTATTAAAAAGTAATTCATATAAAATAAAATGTTTAATATAAAGAAAATAAAAAGACAATGACACGACAAACGACGACATGACCTAACCCAAGTGATTGACCCAACCAAAAGAAGAAGGGAACAACGAAAAACAAACAAGAATAAACCCAAAGAAGAAAGTAATTGACCCAAAACAAATGAAGAAGGGTAAAAACTGAAACCAAACAAAAATGAAACAAATTAAAGGAATTGAATGACTCAATGCAACATATTAAAATGAACCAAAGGAGAAGGTGGAAAAACAAGATATAAAGAAAAGACACTGAAGGTGAAGAAGGAGGAAAATGAAAAAGAAACAAACACAAGATAAAGGGAAATAAATAAAAAGGAAATCGAATGATAAGACACAAACAACTAATAAAGAATAAAAGAAAGAGAAATGATGCACTCATGTAATGTTGAATAAGGAACCAATGACTAACCTAAGTAATAAATAAATATTATTATCAATTAAGTAATAAAGGTAAATGATATTCGATTAAACTCAATTAAAGAATGTTGAGTATAAAAGCAAACTAACCCACAAATTAGAGTTAGATGTAATGATAAAACATAGAGACATAAAATTGTTAATATTATTAATGATATTTGTAATGAAAGTGATAGTACGGTAGTGAGATAGTAATTAGAGGGATTACCCATTTAGAAACACTTAAAACAAAAACATTTGTGAAGTGCAAAATAAAAGTGTAAAAACCCTAAAGTAAAGTGATAAAGCAAGAACACTAAATAAATTATAATAAACCATAGATAATTTAAAAGTGAAGGTGAGGTATAAATAAAAATAATGTATTATAAAGAATGTTAATATTATAAAAAATAGTGAAGGATAAAAAGGTAAACACTTGATAAATCATTAAGAAACACTAAAGGTTTAACAGTGAAAAATATTAGTAATTAAGAAAGTTGTGAAGAATAGTATTAAGTGTAAACAATAAATTAAGATGTATTGAACACAGAAGAGTGATGATAACCATATTAATTAAAAAAGAAATCTTATTGATAAGTTTAAAAGTATATAATAGTATTTAAAAGGGAGAATCCCATGAAAAAGTAAACAGATAGTGGTACCATGGAGGGAAGGTAAAGATAATTTAAAACATAAGAATGTAAAACTAATCAATAAATACCCATGTTATAAGGTATTATTATTTAAGTAAGTTCAAAAAGTGTGATGTTGATTATCACCCAAAAAATAATATAAAATGAAATAAATTGTAAACAAATATTATCAAAAAAATTGTTAAATAATTGTTTAAGCAAGTTTATGAATAGGATATGGCTGGAAGAATTATACAGACCATAGACCTAGATGTTGTATTTCATGTGAACAAAAGTAGTAAATAATAGCCACATTGTTATTATAGGCAAATTAAATAAGTAAGAAAGTAAAGAAATGTATGACTTAGGAAACGAGAAAACCAGTTAGTAAACAATTAGCAATTCATGATGTATAAAATAATAGTAACATACTAATAACACAAAAACAGAACCAAAACACATCAAAAAATAACACAACCAGTAATAATAACAAAACAAAGCTCATTAGGCTAAAAAGAGATGTAATTTGTACAAAATAAGTAAAAACCCGTTATGGCTACTTAGGCCTATGAAATGCCTAACTGTCAAAAACAAACAACTACAAACTGTAACAAAATAACAAAGAAACTAGCAAATCCAAGGTGAACAATTAACCAAGGATAATTTGTAAATCATAATAAAAGCAAAATATTAGAATAAGAACTCAAATTAAAAGAGAAATGTAATTAGCAAATAATAATATAATTGTAAAATTACAAAACATACAATAACCCAACCTTGAGGGATATCAAAATAATCTTTGAAAGGAAATACATACCCCCATAGTATGTACATACATTGGGAAATACATACATACATAGTGACAATATTTAATACTTAGGAAGGAAGATAGAGGAATAAAAGCAATCAGAAGATATACAAGGATTTTGAAAAGAATTAAAAAATGATAACAATGGATTTATGTCAATCTAAGCCAATCAGATTTAATTAGTAACCATAGAAACGAACGTTGGTGGCAAAATTTTCGTTGAATATCGCTACTCGTAAAGTGATGCTCTTGCAGAACAGAAGCCGAATTTTGAACGACCAATTTTTAATCAAAAAATGTAAAAATAGTAAACAAAATTAAAAACTATGATCGAATAAGAAGCAGATGAACAACCGGAACAGTTAACTAAAGCCAAGGACCATTTTACCAGGAAATTAAATGAAAATATGACCACATCTAATATGAAAAGGACGCCAGACTTACTTAAGCCCCAAGATTAATGAAAACTGAAAACTATTGCAGCCCAATCCTCTTCCGACTCAATGATTGGTAACACCAAGTCATCTGATGTGTTAAGTATCCTTGAATTACCCAATTTCCAAAAATAAACTCACTTTAAATATTTCTAAAAATAATTTGAACTCTCACTATAAACCGAATATTCTCTTTCAAAGATTAATTAAGAAATATAACACACTCAAAATTTTTTAACATAAAAGATAACCTGTTGTTTGAATACGAACTTTAGAAACACATTTAACGACACTACAGAACTGATTATAACCACAAACTTTATTATTTAAGTACACATTAAGTAAGGTAATGTACTTTTTATTGTAATCATAGGAATTATTTGTCTTGTAATCAAAAGAATCCCAGATTTTGGAACGAAAATAATTGTAATAACTAAACAACTCAGCAGCCATGCTGATATGAATACCTCGTTACCAAAATCGATTCGTCATCCTGAGAAAAATTGTTTCATGTAAAATGTCGGTGCAAATTTATTAATCAACAAATATAATTTAATTGTCAAACTGAAATTTTACTTATCAACCATTAAAATAACTAGTACAGGGAGTAACCGTTGTTATTATTTCATAGGGAGTGTATCATATAATTTGTGTTTGTTAGCGAATTAGCTTTGACGGTACAGCGCTCACGCTGCAAATCAACACACTACATGATCGAGTCAGTCGTCTGACCAAGGCAGGAAGTATTTGAATGCTACGGCCGTCACAGCTGTGAACTTATTTATAACATATTATCTAAGAATTTTAATTGTTTTTAATAAACAATTTGGCGCCACCCGGGAATCACAAATCCCTATTTACTAACAGGTAAGGTTACTACCGCATTGTACTGGTAATTACAACATCGCTACGGACATCGTTAGCGCAAGAATAGATGTAACGACCCCAGTGCGAGACGAACGCACCCTACATACACAATATACACGTCGTTATCAGAGATGACCACGTTCAATCGTTACAGATTGGCGACCAACTGGTGAGGCTAGAAAAGAAGAAAACTAGCGGCAATTATGAGACATTCTTTGGTTACAACACAAAGATGAAAAAAGATGAAACAAAAAGATATGCTACAACAACAAACGAAAATGCCCAAACAACAGAACCAATTGAGCTATGCAGAATGGATGACAGGGTTATTTAAAAAATTCAGCAAGGAGATGGAGTACATCAAGAAAAATACCATGGATCACGAACGAGCACAGATGACTCGTGCTAATGCAGTGGGAATGCCAAACGACAAAATGTCACTGAGAGATATTTATGATGAAATGTGGAAGCTGGACACCAAGTATAATGAAGAAGAGACTATCGGGACAGCCCACGAAAAACGTGATAACAAGGTGGAAAGAATGACTGAAGAAGATTGGCAAAAATGGTACAATAATGAAATACAAATGAAAAACGAAAGAACGGGAGTATACGCACTGGTGACAGAGGAATATACACAGGAGGAGTATGAACAATGGAGACAATCAATAAGACAACCAGAAAAACCAATACAAACAGAAAACGCAGAATTAAGGGAATGGATAAGGGTTATGTTTGAACTATCCAGAGAAGATATTTGTAATTGGAGGAAGGTACATAATCAAGTAGAAGAGTTCAAGGAATTGCCAAATAATAAAAAAATGAAACAACCAAAAACTCAAATAAAAAAAGAAGTAATCAAGGACGTGGAAGTGAAGCAACAGAAGAAAATGCCAGAACTCACACAAGAAGAGACGGAATTGGATAGCTTGATGAGGATGATGATGGAGCAGTTCAAACAAAGAAAGCAAGACAAGGAAGAAGCAAAAGAACAAAGGAAGGAAGACAGGGAATTTTTAAACGAAACATTCGATAGGGGTTTCAGAAAGTTAAGAGAGACAATACATCGTGGTTTCACACAATCAAATGAAACACCAGACAGCACTTCTGAAGGTATCAAAGAAACGTTGAATAAGAACAGGGAACCGATGAATCAGGAAATAAAAGAGAAGGATGAGGAAATAGAGAATAAAGAAGACAAAAGTATATTGTTTTCTGAAAATAAAAATAACAAAAACGAAGAGAAAATTAAACACATAAAAACCAACCGGAGAGGAGTAAAGAAGAATCGAATAATTAAGAAGATTAAGAAAACAAAAGATATGGGAAAAATATATAAAAAGAAACTACTAAAAACAAGAAAAGAAGTGGAGATGATGAAGCATGGACTAATTGATGTGTTTAATTTACCCCTTACTGACCAAAGCAAGTTAATGAAATATAAAGACTGTAGGAGGACCTTAAAAGCAATTATAGAGGGAATTCACAACAAACCAGCGGATGAAAAATTCAGCAAATCTATACTTAAATGGAAGATGCCAGAAATAGAAAGGACTTACAACAAAACAGTGTATAACAAATTAAGGAGGTCCCTAAAACACTGGAGCACACCAGAATGGGAAATGCAAAATAAAAAATCAATAATAACATTAACGAAGGAGGTACAATTAACAACTTCTTTGATTAATCAAAATGTATTGAATGACGTAGGCATGAAGACAACTGAACATATGATATTAGAAGAATTGTGGTACAAAATAGAAGATACCTATTTCACAAGAACGAAAATAGTTCTACACACCGAGGTCATCCGAAGCACAAGTGGAGAGGAAATGATGGACCATGGGTAAACAAAATGAAGATACACACCGAGAAATGGGACTGATCTTCAGGATAATGACCAGGCAAACCAATGGAAGGGAAGGAGTATTAAATTAAATTAAACCAATTAATAATAACCAAAACAAGAATTGACAAGAAATGACTAAACGACTAAGACGAATTAGATGAGAACTAATAAACCATAATAAATAAATTTAAAAAAATTTGTCCAGAATAAATGTAGAAAACCAAACATTTGAAGGAGAAAAGGAGAAGATCGCCAAAGTGTATTACATATTAAAGGATAGGAAGGACCTGGAAGATATTCTAAGCGAAATAATGGTACAGCAGAAACAAGATTCAAAATTACTAAACATAAGAAGAAGACTATTAAAAGATGAAGAAAGTATCAATAAATATTATTGCATCCACCAAGATATACTCTTTATTAGAACCAAAAAGAATCAAAGAACGTGGAAACTTGTAGTTCCAAATTCATTAGAAAACAAGATAATTAAAGATTACCATGTTCGATACGGACATATGGGAACATTAAAAATTGTAAAAGCATTGGAAGAGGAAATCTTTATCAAAAATATAACAAGAAAAGTAAACCAGGATATTAAAACATGCACAATATGTCAGATGGTCAAAACAAATAACGAGAAAAAAGAAGGAACAATGATACCCATCACTTCAAACACCAAGCTAGAAAAAGTGTTTCTCGACATATGTGGACCATTCCCACGTAGCGGAGGGAGACAAATATAAGTCTATAGTAATCATATTGGACCATTACACAAAGTACACAAAATTATACGCAATAAACCGAGCTACTACGAAGAAAATATTGGACATAATAAAAAATAAATACATCACCGAAGTTGGAAAACCATACATGGTTATAACAGACCACGGGACACAATTCAAAGGAAAGAAGTGGCGAGATGACTTATTAAAAGAGAACATAAAAACATATAAAACATCCAAATACCACCCTAGTAGTAATCCCGCAGAAAGAGTGTTAAGAGAGGTGGGTCGTATACTAAGAACTTATTGCTATGATAACCAAAAGGAATGGCAGAAATATTTAGCTTCAACCGAAGAATTTCTAAATACAAGTTACCACCAGTTTATTGAGAACACCCCATATTTAATGATGTTTGGAGGAAAACCCCATAGAGAGATACAAGAACTAATAGACTTCCCAGTCAACCCAGAAGACCCGTATGATGAAAACAAATGTTATAGCTGTATTATAGAGAAAATTGAGAAGCAAAAAGCAAAGTATTCACAAAACCAACCTAAAATAATAAAATATAACGAAGGAGAAAGAGTATTAATAAAAAACCGTGAACTACCCAGTACACTTGAAGGGATAGCCAAAAAACTGCTATTATTATCCATAGGACCTTATGTCATCACCAAAGACAATGGAAACAATACTTATGAAATAAGTAACATAACCACCAAAAAGATAAAAGGAGTTTACAATCAAGCTTCTATAAAAAAGTTTTACGAAGAAAAATAACTTATAATAAGTAAATAAACAAATACCAAAATTCAAAAAAAATTATGTAAGCACAACTTTCAACAATATTTCGGTGGTATATGAGGGGGGAAAAAAAGCTACAAAAATTCCTATAAAAAAGTAAAGTAAGAACCACAAACTTAAACAAAAAATGCCAATAAAGGAATAAGTTACAAAAATTCCTATAAAGTAAGAACCACAAACTTACTATAATATTTAAACAAAAAGTACTAAGAAAGGAATCAGTTACAAAAATTCCTATAAAAAAGTAAGAACCACAAACTTACTATAATATATAAACAAAAAAAAAAGAAGGAATAAGTTACAAAAATTTCTACAAAGTAAGATCAACTTACAATAAAATAAAGTTGACATAGGAAGTATAATATAAAAAATTATAAGAAAGGAATAAGTTACAAAAATTCCTATAAAGTAAGAAAAACAAACTTACAAAAATTATTTAGAATAATATTTCAAACAAAATGAATTAAACAAAAATAAAATCAAACACGAAACGCTAAGACAAATACCTGAAATTATAATGAATTCAATGTATTCAAAGAAAAAAAAAAGAGAAAAAAACTGAACTGGTACGAGGAAGAAAAAGAAGTTATGTATAAAACAAATATACAGAAAATGGCTAAAGCAGAATATTGCTAAACAACCAAGAAAAAGAAAAAAGATGTCCAAGATAATTAAAATGATCACAAGAAGAAAAGAAAAACAAACTAATGAAAAGTTAGAAATGATGAAATTAACAACTAAATAAATAAAAAACAACCAACTGTATGAGTAGATGACAGTATATAGCAAAGGTACAGCGGAAGGAAGAATGAGTAAAAGGCCAAAGTGATCTAAAAACAAACCACAAAGTGGACAATCCCAAAAAATATTATTATTATTAATTTAAGTCACAAGATGACAAAAAAGGTATTTAAGATTGACTGAGAATAAGTCCAGCAATCAAAAAATTAACTGAGCAGAGATGATGTTCCTCTGGTCTCAGAAAAAATGAGTAGTAATGGAAGAAACCAGCTACTAAAAGTTAGGGAAAAATTATATATAAAAGGGAGAACACACTAATGGAAATAAATAAAAATAGATCTACATAAAATGGAATGGAACAAGTAAGAATAGAAATAAGAAAGAAGAAACAAACAAGAAAGAAAAGGGAAAAATAATATATAACTGATAAATCATAAAAAACTATGCTAGTGTTTTATCAAAATGATCAATTTTGAAGGAGAGGCATTATGTTACAACACAAATAAGCCACCCCAATACCAGGGATAAAAAAGATGATTCTGAGTATTAAAAAGTAATTCATATAAAATAAAATGTTTAATATAAAGAAAATAAAAAGACAATGACACGACAAACGACGACATGACCTAACCCAAGTGATTGACCCAACCAAAAGAAGAAGGGAACAACGAAAAACAAACAAGAATAAACCCAAAGAAGAAAGTAATTGACCCAAAACAAATGAAGAAGGGAAAAAACTGAAACCAAACAAAAATGAAACAAATTAAAGGAATTGAATGACTCAATGCAACATATTAAAATGAACCAAAGGAGAAGGTGGAAAAACAAGATATAAAGAAAAGACACTGAAGGTGAAGAAGGAGGAAAATGAAAAAGAAACAAACACAAGATAAAGGGAAATAAATAAAAAGGAAATCGAATGATAAGACACAAACAACTAATAAAGAATAAAAGAAAGAGAAATGATACACTCATGTAATGTTGAATAAGGAACCAATGACTAACCTAAGTAATAAATAAATATTATTATCAATTAAGTAATAAAGGTAAATGATATTCGATTAAACTCAATTAAAGAATGTTGAGTATAAAATCAAACTAACCCACAAATTAGAGTTAGATGTAATGATAAAACATAGAGACATAAAATTGTTAATATTATTAATGATATTTGTAATGAAAGTGATAGTACGGTAGTCAGATAGTAATTAGAGGGATTACCCATTTAGAAACACTTAAAACAAAAACATTTGTGAAGTGCAAAATAAAAGTGTAAAAACCCTAAAGTAAAGTGATAAAGCAAGAACACTAAATAAATTATAATAAACCATAGATAATTTAAAAGTGAAGGTGAGGTATAAATAAAAATAATGTATTATAAAGAATGTTAATATTATAAAAAATAGTGAAGGATAAAAAGGTAAACACTTGATAAATCATTAAGAAACACTAAAGGTTTAACAGTGAAAAATATTAGTAATTAAGAAAGTTGTGAAGAATAGTATTAAGTGTAAACAATAAATTAAGATGTATTGAACACAGAAGAGTGATGATAACCATATTAATTAAAAAAGAAATCTTATTGATAAGTTTAAAAGTATATAATAGTATTTAAAAGGGAGAATCCCATGAAAAAGTAAACAGATAGTGGTACCATGGAGGGAAGGTAAAGATAATTTAAAACATAAGAATGTAAAACTAATCAATAAATACCCATGTTATAAGGTATTATTATTTAAGTAAGTTCAAAAAGTGTGATGTTGATTATCACCCAAAAAATAATATAAAATGAAATAAATTGTAAACAAATATTATCAAAAAAATTGTTAAATAATTGTTTAAGCAAGTTTATGAATAGGATATGGCTGGAAGAATTATACAGACCATAGACCTAGATGTTGTATTTTATGTGAACAAAAGTAGTAAATAATAGCCACATTGTTATTATAGGCAAATTAAATAAGTAAGAAAGTAAAGAAATGTATGACTTAGGAAACGAGAAAACCAGTTAGTAAACAATTAGCAATTCATGATGTATAAAATAATAGTAACATACTAATAACACAAAAACAGAACCAAAACACATCAAAAAATAACACAACCAGTAATAATAACAAAACAAAGCTCATTAGGCTAAAAAGAGATGTAATTTGTACAAAATAAGTAAAAACCCGTTATGGCTACTTAGGCCTATGAAATGCCTAACTGTCAAAAACAAACAACTACAAACTGTAACAAAATAACAAAGAAACTAGCAAATCCAAGGTGAACAATTAACCAAGGATAATTTGTAAATCATAATAAAAGCAAAATATTAGAATAAGAACTCAAATTAAAAGAGAAATGTAATTAGCAAATAATAATATAATTGTAAAATTACAAAACATACAATAACCCAACCTTGAGGGATATCAAAATAATCTTTGAAAGGAAATACATACCCCCATAGTATGTACATACATTGGGAAATACATACATACATAGTGACAATATTTAATACTTAGGAAGGAAGATAGAGGAATAAAAGCAATCAGAAGATATACAAGGATTCTGAAAAGAATTCAAAAATGATAACAATGGATTTATGTCAATCTAAGCCAATCAGATTTAATTAGTAACCATAGAAACGAACGTTGGTGGCAAAATTTTCGTTGAATATCGCTACTCGTAAAGTGATGCTCTTGCAGAACAGAAGCCGAATTTTGAACGACCAATTTTTAATCAAAAAATGTAAAAATAGTAAACAAAATTAAAAACTATGATCGAATAAGAAGCAGATGAACAACCGGAACAGTTAACTAAAGCCAAGGACCATTTTACCAGGAAATTAAATGAAAATATGACCACATCTAATATGAAAAGGACGCCAGACTTACTTAAGCCCCAAGATTAATGAAAACTGAAAACTATTGCAGCCCAATCCTCTTCCGACTCAATGATTGGTAACACCAAGTCATCTGATGTGTTAAATATCCTTGAATTACCCAATTTCCAAAAATAAACTCACTTTAAATATTTCTAAAAATAATTTGAACTCTCACTATAAACCGAATATTCTCTTTCAAAGATTAATTAAGAAAAATAACACGCTCAAAATTTGTTAACATAAAAGATAACCTGTTGTTTGAATACGAACTTTAGAAACACATTTAACGACACTACAGAACTGATTATAACCACACACCTTATTATTTAAGTACACATTAAGTAAGGTAATGTACTTTTTATTGTAATCATAGGAATTATTTGTCTTGTAATCAAAAGAATCCGATTTTGGAACGAAAATAATTGTAATAACTAAACAACCCAGCAGCCATGCTGATATTGTAACTAGACGTTTATGTGACGAGTTATTAATGTCACCCGTTGTAAGCGTCTTTGTAACAGAAACGAAGTATCCCGTATCTGTCCTTACCTTAAGCCCCACTGTTGGGATCGTCACTTTGTAATCAGACATTTGCCGGGTGTCTTTAATTATTATTGATGTTGAAATTATTTAATAGTGTGTAGCTAGCCGTTTTATATCTTGTCACAATACTTACTAGTCGTCCGTATCTCTCGTTGCTCAATTCAAATTCTTCCGCCTCGCCACCTGATTGGCTCTCGCTGTTTGGCCGAGTCGACTTCGTTCGCTACAGTATTGTTATTTGTTATTTTCCAAATTCTTATGTTACCTTTACTAAAATAATCAAACATACAACAATTTTACCGGTACGAAGATTTACTCACAATTTCTTTGAATCATCAGGTCAATTACAGTTAAAATGAAATATACATTTTATATAGCCCCAACGTTTACAAGTTGCACAGTTGGCATTCCACTCAGTCTAATAAGAGAGACGCTTAATAATGGCGTATGTTGTTTTCTCTGTTTATTATAAAATTATCTCAGGGAATACGTCCTTTGGACTACAGAAGTTGGATTATCGACTAATAAATGCACAAAATTATAATATTCCTTATATCTAATTACACAATAGTTGACATTTTAAAACATGAAAAGTAAGTTTATTAGGAATGAGAAATAGTGCACGCTTGGTTAGATTCTTGTTAGCAAGTTATGTTTTTAAAATTATTTTAATATAAAATCAAAATTCAGTGATTGTTATATTTTATCGGAAGTGATTTTATAATCAAGTTCAGTTCAAAAGTTAATTTTGTGATCTGTGAAGTAAAATATTATAGTTCATTTACTATGGGTAATTGAAAGTTTATTTTTGGTATGAAGTATTTAACTTATACTCATCGATTCCTGGTCGTAGCTTCTCTTGGGATCCTCTTCTTCTCCTGGAACACGTCTAAGGTCCTGTCTTCTTTGGATTAACTGAGATTCCTGTCCAAATGGTTGAAATCCAATATTCAGCTTTCCTCAGTCCTTGTAGATGGTCTTCTTCTTCAGGTCGGGTTAGGTAATTTTTTATCTTCCTCCAGAATTGTTCATTTACAAGTTTGTTTTACTTCCTTCCAAGTTTGCCAGAATATTTTTTAAATAATTGGTTTAATAACTGGTCATATCATCAGTGGTTGTATACAATAGTCTTCTTACACTTCTTGAATAAAATTTTGAACCATTTAAAGCTTTTAAAATTAATTTGGCTCCGAGGGCTTCCGGTCACTCTACGTAACAACTATCAGTTGCCATAGTTACCCTTCAAATTATACTATTTCTCATTGGTCAACATCTTATAACATTGTTATAATCTAACGTTTTATTTATGTTCAAATATGTCAAAATCCTTTAAATTATGATTACTTCCTTATGCTAGTATTAATTATACTAACACCATTGTTCTGCTTTTTTACTAAAGATTATTTTGATACCCCTCATGGTTACTTTTGATTAGTTAATAAGATTTCTATTATTTTCTTATTGATATTTATTTTGTAATTATTTTAAAACTGAATTATATTTATACATTTTATATCTAATACACTTACTTACTTAATTAAACATTTTATATACTCTAATTGACCCTTGGTTATTGTTTTCCTTTGAAACTTATAAAATTCTCTCCTTCATGCTAGGCCTAAAGCATAGGTTTCACAATACTCCTATTCCACCTTCTTTATAATTCATAAACTTGATTTATTGGTTCATTGAAAATCTTTTTTATAGAAACAGATAAACAAAAAACATTGGTGCTCTTAACAACACACCTCTTATTATTAAAATATTTCTTGCCAGGTTCAAGCCTGAAATTAAACTTCTAACTAATTTTGGTTTCTTACTACTATCTCCCCTATCTTCTAAGTTAATTAATTCTATGGTTTTAACAATAATGAAACTCTTATAATAATAATTTTTAATAGTACTTTGCACAATATCACTCACTTACAAATTCCTTCACTACAATATAGTGTCTGCTTCTCCTATCTTCCACTCTAATAATTTTAACTTTTACCTTATAATTGTAATTCTTACTTACTATCACCAAAATTAATAATGGTACAATTAGTTCATACTTTTTATACAATATTCTATTAAAGATTGTTTCGCTATATTATTATAGTCTGCTTCTTATTATATTGTACACTACATGCACGTACACTGCACTTTTCCTTACATATTAAGTTTCCTTCTTTATCATCACTTTCACTTGATATTTCACACATTGTTTGTTTATTTAGCTTTGTATCACTGTGTGGTTATTGGTAATTAATATTTGGTTTATTTTCATTTCACATTGGTCACTTTTGATATTATTTATTGTCTTTATTCAGCTCAATTATAACTTACTTGTTTTTTGTCTAGTTTATATTTTAATAGGGTATTATTTATTTCTCACTTCCTATCTTATATTTATAAATTCATGTTTCCTTGTTTTTCATTTAACATACATAATATCTCTAGTTTATTTTTATAGTTTATATATTTGACATTTTATTTATGCCCTATCTGTTTTAGTGCATTTACTTTACATATTATTTGTCAGTTATATTTTGGGGTTACAATGATCGTGGTCATACTTTGGGTTACTTCTTATTTCTCGTTCCTTCCTTCTTGTCTCTATGTTCTTGTTTTCTTCAATCTTCCTTCTTGTCTCTATGTTCTTGTTTTCTTCAATCTTCTTGTTTTCTCCAATCTATTGGGTCAAGTCATAGTCAGTTCCTGTCAATTGTTATTTCGTAGTTGGGTCATTATGTGATATTTCGTTTTATTGATATTAATAACTAAATATAATGTGATTTCGAATTTGTCAAAATTGTACTATCTACTTTGTCGGGCGCCATCTTGCCAATTGCAAGAAAATAATTTACCAAGGTTCGTATCAGCGAACTAGAAGAACAGAATTGGTTGTTTGAAATGACTACTTCGATCTACTATACTCAAACAAACTTGTGTTTATTCATAATTTAGTTTTACTGTTGCATATTAACGACAATGACAAAATTACTCCTCCCATCTTTTATACTTTTACTATTTTAACATTGACAGTGTACATGCTTTATTCTGACTACAACTTTCAAAACATTATTGATAATTAAACTGTTGAACACTAAAACAAATGCTGTAAAGAAATAATACTCAACTAACTTTTCTTAACTTAAACCAGCGCCTTTGTAATTACGTAATTCAAACTCACCCATACACACTCACACACTTTCACATTAGACAAGTTACATTCCCATTAGAGCTCATATTTTAAATTAATTTTCCCCCTCTGTTCTTGTACTGTATGAAAATAATAAAATTTGTTAATTTACTTTCCTGTTATTACGTTGAAGGTACCCTCCTACAATGTCTTCTCGTATACACACACTGATTTATTGCCGAACTGTTACATGATTATTTACTTATTATTTTCTCACTGTATCTATTCGGTTTCAAAAATACTGTTTTAGATGATCAAATCTTAAAAATGCACTTTGAACGGGGAGGGGGACCCCACAGGTACGTGACACAAATTATTTTCTTATACACTCCCGGTGCAGCGGTTTTGGTGTGCCTGTCACGTGCCTGCACTGCCTTAGAGTGTTTGTAAATAATGGAGGCTGCATTTAAGTAAAAGGCAGTGCATTCAAATTAAATTTTTTGGTGTCAAGGGCAAAATTAAAATGGAGCCTTTGACAATATTTTCTGTTTGGCCCGAAACGACGAGTTTTGGGGCAAGACGTTTTGGCGCAAGGTAGAAAGCGGGGTAGAAGAAATGGTAGGAGAGGGGGGAGTAGTGTGTTTTAGAGAGGGGACGTGAATTCACGTAGTATATCTACCTAGTGCCGATCCGTTTTGCAGCAAGACCCGGCATTTCAGGCGGCTGCGATCTTCCTAGACGTAGAGTAAGTTTATGACAATAGAGTCAGCCTCCTATGTAAATAGTATATAAAAAAAAAAAAAAAAAAAAAAAAAAAAAACCCAAAATAATTTTGGATGTGTATAATTTTAAATTTAAGATATAATTTTTTTTTCTTCTAAATTTTTTAGCATTAGGTGACCAAATATAATTGTTAGATTTTAGTATTAGTGGGTATAGGAACGTTTTGAAGAAATGTGTAGTAATATAAGGACTTGTTATCAATACAAGATGTGAGGATAATTTTGGGGGGAGTTTGGTGCTCAATGAAGTGACATAACAGTGTAGTGTGGAACTGCTATGGGGGGAGGTTGTTGATTTTGTATTTAATATTTTATGTTAATAATGGTTAAGCTTCCATATAAAGTGGGTTAAAACCCCATCTAAATTAATATTGTCATTTAAATATAAATTCGTAAATTTAATATTACGAAAGATATTTTACTTGTGATTCCCCAAATTTTCGGGCGGTCACGGCCTCACCGAACCCTGACCGTGGAATTGGTTTAGCTTTAACAGCTATGGTTGGGGCACATTACGATTACGCGCTGACCATAACTGGCCATAGCTGTTATCGTTGTAAAGGTGTATTTTGAAATTGATGGGGGGTAATAAAAGGGGAATCACCAAACTATGGAACAGCGGCTGCCACTCTGTTCGAGAAGGAACAGCAGAGCCAGGTGGTAGATCCGTTTAAGGGTGCATGATTATTAACGAGAACATGTTGATGTTCACCAATTTTAACTTAACAGCGGAAGCAGAGACACGGAGAGGTAAAACCCTGCTCCAAAATATACAGTCTCTGTGGAAGCGAAAAGGCGCCACAGTCTTACATAATTGAAATAGTGTGTGTGGCTGGGAGGTTCTCCAAGGGGGTAACGTATTAAAAATTTGATATATTTTAATTAATAATGATGATTTGCTACTCAATAATTTTGTTTGAATTTAAAAAATAGATGCACTAAATACTTCTTATATTGTGTTATTATGTCTTATTGTGTTGATTGCATTAGTATGTTAGGAATAAGTAGTATAAAAATATAATAATATGTTTTCAATGTGTTTATAGATTTAAAAATAAAATGAAAAATAGTTGTGATAGGTAAAATTTTCAATGGGTTGTAAAAGATAGAAATGGGTGATAGTAATTAGTTGAATAAAATGTTTGAGTCAATTCAAGTTGAATTTTGTGGGACATATAGATCTGTTCAAATCGAAGTAAAAGTTAAAGAGAATGAGGGATGAAAATAATGCAATGTTGTTTTGAGTTAGTATATGTTATAGAATTTTGAGAAGTATAAGTGGAGACACAGTAGTTATGGAGATTTTATGTAGAGTTTTGAGCGATATATTGTTTATTTTGTTGATGTTAATTTGTTGTAGTTGTAGTGAAGTTATGAGAGTGAGATTTTTTGGGGATGGCAATTTTGTAGTAGTGGTAGTGTAATGTGGGAGTCCGCAACATAAGGGTTGGGACGGGATAGGGACCGATTGGCGCCGGAAAGGGTTACCTAGGGGGAGTCCAGGGACCAACATAAGGGAATGAGTTTTGGGAAGGAAACACGTTTCCTATGTACAAAGGGTTAGAGAGTATTTTTTTTATATAAGAGTAGAAGGTGGCGATTGGAGTTAAAATAGTAAGTAGTTAGAGTTAGAGAAGGGTTCGTAAAATTTTGATAGTGGGGTGTCATACTAGTTAGAGATTTTGTAAGGGGACGTTAGAGTAATAAAAGGGGTAAGATTATGAGTAAATGCCAAGTGGATAAAGTAAATTATAATGAATAACGTAGAATCACCCAAAGTAATGAAATGGAATAATGATGGCCATAATTGAAAAAAAATAAAAATAAAATAATTTTTGTAATTTTGAGAATATAATTAATAAGAGTAAATCAAGTTTAAAAGTAATTTTTTATTTTATATGCCAATTTAATGATATAAAGTGTGTAACATTTTAATTGTAAGTTGTTTATTTTAAAATGAATTATTAATGTACTGTGTTTTCTTATGTTAAGTTATGTTAGGTATTCTGATATATACATGTTAGTAATAAGTGAGTAAAAACAAAACCAGTGCTTCTTAGCGCAAACCAGCACCGCTAGGGGGGAACAGATCAGTTGGGGATATGGTGTTGTATAAGGCCACTATTTGATATTTTGATTTGTTGTTTCAGTGTTTGGTGATGCTGTGGCGGCGGACCTGAGCTGGCCTGCGCGTCAGAGCAGGGGCGTGGAGTATCTGTCTGACTCTACGGTGTTGGGATCTCGAGAGAGAAGTCCAGTATTGTCATGCAGATGCGGTCACAGTCACCGGACCAAGGGTGAGTTGATTATTTTTTTTTTTTTTTGTAAACCGTACAGGGGGTTGTGGCGACATATCCTGGCTGATCCCTTTAGCAAGTATGAATGTGTCAATGAGATTTTTTATGCTTCGGCATAAAATATCTCATTGAGGGGGTATTGTAGCGGGGCATTTTTGGGCATACCTGGGGTAATAACAGAATTTGTATTTTTTTTTATAAATAATAAATAACTTGTTGAGTGATAGGAAAATTTTGTGACCGAGAGGTAAATTTGTTATGTGGAAGCGATCGCAACGTGGCAGCATTGACTGTGAGAATTGTTTAATAATTGTGTGGACAGTTTAATAACAACTGCAACTGTACCAAAATCAGTTCAAGGACAATGACGAACCCGAAAAAACGTAAACACGTTATGTAACAACAAATGACATAATCGTGTCAGGCGATGTGTTGCGTCAGCAAATTATATAACGATGTGTGTCATCGGTTTCGTCAGAGCCTATCCTGGGTGTGTCACGCCAGCAACATTGGGACACAACCGAACAAACAGTCGCAAAAACAACATCTGAGTAATACAGACGCTAACCACTGTGCGTCGCCGGTTCGCCAGTTTTCGGGCGAAGTTATTGTGTTCGCCGATGCGCCCGCAACATAAAAAATGTAAAAATTTTTAAGATTTGATCATCTAAAACAGTATTTTTGAAACCAAATAGATACAGTGAGAAAATAATAAGTAAATAATCATGTAACAGTTCGGCAATAAATCAGTGTGTGTATACGAGAAGACATTGTAGGAGGGTACCTTCAACGTAATAACAGGAAAGTAAATTAACAATTTTTATTATTTTCATACAGTACAAGAACAGAGGGGGAAAATTAATTTAAAATATGAGCTCTAATGGGAATATAACTTGTCTAATGTGAAAGTGTGTGAGTGTGTATGGGTGAGTTTGAATTACGTAATTACAAAGGCGCTGGTTTAAGTTAAGAAAAGTTAGTTGAGTATTATTTCTTTACAGCATTTGTTTTAGTGTTCAACAGTTTAATTATCAATAATGTTTTGAAAGTTGTAGTCAGAATAAAGCATGTACACTGTCAATGTTAAAATAGTAAAAGTATAAAAGATGGAGGAGTAATTTTGTCATTGTCGTTAATATGCAACAGTAAAACTAAATTATGAATAAACACAAGTTTGTTTGAGTATAGTAGATCGAAGTAGTCATTTCAAACAACCAATTCTGTTCTTCTAGTTCGCTGATACGAACCTTGGTAAATTATTTTCTTGCAGTTGGCAAGATGGCGCCCGACAAAGTAGATAGTACAATTTTGACAAATTCGAAATCACATTATATTTAGTTATTAATATCAATAAAACGAAATATCACATTTGGCGCCCGAACAGGGACTCGAGTGAAATCTATTCGGTTTCAAAAATACTGTTTTAGATGATCAAATCTTAAAAATTTTTACATTTTTTATGTTGCGGGCGCATCGGCGAACACAATAACTTCGCCCGAAAACCGGTGAACCGGCGACGCACAGTGGTTAGCGTCTGTATCACTCAGATGTTGTTTTGCGACTGTTTGTTCGGTGCCTCACACAGTTGCTGGCGTGACACACCCAGGATAGGCTCTGACGAACCGATGACACACAGTTGTTATACAAGTTGCTGACGCAACGCATCGCCTGATGTCTGGTTGTGTAACGTGTTTACAGATCTTGTTACATAACGTGTTTACGTTTTTCGTGTTCGTCATTGTCCTTGAACTGATTTTGGTACAGTTATTAAACTGTCCACACAATATCATTAAATAATTGTCACAGTCAATGCTGCCACGTTGCGATCGCTTCCACAATAACAAATTTACCTCTCAGTCACAAAATTTTCCTATCACTCAACAAGTTATTTATTATTTATAAAAAAAAATACAAATTCTGTTATTACCCCCGGTATGCCCAAAAATGCCCCGCTACAATACCCCCTCAATGAGATATTTTATGCCGAAGCATAAAAAATCTCATTGACACATTCATACTTGCTAAAGGGATCAGCCAGGATATGTCGCCACAACCCCCTGTATGGTTTACAAAAAAGAATAATCAACTCACCCTTGGTCCGGTGACTGTGACCGCATCTGCATGACAATACTGGACTTCTCTCTCGAGATCCCAACACCGTAGAGTCAGACAGATACTCCACGCCCCTGCTCTGACGCGCAGGCCAGCTCAGGTCCGCCGCCACAGCACCACCAAACACTGAAACAACAAATCAAAATATTAAATAGTGGCCTTATACAACACCATATCCCCAACTGATCTGTTTCCCCCTAGCGTTGCTGGTTTGTGCTAAGAAGCACTGGTTTTGTTTTTCATTTATCGCTAACATGTATATATCATAACATATTTACCAACAATATATATATACCCCTCTTAAAATTCCATCTACTTACCCTTATCAACTTTACCCCAAAATTCAAAATCATTGCCCTGATTCCCATCAGAATTTGAGCAAACAGACGACTGACTTATTAACATTTCCCATTACCATATTACATTTCTCTCATCCCCAATTTAAAAATGCATTTAAAATAGTTAACTTCATAAAATTCTCTTAAACTAACAAACAGAATATAACATAAGAAAATATAATACACTTCTAATTCACATTAAAATAAACAATTGGTATTTAAAATGTTACACACATTAAGTTGGCATATAAAATCAGAAAATTACTTTTAAACTTGATTTACTCTTATTAATTCGTTTCTCAAAATTACAAAAATTATTTTATTTATTTATTTTTTTTTTTTTCAATTCTGGCCATCATTATTCCATTTCATTACTTTGGGTGATTCTACGTTATTCCTTATAATTTACTTTATCAACTTGGCATTTACTCACAAACTTCCCCTTTCATTACTCTAACGCTCCCTTACAAAATCTTTAACTAGTATGACACCCCACTATCAAAATTTTACTAACCCTTCTCTACCTCTAACTACTTACTATTTTAACTCCAATCGCCACCTTCTACTCTTATAAAAAAAAAATACTCTCTAACCCTTTGTACATAGGATACGTGTTTCCCCCCCCCCAAAAAAAGCTCAATTCCCGTTCTCTGGCCCCTGGATTTTTACCTAAGGCGGCCCCTTCCCACTAAAACTATACCAAATCCCGTCCCAACCCTTATGTTGCGGACTCCCACATTACACTACCACTACTACAAAATTGCCATCCCCAAAAAATCTCACTCTCATAACTTCACTACAACTACAACAAATTAACATCAACAAAATAAACAATATATCGCTCAAAACTCTACATAAAATCTCCATAACTACTGTGTCTCCACTTATATTTCTCAAAATTCTATAACATATACTAACTCAAAACAACATTGTATTATTTTCATCTCTCATTCTCTTTAACTTTTACTTCGATTTGAACAGATCTATATGTCCCACAAAATTCAACTTGAATTGACTCAAACATTTTATTCAACTAATTACTATCACCCATTTCTATCTTTTACAACCTATTGAAAATTTTACTTATTACAACTATTTTTCATTTTATTTTAAAATCTATAAACACATTGAAAACATAATATTATATTTTTATCATACTTATTCCTAACATACTAATGCAATCAACACAATAAGACATAATAACACAATATAAGAAGTATTTAGTGCATCTATTTTTTAAATTCAAACAAAATTATTGAGTAGCAAAGCATCATTATTAATTAAAATATATCAAATTTTTAATACGTTATCCCCTTGGATAACCTCCCAGCCACACACATCTTGTATAAGACATCACATAACATAATACACAAATAGCAACAAACCTGGATTATTAGCATACATCAAACAAACAATTCTCTTTTAAATAATTTATATAAAATTTATAAACATTATTATTTAAAATTTTTCATTAACTCTTTTTATTTATCATCATTATTTATTTATCCTGTGTTGCAATCAGATTTTCAAAATTGCTTAAAATTTATTATTAACATATATTTTTAACCATTAAGTTATTCCACAAAATAGACCATTTAACATTTATTTATTTATTCATGATTATTAAATTAAAATCTCACCAAACAATTTAATTACCTTATAAAATTCAAACACATAATATTCAATCACACTATCTAAACATCTCCACTTATTTAATTCATTTGATTATTAAAATAACATATTTCCATTATTATCAACATTCTATAAATCATTTCTTATTGTCTTCATAATTATTTTATTATCTAATTATAATGCAAAATATTAATAATATTATTATTATTAACACAACATTTTCTAAAACATATACACATTACTTTTCTAACATTTCACAATACACACAAATGAATTCAATATTATTTACAAAATATGCGTCAAAACTGTTCAAGTGTATCTCACTTCAGATGTCCAAATCAGCAAGGTCATTACCAAAAATTTACAATATTTAAAAATGTCCCAACACTGATCTTTTAGCTCATCCTCCATCGTCATATATATATCTAGTGTATTTGTAACATTCATCATTTTTATCAACATACAAATTATGATAATCATTACTATCATAATAATCTATCAACTCTATTTCATCCATTGTACCACTAGAAATCTTGTCACCATAGGTTAGGATTGTCCCGTCTATATCAGGGTTATTTGTTAATGTCAGGTAAATTTTTTTCTCATCTTTGTATTCCTCAACTACTACGTCAGGTAAGTTATTATAGTCAGGTAAGATATTATCAAAACTATTCTCTGTCTCTCTTTCAACAGGTACGTATTTCACATGATTCATCATCACCCCTTTTAGTAATTTTCTCAATTCATCATACTTTCTTTCTAACTTATATATTTCTATTTCATTCTCAACATATAACTCTCTTTCTTCATAGCACCACATCACACTCTCACAATTATTACGGACAGAGGGTACAACATTATACAACATTAATTCATTTAACAATAAGGGTCTCTTGCCCTGAAAAAACAACATTAAATCATCATCATCATTATAAACAATAAGGGGAAAATTTGCCCTCTGTCCCCATTCAATTACTACATTATTCTTCCACTCTCTCTCTACTTCATAAACACTCATTAACATTTCATTATCGCATTCTAAAACTTCATCAGTACTCTTTGATATTATATTTTCCTCATTTGCTTCTACATTATTTTTTAACATCATATTTTCACTTATATTGTCATAATTATCATTCCTACTTACCTCAGAATTGTAATTAATACCATTATCATCACTAGTCAACCCTATTTCTCCCACTATTTGATCACTGTTAGCTATTAACTCTTTATTCGAATTGTCACTCACCTGGTTACTTATTTCTTCACTATTATCAAAGACACCACTTACCTGTGTTAACTCAACTTCTGTATTCTTTTTTACCTGATATCTATCCCTTCTCCACTCCTCGTTTTGTTTTTTCAATTTATTATTGAATTCCTTGACATCACTAATCATGTCATGTAACATTGCGTTTTGTTGATCCAAACGTTCCTTGCACATCATAAATATCATATTCATCATATGCGTCTTAAATCAGATTCACTCATCTCATTGCTTACCTCATTATCTGCCACCTGATCAACTTTAATTTTGTTAAATTGATTTGTTTCTCCACCACCTTCTGCTCCCATTATATTATCATCCTTAACATTAGGCCTATTTACTGCCTTATTTACTACTACTATCGCTTCAACGATCTTACCTCTTTTACTTGTCACCTCACTATCAATATCATCACTGTGCTTCTTAATTTCCGCGAATATTCCCTCTTCCATTTCTTCCATTCGTGTTAAACTATCGTCTAACCTCCCCCATTCCTCGTCTGTCATTTCACCTACAACCCCTCTAAATTCGCTTTCCCACTCCTTCCATACGAACCCACTATCATTTTCTTGTATCTTAGCCATATTAAAAAATTTTATTATAATACCCTTTATATAATATAATTCATCTCATACACACTAATTACCCTCACAATACTCATAAACACATAAACAAATAATGCACTACATACATAACCCTATCAAAACATAACCCCATACTTGCGTCTATTTTACGTACGAAGAAAAAAAATTTATTCTACCTCAACAACCATTCTGTTCTCCCCATAGGCCGTATTTTATATAAATTTATTGATATAAAATTGTCCCTGTTCCAGAAGCCAAATGTGATATTTCGTTTTATTGATATTAATAACTAAATATAATGTGATTTCGAATTTGTCAAAATTGTACTATCTACTTTGTCGGGCGCCATCTTGCCAATTGCAAGAAAATAATTTACCAAGGTTCGTATCAGCGAACTAGAAGAACAGAATTGGTTGTTTGAAATGACTACTTCGATCTACTATACTCAAACAAACTTGTGTTTATTCATAATTTAGTTTTACTGTTGCATATTAACGACAATGACAAAATTACTCCTCCCATCTTTTATACTTTTACTATTTTAACATTGACAGTGTACATGCTTTATTCTGACTACAACTTTCAAAACATTATTGATAATTAAACTGTTGAACACTAAAACAAATGCTGTAAAGAAATAATACTCAACTAACTTTTCTTAACTTAAACCAGCGCCTTTGTAATTACGTAATTCAAACTCACCCATACACACTCACACACTTTCACATTAGACAAGTTACATTCCCATTAGAGCTCATATTTTAAATTATTTTCCCCCTCTGTTCTTGTACTGTATGAAAATAATAAAATTTGTTAATTTACTTTCCTGTTATTACGTTGAAGGTACCCTCCTACAATGTCTTCTCGTATACACACACTGATTTATTGCCGAACTGTTACATGATTATTTACTTATTATTTTCTCACTGTATCTATTCGGTTTCAAAAATACTGTTTTAGATGATCAAATCTTAAAAATTTTTACATTTTTTATGTTGCGGGCGCATCGGCGAACACAATAACTTCGCCCGAAAACCGGCGAACCGGCGACGCACAGTGGTTAGCGTCTGTATCACTCAGATGTTGTTTTGCGACTGTTTGTTCGGTGCCTCACACAGTTGCTGGCGTGACACACCCAGGATAGGCTCTGACGAACCGATGACACACAGTTGTTATATAAGTTGCTGACGCAACGCATCGCCTGATGTCTGGTTGTGTAACGTGTTTACAGATCTTGTTACATAACGTGTTTACGTTTTTCGTGTTCGTCATTGTCCTTGAACTGATTTTGGTACAGTTATTAAACTGTCCACACAATATCATTAAATAATTGTCACAGTCAATGCTGCCACGTTGCGATCGCTTCCACAATAACAAATTTACCTCTCAGTCACAAAATTTTCCTATCACTCAACAAGTTATTTATTATTTATAAAAAAAAATACAAATTCTGTTATTACCCCCGGTATGCCCAAAAATGCCCCGCTACAATTAATCTTCAAGTTATAAGTTTTTTAACATTTCTTCCTACCTTCAGCTTTTTCTTTTAAATATTATATGATTTTTCTTTTATTAATCATTAGTGGTATTTTGCGCTATCTTATGTCATGTTACATAATGCATCGCTGCCAAAATTGATTATTTCAAAAATAAAGATTGTTTTTCTGAAATCATCAACATAGTTTATTAAATCAAGTTGTTATCATTACAGAATTCATCCATCGTTATCTTCTTCTTTAGTTTCTCTTTATTAATTCATGGTTCATGATATCATGATACTGGAAATGATATTATCTCCTCCTTTACTCTTTTATTATGAGTGTTATCCCTTGTATGTTTTATCTCCCTAAAATTTTCTGCTCTTCCATTCATGTAAATTGGTGCTAGCCAGAGGGCACGTGTGGCTCTATTACTCTGCTATCCATTTATACACACTTTGAGTTCAGAGGTCATGCCTATCTGCTCAATAAAATCAAATGACTGTTGGATGTATCTCAACATAAAATCATCATATAATAATATTAATAATAATAATAGTCGTCTATTTTCGACTCATATAATATAAATATAATAAAACACTCTTGGGATTACTTATTCTGTTTTTTCTTCATATCATGACCTTCTCTTCTCATTGATTTATTTGGATTCCTTCTCTATGTCTGTGGCGATGTTCTTAACATATTTTTGCATTGTTTCTTTAATTTATTTCACATGATAGTTATTTTGTTTGTTATCACTTCTCTTCTCATTTATTATTAATATTAGCATTGTAGCTGTTTTCTGGTTTACTTATACATTTTTCATCATTGATAGTCTGTTTAGTATGTCATTGTCATCCTTTATTTGACCGTCTCGTCGGTTCTTTTTTAGAATGTTAATTCTTTATGATCCCCTTTCACAATAGGGTTATTTAATGATGTTAAGTAATGTCATCACTTTTGTTAAATGTTAGTATTTTATTTCAGTTTTTCATGATACTTCATTATATATATATATATATATTTTTTTTTCAAACTTAACTTGTTTCTCTTATTTAGGTTCACACACTTGGTTGTAAGTTGTTCTTACTCGTATTTTTTGAATTTTGATACTTATTTATTCTCAAAATTCTTTTTCTTTCATAAATTAATTGTTTCAAAAATTTTATTTGTAAGCTGTTCTTACTTTTTAGAATTTGGATAATGCTTTATTCTTACAACTCTTTTAACTTTCTGACACCGCCTCATAATATTTCTTCAAAGAAGACTGGTTGTAAGTCCCCTTGATCCTTTTGGTAGTTATTTCACTTATGACGTATGTGTTATTGTGGTTATCTTTGACAATGATATAGGGGCCGTTGTAAAGTAATAATAATTTCTTTGTGATTCCTTCTCTAGAACTAGGTAACTCTCTGTTCCGTATTAACACTTTTTCTCCCTCTTGATATTGTATTGCTTTAGGTTGGATTTTGTGATATTTTTCCTTCTTCTTTTCTACTTGTTCCGCTATCTTGCTGTAGAATCTTGCATTATCGAACTGGTATTCAGGGTTGGTGGGCAAATTAATGAGTTCTTCTATTGCTCGAGGTGGTGGTTTCCCATACATGATGGTGTAAGGGCTTTGTTTGTTTTTCTTACTCATTAGTTTAATCTTTTCCTTCTTTCTCCCTTCATCAATGCTGTGTCGGTTATCTCTAACATCAGTCCCTTTTGCAGTAATGTTCACATTTGGTTTACCCATGGTCCATAGGTTGATCTGCACTTGTTGTTCGGACTACTTTGGTGTTCATCATTAATTCTGTCCTTGTGGTATAGGTCTCTGTTTCCTTGTACAACAACTTTTCTAATACTATATGTTCGTTAGAATTCATGACTACCTCAATCACTTTACCGTTTCTTCCAATGGACAGATTTTTCAATGGTACATTTATTATTTGTTGTTTCATTGATAATTTAGTGTACCTTTCTAATTTTGGTATATTCCATTTACTTATTGAGTTTTTCACGTGGTTACTTGTGGTTTCATAGTAAATTATTTCTACAATTTTGTTTGACCTCCTGCTATAATCTTGTACATTTATGATTTCTTCATGGTCGGTAATTGGTAGACTAAACACGTTTATTAATCCATTCTTCATCATCTCTAATTCTTCTCTTGTATTGCTTATTTTCTTTCTATATATTCTTCTTATTTTCTTGGTCTCCTTTTCCATGTATTTGTTATTCTCTTTGTCGCTGTTCTTTTTATTTGCAGATAACAGTATACTTTTGTCTTCTTTTAATTCTGTTTCCTTCTTACTATCTTCTATTTTCTGGTCTAATGGTTCCTTAACACTTTTGGAATCCCTGTCTAGTGTTTCACTCATTTTCTCCATGGTTTCATCTATCCTTCTGAAACCTTCATCCAATTTTTTCGCAAAATTTTCATTAATTTCCTCCATATACCTCCTCAGTTCCTGCATCTCTTCTTGTGTGATACCTGGCATTTTCTTCTGTTGCTTCACTTCCACGTCCTTGACTATTTCTTTTTGTAATTGAACATTTGATTGTTCCAAGTTTTTATTATTTGGTATTCCGTTGAACTCTTTTATTCAATTATGTTCCTTCCTCCAATTACACATATCTTCTCTGGATAGTTCAAACATAACCCTTATCCATTCTCGTAGTTCTGCGTTTTCCGTTTGTATTGGTTTTTCTGGTTGTCTTATTAGCTGTCTCCATTGTTCATACTCCTCCGGTGTATATTCCTCTATCACTTGTGCGTATACTCCCGTTCTTTTGTTTTTCATTTGTTCTTCATTATTGTAGAATCTCTCCCAATCTTCTTCAGTCATTCTTTCCGCCTTTTTCGTGGGCTGTCCCGATAGTCTCTTCTTTACTGCCTTTGGTTTCCAGCTTCCACATTTCATCATAAATTTCTTCCCATGACATTTTGTTGTTTGGCGGTTCCGTTGCATTCGCACGACTCATCTGTGCTCGTTCGTGATCCGTTTTATTTTTCTCGATGTACTCCACCTCTCTGCTGAATTTTTTAAACAGTGTTGTCATCCATTCCGCATAGCTGAATCGTTTTTCTGGTTCTGGAATTTTCGTTCGTTTTTCTTCTATCTCCATTTCATTGTTTTTTACTATTTCTTCCTCCATAACTTCCATCCTTTTATATTTAACTCCCATTATCTTATCCCGATCCTTCATTGTGTGTTTTGTGCCTTGTCTGTTCCGGTTTTCTGCAGTCGCCGCTAGAATCTATAGGGTTTAATTGTATAATTTTTTAATTATTCTAGCCCTACTAGTTGGTGCGCCACTTTGTAATTAGACGTTTATGTGACGAGTTATTAATGTCACCCGTTGTAAGCATCTTTGTAACAGAAACGAAGTACTACCGTATCTGTCCTTACCTTAAGCCCCACTGTTGGGATCGTCACTTTGTAATCAGATGTTTGCCGGGTGTATTTTAATTATTATTGATGTTGAAATTATTTAATAGTGTGTAGCTAGCCGTTTTATACCTTGTCTCAATACTTACTAGTCGTCCGTATCTCTCGTTGCTCAATTCAAATTCTTCCACCTCGCCACCTGATTGGCTCTCGCTGTTTGGCCGAGTCGACTTCGTTCGCTACAGTATTTTTATTTGTTATTTTCCAAATTCTTATGTTACCTTTACTAAAATAATCAAACATACAACGATTTTATCGGTACGAAGATTTATTCACACTTTCTTTGAATCATCAGGTCAATTACAGTTAAAATGAAATATACATTTTATATCGCCCCAACATTTACAAGTTGCGCAGTTGGCAATCCACTCAGTCTAATAAGAGAGACGCTTAATAATGGCGTATGTTGTTTATTCTGTTTATTATAAAATTATCTCAGGGAATAAGTCCTTTGGACTACAGAAGTTGGATTATCGACTAATAAATGCACAAAATTATAATATTCCTTATATCTAATTACACAATAGTTGATATTTTAAAACATGAAAAGTAAGTTTATTGGCAATGAGAAATAGTGCACGCTTGGTTAGATTCTTGTTAGCAAGTTATGTTTTTAAAATTATTTTAATATAAAATCAAAATTCAGTGATTGTTATATTTTATCGGAAGTGATTTTATAATCAAGTTCAGTTCAAAAATTA
Organism: Magicicada septendecula; assembly: GCA_034769895.1. Classification (NCBI taxonomy): domain Eukaryota; kingdom Metazoa; phylum Arthropoda; class Insecta; order Hemiptera; family Cicadidae; genus Magicicada; species Magicicada septendecula. The sequence goes on from CM068371.1 coordinate 210,215,700, forward strand.
ATTTTGTGATCTGTGAAGTGAAAATATTATAGTTCATTTACTATGAGTAATTGAAAGTTTATTTTCGGTATGAAGTATTTAACTTATACTCATCGATTCTGGTCGTAGCTTCTCTTGGGATCCTCTTCTTCTTCTGGAACATGTCTAAGGTCCTGTCTTCTTTGGATTAACTGAGATTCCTGTCCAAATGGTTGAAATCCAATATTCAGCTTTCCTCAGTCCTTGTAGATGGTCTTCTTCTTCAGGTCGGGTTAGGTAATTTTTGATCTTCCTCCAGAATTGTTCGTTTATGAGTTTGTTTTACTTCCTTCCAAGTTTGGCCAGAATATTTTTTAAATAATTGGTTTAATAACTGGTCATCTCATCAATGGTTGTATACAATAGTCTTCTTACACTTCTTGAATAAAATTTTGAACCATTTAAAGCTTTTAAAATTAATTTGGCTCCGAGGGCTTCACACATCCACCCTCTATGCTGGTCAATAATGAAGTCATTCAAATTCAACGGTCACTCTATGTAACAACTATCAGTTGCCATAGTTACCCTTCAAATTATACTATTTCTCATTGGTCAACATCTTATAACATTGTTATAATCTAACGTTTTATTTATGTTCAAATATGTCAAAATCCTTTAAATTGTGATTACTTCCTTATGCTAGTATTAATATTAATTATACTAACACCATTGTTCTGCTTTTTTACTAAAGATTATTTTGATATCCCTCATGGTTACTTTTGATTAGTTAATAAGATTTCTATTATTTTCTTATTGATATTTCTTTTGTAATTATTTTAAAACTGAATAATATTTATACATTTTATATATAATACACTTACTTACTTAATTAAACATTTTATATACTCTAATTGACCCTTGGTTATTGTTTTCCTTTGAAACTTATAAAATTCTCTCCTTCATGCTAGGCCTAAAGCATAGGTTTCACAATACTCCTATTCCACCTTCTTTATAATTCATAAAGTTGATTTATTGGTTCATTGAACATCTTTTTTTATAGAAACAGATAAACAAAAAACATTGGTGCTCTTAACAACACACCAACTTGTTTTCTGTAACTCGTTCTATTACTCGTATAGTAAATGTGTGTGTGTCGAGCGTTTTTTAACTAGCTCGTTGGGTTCGTGGTATAGTATGGGTGTATAATTGATGTTATTAATAAGTTCAATAATTTCTGTCAATGTTATTTGCGTGTAGCGAGTCGAATTGTACCTTTTCTTACCATTTACAGGCAAACCGTATCTCTCAGCGTTTGGTTTGAATATTGCCGCCTCGCCACCTGATTGGCGCACGCCGTCCTTCAGTGTCGACTTCGCTAACTGTGATGTTTGTTGTTTTCACTTCAATAATTTTCTATGTATTATCTTAATTTGTACGAATCAAACATACAGCGTTGCAGAATAATATTATTTATTAACCCTTTAATAGTTTCCAGTTAGTTAGTAGTACATTATTTTATCTTAGCACCGGCTTTTACAGTTGCTCAGTTGGCATGCTCAGTTTCAATGTGTCAGGTACACGCCGCTTGGCGGTTACCGTTGGTTTACAATAAAATGTTTTACCCAGGGGGTGTTAATAAGTCCTTTTGGCTACAGAAGTATTGGATTACGGCTAAAATGCACAAATTTATAATAATTCTTAAAACTAGGTACACAATATTTAATATTTAATACATCCAAGTAAGTAACCAACAATGAGAGTTAGTCAAAATTTTTGGTTAGGATTTTATCAACAAGTTATGTTTATTAATTATTTATTATAGCTCAGTTTAAATAATTATCAATTGATTAAAGTTCAATAATAGTGATATTATAAATACTTTCAGTTCTAGTTCAGAATAGTGATCAGTGAAGTGAAAATTGTGATTTGTTATTTTGGATCGAAAAGTTGGGAATTCGTTTTAATGAGATTAGTGTTTTATACTCATCGACTCTAGTTGGGGCTTCCACGATGCTCGTCTGCTTCTTCCGGATGGATCTGGTCGTCTTCTATTCTTCGGATATTCGTCAATCTCGTTCAGACGGGTTTTTCCATAAAGTTCGGCTTCGTACTCGTTCCGCAATCGTCCGACTTCTTGGGTTGAAGTAGGTCACCTCTGATCTTCCTTCGGGATGAGTCGTCAGCTATGATTCCAGAAGTCTTCTTAAATTCCACGGATAATTTTGGTTTGTGAAAATTTTCATAATAAATATATTATCAGGTGTTCCATGGACTGCTAATACTATCTTCTTTTCTTATGATTTCCGTCAAAATTCACTTATTTAGGATAAAATTTGGGTTGAGAGCTACATTCATCCGCCCTCGGCGTCGGTCAATAATGGATTAACGAAAATTCAACGGTTTTTTTGGCAATAAATTTTGGTTGCTATGGTTACCTAATAAATTATGCAAATTCTCATTGGTCATTAATTTATGTCATTGTTATATTCTAATGTCTTATTTTAGTTTAAATCTACAAAATATCTTCAAATTAAGATTTCTTTCTTATATTAGTAGCTAGGTTTATTACATGAATACCATTGTTCATAATTTTTGATAAGGATCATTTTGATACCCCTCATGGTTACCTTTGGGTAGCTAATCACATTTTTGTTATTTTCCTTATTTATATTTTATATATATATTATCCAAAATTGGATGTTATTTATACATTTTGGCATTAGGAATACCCACTTAACTTGTTTAAACATTTGGTATATTCTGCTTTGATATTGGGCTATTGTTTGTTCTTTAATTTACAAAATTCATCATTAACAGTTAGGCCTAGAGCCTAGATTTTCCTATACTACTATCTAACATTTCTTTGTAACTTCTTACCTTTATATTTGGTACTTTAAAACAATTTTTTAACAGAAACAAGTAATGAACATTGGTGTTTCTAACTACACCTCTTATTATAATAATAAACAATTTCTTGACAGGTTCAAGCCTGAAATAAAACTTTAACCATCTTTCTATTCCTTACTACTATCTGGTTCAACTGATGATTCATTATATTATATTGGTTTTTTAAACAATAATAACACTCTTATTATACTACTATTAAACTGTACTTTTCACAATATACTCTATTCCCTCATTCCTTCACTATAAAACAGTGTCTATCTTTCTTGTTTGCCTTCCATTCCCATGACTTAATTTCTATCTTATCCTCTAATTCTTATTAACTATTGCTTAACTTAATCACATTATAATGAGTTCCTCTTACTTGCTAGTACAGAGTTTATTACAGGTCTTCCAGTTATTCTAATACAGTCTACTAACTAGAATACTTTTTCAAGTTCACCAACTACACTTTTTCCGTCATAGAAGGTTTTTGATTTATTCACTTTGACTTATTATATGCAACATGCTATCACTACATGTCACCACTTTTGTATTAATATACTCCTTCTTCCACTCACTTGATTATTCACTGGGTTGTTTATTTATGTTAATATCATCATGGGGTTACTGGTTATAAGTGTTTATTTTATTTTCCCTTCACTAATGATCACTTTTGGTAATTAACTGTGGCCTTTATTTGCCTTAGGGTATGTTTACTAGTTTTTTATTATATTTATCACTATTCATAGGGTGTGTGTATTATTAATTCCCTATCTTATATTTATAGGTACATTCCTTCATTAACAAAATATACATAACATTACTATCTTTCTTATTTGTCATTATTACCCTAGGTACATCTCATCTATACTCTAATTACATTAGTGCATTTGTTAACTTACATTTTAATGGTCATTATTAGGGAATTACAATGTTCATTATCAATTTCTTGATTACATTTAGTTCTTGGTTCCTTCTTCCTTGTTCCTTTTGTATTTATCCAATCTATTGAATCAGGTCATAGTCAGTTTATCAGTCATTTGTCATTTGGTTATTAATCTCTGAGTTTATAAGTTCTTGCCTTTTATTCTTGTCTTCAGCTTCTTTATTTCATAATTAATTATCATTGGATCGTCACTACCTTATGTCATGTTACAATATTGAGACACAAATGAAAGTAAAAAATTTTAATTTTGGCTAACAATATCTGCATACGTACATTATTTTCAACATAGTCACCACCAACTTCCATGCACTTTTCATACTGTTGCACCAGCTTGTTTAAACCTGCATCAAAAAAATCTACCGCCAGTGCCTTCAACCAATTTGTCACTCCTGTCATAAGTTCGTCATCATTTTCAAAGCACTGAGATTGCAGCCACTGCTTTAAGTGAAGGAACAGGTGCTATTGGTGCGAGGTCTGGGCTGTAGGGTGGATGGTCAAAACATCCCGTCCAAATTTCTCAGTAAGGTGAACACTTAATCGAGCAGTGTGAAAGCGAGCGTTGCCATGCAAAAACACAATTCCAGATGACAGCATTCCACGTCTTTTGTTCTGAATGGCACATCTAAGTTTCTTTAAGGTTTTATGGTATGCTTTGGTTAATTGTGAGACCACGTTCGAGAAACTACAAGCAGCACACCTTTTTGGTCCCAGAAAACTATAGCCACCTTTTTTCTTACTGAAGGTGCTTGTTTAAACTTCTTGGCTTTTGGCAATGATGAGTGGCACCACTGCATAGATTTTTCTTTGATTCAACATTTGTATAGGAAATCCAAGTTTCATCTCCAGTCACAAGTGGGATAAAAATTTCCCTCCTTCATTTTCAAAATGCTGCAAAAAGTTTTTTTCCTGCATCCAACATTGCTGTTTGTGGGCATCTGTAAGTATTTTGGGTACCCATCTTGTAATGTTTCGGAATAATTAATGATAATAAAATGAAGGAATTAAACCCCGTTACTAACCACATTGTAACGGGCCAAATTTATGGGTATTTTATTTTATTGCATTTTTCGGGAATTTATAAAAATATTTGGGAAGTCTAATTTCAACAGAGACAGACCACGTGTGGTAACAACAGTTTTTAACAAAGGCAACGCAATATCACGTTGTGCAATCGGTATAGAAGGAATCCGCACCACCTTAGTTTCCAAGAACTTTGTCTGTGTGTGACCGTGCGCTCGTATGCATGACACGAGCATACGTGCGGGGTGACGCTACTTGTACCATTGAAGATGGCTAAGAAACAAATTTTAATTCACTTTCATCTACCTTACGGGCGGATATTAGCATAAGTACCACCTATTTTGTGACGTCAGTCACTGCCTGGCAAATATCGTATGTGATCTGCACACTAAAACTTACATGGGTTAAATAGGAACTACAAACGGCGACTAAACCACAGGCATTGGTTTCCACCTGAAAAACGACAAAATTAAGTTGGCCGCGCATACATAGCGGCTCGCAGCAGTCCACGAGAAACCACAACAGCCTACAGACGTAGTTAGTGCCACGCGGGCCCGGTCGGGTAGAACCTTTTAAATATGAATAATTCAACGTAATAACGCCGTAATACCGACCGGGACCCAAGAAATTAATGAAAATAGTACAGTGATCAATTGGTGCAGTAGAGTTGTAAATTGAAAACAGTTAATAACGGGCAGTGGAAGCACGGAACGAAAACACGTGTTCGGTCGGCGTCGCGGCAGGTCATAAAATTACTGTAAATATGCGTAAAGACAAACTATTTTTCTATTTTAATTAAAGGGGTGTGAGAGTGTGTGTGAGCAAAGCTGGGCTGTTTATGTTGATGTGTGTATATATAATAAGGTAAGCACTAGAATAAGATAGACTAGGAATGGTACTCATGTAACTCAAGCAAAGAAAAAATCACTAAGAAGCTATGTCACATGCAAAAGCACGGTAAAATTTGTTGGAATTTAAATGCATTTCTGAAAAATTGAAATATAAATTCTCTTCATTTAAAAATGAGTCGAGTCACTTATTTCAAAAACCTATAAATCATGCTAACATCTTGCGTTCGTGCGAGAATCCTGGACCCAGATAAAGGAAGCTTTGCAGGTAGGTGGAAGCAAATTTATAAATTTTTGTATTTTATATACTTAAAAGTGTTAATAATATCTCAATGGCGCAGCCGACAGGGACAGTTTTTATGAGTAAATAAAAATAAAGTAAAAACCGCACCTACAAATAGGATGCAAGCGTGATTTAGAGGTTAAGTAGAAATGAGAACCAATTACATATAAATGATGTTAAGATGTAGTTAAGCGATACTTAGATTATACTATACTGAATAATACGGAAAATATTTAAAATTGAAATTTTATGTAGAGCAAAATCTCATAAATAAGATAAAAATGGAAGGCGGAGATAAAGTTAGTATGAGTGATGTAACTGTCAAGGGGGAGGGAGAAATTAATTCAGACCCTAATGTGGGCAAAGAAAGCGTTTTAAATGAATCAGATAATATAAATGATTCAGGATTGGAGACAACTCCAAACCTGATAGACGAGAATAATTTGACACAATCGGTAATATTGAGTGGAGCAAAAGCGGAATCTACTCCGGTAATAAATAAAGCAAAAGAATTATCAATGAACGATATATTCAACCTGATACAAACTATGTCTGAAAACATGGTAAAAAATAGTGATTTAAGTAAACGTTTAGATGCAACTGACGAAAAATTTAAGAGTCGTTTTGACGCTCAAAATAGCAATTTTAATAAAATACTTGAAGAACAGAATATTCAGTTGCAGCAGAGTATTAGTGTAAAATTTGATGAGTTAATAAATGATATACAAGGAAAGAATAAATGTTTATAAAATACCAATGAAATAATAAGAAATAATTTGAATAAACCAGAACAGAGTAAGAGTAATACAAATGAAAATTGTAATGACATGTGTAGAAATGTTGTATTAGATGAAGAGGTAACAAATGAAAATAGTATTGAGAATAGTGATGTAATCGAAAATGTAGTATCTGAGAGTGATATGTTGAAAATAAATAATGAGAGTACTGATGAGTTTGTAGAATGTGATAATGAAATGTTAATGTGTGTTAATGAGTTAGAGAGAGAGTGGAAAGATAGTATAGTGGTAGAATGGGGGCTGAGGGTAAATTTTTTACAAGGTAGAATGGGGGGTGAAGAAAGATCTTCACGTATATATTGTGTAGACAAGTGTGCTACAAATAATTATTTTTAAAGTTTTTTGTTTTTCCTGAAGAAGTCAGGAAAGGTTTAATTGAATTAATACCCTCTGTGTGGAATGATTTTATAAGTATGAGATGGTGTTATGATGAGAGAGAGTTAGAAGTATATAATTTAAAGAGAGATTATGGTGAGTTGGAAGAAATATTAGAAGACTATTTAAATAAGAATGATTTAATTTATAATACAAAAGTAACTGACCCGATATTAAAAAATTTACTAACGGAGACTTAACAGATATATTTAATGTTGACTTGTTGCATGACTATTTTGGTAAAACAGATGAATTTGATTTTTGTGGTATTGACACACAAAATAGCCATTTGTGCGTCAATAAAATTGAAAAGTGCTATACAAAACAGAGATTAATTTTTGACGATGGAGGGTAAACTATAAACAATTAAGGGACAATTATAAATATTTTTGTTTTATGGTTTTTGACCTCGCAACATTGGACATTGAAGTGTGGTATAACTGAGTAAATGAGAAGAAAGATTTGTAAATAAAAATGTAGTGAATTTATTTGTGTGTATTGTAAAATGTTAAGTAAACAATGTGTATGCAGGTAATTGTTGTAATAATAATATTAATATTTTGGCAATTTAAATAAATAATAAAATTAATTTTGGAGACAGTAATTGGCTAATTGTAATTGTTGTGATGGCAATGGAAGTTGTATTTTCAGTAATTAATTTGATTAAAATAATCTGAAATGTTTAAATATTTTGATTGATTTAAATGGTATATAGTTGAGTTTTGATAATGAATTTAAACTATTTGAGGAGATATGAATTTGGTAATTGATTGGTAAATTGTTGAATATGAAATAACTTTTGTTGAATGTTTCAGAGGTTACGTGAAAGTATTGGTGTATGGTGTATATATTTTGGGTATGTCAGTTTAAATGGACTGTAAGTATAAAAATTTTTTAGTACGAATCAAGTATAATAAAAATGTTTACAGGTGTAACTCAGATGAAAAGATTTTAATTCTATAATGAGATGATTTGAAATAATTGTGAGAAATAAAAATGATAGTTAAAAAATAATAATAATAACTGAAAGGTAATATAAAATAAATAATAAATTTGAAAATTTTAAGGTCATGAATGAGTTAAATGATTAATGATGGATGAAAATGTCACATTAGGATGTTGTATATAAAAGACGTTATTGTTTAGTTATTAAGGCGCTATTGCTGGGGTGGCCTGTGCCCCAGTAGATAGTGAAATGGGTTGGGGGTAACAGTGAGTGTTACCTCAATCGGAGGCCAACATGGCGAAAATGTGCGGCACACCTTTTGTACAATTGTACCATGATAGACGCTCGTGCCGTACATAACAATGATGTATAGAACAGGCATTGAAATGAAAGTTAGATTTCCCCGACTTTTCGGGCGATTGCTGCCTTACCAGCACTAATCGTGGTTTTGGCTAGCGGTCAGCTATGGCCATATCAAGTCCCTTGACCATAGCTGACTTGAAATTGGTTTATAATAGAAATTAAATGGGGGGGACATTAGGGGAAATCCAGGAACTATGGAACAGCGGCTGCCACTCTGTCCGCGTGGGGACAGCATAGCCAGGTGGTAGACCCGTTTGTGCCGAACTGGCTTCGGCAACGTATTATTAGTATTTTAAAAACGAGCGCCGCTGACGTCACGCACTGCCACACTGTTACGATGGTTTGTTGCCGGTCAGTTATACACACAAACGGTTGTGCAGCTACGCAATACAGCTGGCGCTGCCAGTCAGCTGTGTCTGTACATTCCTGCATTCGGAGGTTACTTGGCTGGACCGAAACGTTGTATCGGCCTTTCTGCTTGATCCTCCAACCTGTTCATCTGGTCTCGGCTGGCGGCAAACTTCTATCCAGGACTTCCGAACCTATCACTATGATAGGCTAGATAAAGTGTTGTTCCAGGTACGTGCAAGTCTGCGGGTTCTGAAAATATTCTAACCCCAAATATATTTTGTGTTTCAGCTTTCATTATGAGTTATGCTTGTGTGTGTGTGTGTGCGTATAGAGCAGTTTTTAATCTGGGCATTAATGCTATTACAAAATCAAATTAAATTAAATTTAATTAAATTATGAATGTGAGAGTCGTGGGTCAAGTTGATTTCAATAGAGAATATGCTAATGTATCTTGCACTCAGCTGTTTTGATGTAATTAATAACTACGAAAGACACAGCTAATCAATTTGAATATTTCAATGAAACATTAAGAAAATAATTGCTAGACGAGCTTAATACTGTTTAATCTGAATTAGTGGCGATGTGTGTGTGCGCTGTTGCTGCTTAAAGTTAGTGTTGGTATTTAATGTGGACGGCCTAAGTGGCGTGATTTTCTTTATGACACCCTCTACAACCTATTGTATGTCCAGGTGCTCGACCAAGGGCGAGATGGGTGTCAGGGGTGGACGAACATCTGTCCACCCTAATGGCAGAGACGATCCTATAGCCACAATGCCGTCAGTCGAGGACTTTTCCAACGCTAAGCTGCACCAGGGACTTGTGACACGACTGTGACATCACTGATCCGTGCCTATACGAACTAAGTACACCGGACAATCCAGGTGGGAAAATTCTGATTATCTATTTCTCTCTCTCTACAACATGTGAATGCACAGAAGCCGCCAGAAGCTCACTCGTGAAGTTCTGAACATTATACTCTAGCACAAACTCTCGTGTTCAATTATGTTAGTGCATGTGTGAACATTACCACAGTACACCTAATGAAGTATCTTATAACTGTATAATGTGTAAGAAGTTACACACATACACACACATCCGCAGTTTGCTGTAAGATCTAACTTTCATCTAATTAAGACCATTAGGGAGTTAATTATCTCGTGCTATCATGTCATCTGGTCATGGCTGAGTTTTAATAACATAGCGGGGGTTGTCTGATGCTGTAGATGAGAAACGATTTTCTTTCACACACATACTTAACGCTTAATGATTAAGGTAAGGGGTCGTTTGGCTGGTTGAGTTTCGGGGCGGTCACTTACATTCTCTGGTGTGAACTATGCTTGTGAATATGCTGGCAAATCTATGCTTAGGAGCTGAGATATTCCATTTACGCTGTCATTTATATTTGTACCTATCTATACAATTAGGGTTCCTTCATTTACTGTAGTTGGAATGGGTTATGAGGAGGTTAGTGTTGAAATGAGGGATGTTTTGTTATTCATGTCGTATATGTGTTTGTGTGTGTAATTTTACTATATATATATTTTTTTGGGGGGAATATGTAACGGATTTAAAAAAGAGAATAACCATAAATGTGCTTGCTGAGACAACAGGCTAGCCTATTTGATATTATACAACACTGATGGATTAGTATTGCTTTATGAATGAGATTATTACTAACTTTGACTCATACATAATCAGGCAGAAATTTTTGCAATTAGTTTAATATCAACTCACTTACTTTGTGACATTATGAATTAATGGATATACATATATATATATATATATATATATATATAATTCTGCCTTTAATGGTGTGCTCACACAATCACGAACTTGTCATGTATGTAAAACCTTGCAGGTTGAATAAAGCACACGCTTGTTGGTTAAAAGAGTTTTTCATTTGCAAGTCCTGTCATTCACCTGGGGGGACATGTCTGTAATTGTATTTGGGCCTTGCACACTTTTGCTTCCTCTAGGTTTTTTTTTAACCTAGTTCTAAATATGATGTCTCTCCCCTTTTACAAAAAAGAAAAAACTTAATAAAAATAAAATTCAAAAAAATTACAAAACTTAGAATAATAAAAGGGGGGTTTCACGTTTTAAGGGCGTTTCAATATAAAACAAGGATATGTCGATATCCACAATCTTTAAAATGTCAAGCCGAAGCAAAGACACGGAGATGTCCAATTCCTCCAACTATGCAGCCTTTGTGGAAGCGAATGGGCGCTACAGTCCTACATAAATTACAATAGTGTGTGTGGATCAGGGGGTTGCTCAGATGAGCAACGTACTTAAATTTTGTAAATTAAAAAATGATAAATCAATTTTGCTCTAATTAAACGCTTGTATTCTGCTTTGATAAACAGGGTTTCATACAGTCAGTATACGGTGTTCATTCTATATTTTATTGGGTTTAATGTATTATTTTATTGTGTTAGAAGTAAGAATTGAAATACGTATTTTATATAATTTGTGTATTTTTGAAACTAAGTAAATAACTAAACCCACTGGCAGGCGGTTGACGTAATATTATCAGAGTCAGAAAGAGGGGAAACAATGATGTTAGACGTAAGGATTGATAATCATATGTATTTCATGTAATCTGCACAATTTTTGAAATGTGTTTTCACTTTTTTGGGAATATCAGCTGATCAGTAGTAAAGTGTCACGGTTAAATTGTTTATAAATGTTCAAGGTAATTAATGTTAAATATAATGTTGTAATGTGTTAAAAATGCTATTTTAAATAATGAGAAAAGTAATTTAATAAAGTTAAGATTTTTAGATGAATTGTCAGAGATAATAAAAGACAGATTGTGGGTGATTAAAATTTTATGGGACATGTAGATCAGTCCAAGTTGAAATTGAAGTAGTAGAGATGAAAATATCGTTTTGAATTAATGTAATGTTGTTGTGAGTTAATGTTATAGAATATGAGAAGTATTGATGTTGACACAGTAGTTATGGGGAATATATGTAGAGTATTGTGTGATATATTGAGGTTCATAAATGATGATGTTCTTTTGTTGTAGTTGAAGTGGGGTAATAAGACTGAGATTTGGGGATGGTAATTTTGTAAGAGGGGATAGTGTAATGTGGGAGTCTGCAACAAAAGGGTTGGGATGGGAAGGGATTGTTTAGCGCGGGAAGGGGTTGCCTTAGGTAGAATTCAGGAACCAGATTAAGGGAATGAGCTTTTGGGGGGGGGGAAACACTTATCCTAGGTACAAAGGGTTAGAGAGAATTTTTTTTATATATCGAGGGAAGGTGGCGATTTGAGTTTAATAGTAAGTTGGGTTTAGAGATTGTTTGATAGATATTTTGATAGACATGGGTGTCATGTTAGTTACAGTTGTTAGTGGTATTAGAGTCAGAGGGAAAGATTATATATGAATACATGCCAAGTGGCAAATCAAGCTAAAATAAATAGTTAAATCACCCAAAGTAATGTAGAGTGAGAATAGTAAAGAAAAGAGATTTATAATAAAAATATAAAATTTTTAATTGAAACCAGTGACAGATTTTGATAGAATTTGGTAATGTAAAGCTATAAAGTGTTTATTTTGAATAATTTAAATAGCAATTTGATTGTTATTTATAATAATATTTTATTATTTTAAATGTTTTATTTTATTTTGTTTTTGTGTTTAAAGACAGAATTTTACCGATGTTTAATGTATTTTCAGATGTAACTTGTGTATAACGTATGTAGGTCAAGGTTCTTGGCTTGACCCAGTTTTGATCAGCTGATGGGTGAGGTCATATACTAAACATCTTTAGCAAGAAAATAAATCCAACTTTTGTTTTTAATTGATTTGAACAAACTTTAAATAACTTCAATATGGAAAGAAAATATTTTAAGAAATTAAAAATTTTTTGAATTTAAAATTTTTCTTTGGAAACTTTGAATTTAAAATTTTTGAAAAAAAAAATTTCTTGATTTTGCACCTGCCGTCTAATTGATATGTTTAACTTTGGTTACATTATTGTTTGTGTACTAACCGTGTTTATTATTATTGAATTATTTTTTATTAAAATGTATTGTTAGAGTATAGGTGTAATCACATGTTAGGTTAAGGATGTTTCTATTTCTAAGAAATGTTCAATTGATTTAATTTTTTAACAACAAAAAACTAATGAAGAGAATTATTCAGTATAGATGCAAAATTTGTGTTTTGATTTTTCGCTTAATAAATTTCTGAAGAATAATTTTACCATATGTAGAATAGGTGTGTGTGTGAGCCCAGTATCTGCTAAAGGCAGCCCAGTTTGCATGTAAGGGGAAACATATCGGTTGAGGATCTGGCATGATCTAAGCCAGGGAGGTGGATTTTTTAGGGTAGCATGATAGAAGGTAAGGTGTGCTGTGGTGCGTATCTGTTCGATGTTTCGGTGTTGGGATCTCGCACAGAGAAGTCCAGTGATCTCGTTCAGATGCGTCCATGGTCGCCGAGCCAGGGGGGTCGTTTACCCATGAAGTGTAAGAACAAAAGGGGGTTGTTGGCACCAGTTCCTCACCGGTCCTCTTAGGGGTTTTATCAATGAGATTTCTTCTGTGTTGACAGAAGACCTCTCATTGAGGGGGTATTGTAACGGGCCAAATTTATGGGTATTTTATTTTATTGCATTTTTCGGGAATTTATAAAAATATTTGTGAAGTATAATTTCAACAGAGACAGACCACGTGTGGTAAGAACAGTTTTTAACAAAGGCAACGCAATATCACGTTGTGCAATCGGTATAGAAGGAATCCGCACCACCTTAGTTTCCAAGAACTTTGTCTGTGTGTGACCGTGCGCTCGTATGCATGACACGAGCATACGCGCGGGGTGACGCTACTTGTACCATTCAAGATGGCTAAGAAACAAATTTTAATTCACTTTCATCTACCTTACGGGCGGATATTAGCATAAGTACCACCTATTTTGTGACGTCAGTCACTGCCTGGCAAATATCGTATGTGATCTGCACACTAAAACTTACATGGGTTAAATAGGAACTACAAACGGCGACTAAACCACAGGCATTGGTTTCCACCTGAAAAACGACAAAATTAAGTTGGCCGCGCATACATAGCGGCTCGCAGCAGTCCACGAGAAACCACAACAGCCTACAGACGTAGTTAGTGCCACGCTGGCCCGGTCGGGTAGAACCTTTTAAATATGAATAATTCAACGTAATAACGCCGTAATACCGACCGGGACCCAAGAAATTAATGAAAATAGTACAGTGATCAATTGGTGCAGTAGAGTTGTAAATTGAAAACAGTTAATAACGGGCAGTGGAAGCACGGAACGAAAACACGTGTTCGGTCGGCGTCGCGGCAGGTCATAAAATTACTGTAAATAAATCAGTAATGCATACAGACAAACTATTTTTCTATTTTAATTAAAGGGGTGTGAGAGTGTGTGTGAGCAAAGCTGGGCTGTTTATGTTGATGTGTGTATATATAATAAGGTAAGCACTAGAATAAGATAGACTAGGAATGGTACTCATGTAACTGAAGCAAAGAAAAAATCACTAAGAAGCTATGTCACATGCAAAAGCACGGTAAAATTTGTTGGAATTTAAATGCATTTCTGAAAAATTAAAATATAAATTCTCTTCATTTAAAAATGAGTCGAGTCACTTATTTCAAAAACCTATAAATCACGCTAACATCTTGCGTTCGTGCGAGAATCCTGGACCCAGATAAAGGAAGCTTTGCAGGTAGGTGGAAGCAAATTTATAAATTTTTGTATTTTATATACTTAAAAGTGATAATAATATCTCAACATACCTTACCTTCAGAAGATTCCAAAAACACCAAAAGCCCCCAGGGTCACCACCACATTTTTATTGGAGGAAATGTGGAAACCGTAACAACTTTCCCCGTGAAAAACAATTTAAAATAAAAACTCCCTCACAGAAAAATTCCAAGGCCGTTAGCTGAACTTTTGGACATAGAGAATAGGTTATAGGTAGAGTGGCGTAATAAATTAACTTAACACATTGTAATAAAAATTCTTATTTTATTATAATGAAATAATATTGAAATGTTGCTTGATACTACAAATATAAAAGAGAAAACAAAACAAAAAAATAAATGTTAGCAAATCAGTACTTTTTCTTTTTAATAATACCTCCCCTCTTTTCTCTCACACTATCAGTTTCCCTATATGACTTTATTTCATAATTTTATTTTTTGTTTGGTTGTAAATTCCATTGACAAAACTTTTCAAACCCTTGTTCTTTTATTATTTAGTACTTATCTTTTTTGGTGAGTCTCACTTTCACATTCACCTCATCGTTGCACCACTTGGGCAAAACCACGCACTTTCTTGGTAATTATCGTTTTTATAAAACCATTTCCCAACCTATTACAATAAAAATAAAATGATCCAAAAGTCCGGTAAATTCCCGTTTACTGATTTTCAACAATTTTACATAATTTTTGACTTTGACAGTGGTAGGCCTATCTTGGCTGTTCGGCCTACCGTAGTTGCCCGGGGGCACTAAATTACGTGTACACTGGTTGCTGGCGATCGTGAGACTGAGTTCCACTGCCTTTGTTCTATATAACAGTCTGTCCGTTTTACTGCACAATTAAACCAGTTTTTTCTGGTTTCACCCACACATCGCTGCCATTGGCTGATGTAACACTTGTTTACAGTTTAAATACATAATGATGCAATCCTGCTCCACATCCAACACCAATATTGTAAACAAATTCCATTTAGTGTGCGTAATTATGACTTACTCGTCAACAGCTAAAAATAGGTTGCGTAATGTACTGTTACAAGACCTTCCCCCCCAATGAGAGGTTTTATGTCCACAAACATAAAAACTCTCATTGCCCTAAACCTAAGAGGATCAGTGAGGATATGGCACCACGACCCCCTTACTTCATGATTATTATTATTACTTCATTGGGTACTTATCCCCCAATCCGGTGGCTGTGGTCGTACCCATATGACTTTACTGGACTTCCTTCATCAGGATCCCAACACCGTAAAGCCAGACAGGCACTTGGTGACCCTGGCCTGACGAACCATGCAGCACAGATTCGCCTCCACAGTTCCACACAGATTCTGTGACAACAAAAGTAAAATATTATTATGTGGTCTTTCAACATCCCATATCCCTGCACGGATTTCAATTCCTCCTAGAAGTACTGATTTGCATTGACCAAAGTACTGATTTGTTTATAGACACTCGGTGGTAGTTTAACAATTTTTTTTTATACACATTTAACCCCAAATAACATAATTATATCAAAATACTAAAATAGATACCCTTATGCCAATTATAACACACATTATTTAACCCAAGTAACATATACAAAAGTAGATAACCATATATCAAAATATAAATGGGTTATCGAAACCCATATGCCATATATCAAATCAAAAAATACACCAATTCAGTGTCTTAACTTTCTACCTGATTACATTTTACGATTACTTTCACCTTAACTGGAGCAATTAATTGCCCACAATTCATTACATTCAAGTTCAAATTCCATTAACACAATTTGACACAGTATTTTATAACCTCTCACAAGTTTAGATTTCCTGCATTATTCTTTACAGCGTGCGAATATACAATACAATATTACTATTTAATAATATAACCAATAGTTACAGTTAAAATTTATTCACATTAGATTACAACAAACACAATATTGTTATCACAACGATAAACATTTTATACATAGCTAGAGTGTCGTAGCTACCCCCTATCCACTACACTATTGCATTTTTATGGCTGGGCTGTCTCGCCCAGTTGCTTCCACAAGACCGGAACATTATTTGAATATTCATTTGATACTCCATGGGACCCATCCCGGTACTTTCTAATACTGGTATGGGGCCCATCTTGCTTCAGCCTTACACAAGGTCTGGTGTTACTGGTGTACAAGACATCAGTAACAACAGTAAACTAACTATATGCCCTTAAGACGGTCACCACCCCATTTGGTGCATAGCCGCTGTTCCATAGTTTATTACAGATCCCCCAAATTTTTCAAAAGGTTAAATTTCTAAGCCCACCTTAACAACAATAACAAGCTATGGCCATTTTCAAGAAGCACGTATTGTAATGTGCGCTGACCATAGCCTGTTAAAGATGAGCCAATTCCACGGTCAGGGATCGGTGAGGCCGTGACTGCCAGAAAGTCTTTTTTATCTGGTATTAAAAAGATAATTATACATATTGTAACACATCAAAATTATCGTTACATAAATATAATATCAAATACCCAGAATGAAGATCTACCATGAACATAACAACACTAAAATGTAAAAGTCAATCATATATCCATGGATAAATAATGTTGAAGAAAATAAGCACCGTAGAAGGAAGAAATTGTAATTGAATAAATCATCAGTATTATCACAAGAGGAAAGGTGAACCAAGCAACTACGTTAGCAACCAGGACCCAATAGATCAATAAGTGAGGGAAAAATATATAAGAAAAGGACACAACAAGTGAGGGAAAATATTTAATAAATAATGAAAATATATAATAAATGAGAAAATGACATTACCAGTGTGAAGAAGACACGATAAATAAGGAAAATGTATAATAAATGAAGAAAATACCCGACTAAGAAGATAATATTACAAGTATGTAGAGTACCAAATAAGTGAAGAATAATACCAACAAGGAAGGACCTGAAGGAAAACAAAGTGACCAAGAACAAAGTATTGACAATATAATAAGCAACCACAGACAATAATAGTGGTTACTTACAGTGAATTGATTAATACCAAAATACCACGATCTCAAACAAACTAACACAAACAATGAAAGTGTAGTGTTTATAGAAAGTGAAAATAATAAGTAATAACAGTTGTATACAACAATCTCAAATAAACAACACAGACAATAAGTGTATTAATTATGAGACAAAACGCATAATAAAGTAAAACATAATAAATATCATAAGTAAACTGAAATTCAGTACAAAAAATAATTGCTCAATTATGAAAGCAAATGGAACTGCTTACCAGTAACTACCAAGACTGACATTGAATATAAAATCTTTGCAAATCATACATTTAAATACCAGGAGAGTGGAATGTAAAGTCAATACAGAATCTAATTAGTAGTATGTAAGAAATAAGACAGCATGTATTAGATAAAAGAAACAATCAACCCAAACCAAGTGTAAACACCCAATATGTATGTCAATAACCAGTTAGAATTAGATAACAATATGTGAACAAATAGTATATAATAGAAGTAAAATAAAGAAAACCATTGTACTAGATAATAGTAATAATAATCATAGTAAATAGATATGGAAATATGCAAGAAACTAAACTAATACATATAGACATTATTGTCATTCAGTAGGATACACATAACCTCAACTGAACAGAATCTGCAACAAAGAATCATAAATAACAATTAGAAAAACACTGATAAAAGTATTTACACGATGCAACAATCAAACTAGAATAAATAATAAACAGAATAAACCCAGTATGAACTAAGAAACACGAATATATACCTTAAATTATATAAACAAATCATAGCCAAATTACCAAACCACAGAGTGACTGACAGGATTACATAAAAAACTCAGTTAAAACTAATCAGGAAGAGGAAAATAGCATAACAGTAGTTTCAAGAATACTCAATACCTCTTTGAGGACCATTAACAAACATTAAATACATGAATTTATGTAATAATAATGATAAACAATAATGCATGTCAGATGAAACTAGATGTAAGTAACAACCCAACAGAAAATTGTGAATAATTAGCACAGCAGGGAATATTAAATACCCAAGATAAGCTGTAGACAAAGACTAAAGACAAATTAATGGGTGAAAATACATCCTTGATACAAAACTAATAATAAAACAAGAGTGTCAATATGACAGGACACATAACATGGTGTAATAAAACCATTCAATGTAAATAAATGAAGCTATATTAATAAATACAAAGCTGCACAAAAGGTGTAGTATCATTTGATACACAAACCAAGAACAATAGAATTGTGTTAGAACAATATATATGTTAGAACTGATAAGAAATAATGCATGGACATTTAAGGCCTACTCGCCTGAAAATGCATTATGGAATATTGTAAATATTTAGTATTTAAGGAATAGTTGATAAGAAATAATGACTTTAACTATTATCAGTGAGTGATATAAGTATCAGGCGATACTATAAAGTGGAAAAAACTTATATTTAAATAAGAACCACTAAAAGTGCATCGACAAAAGGGTAAATAAGTTAATCATGGACGGAATTAGTGCTTGTGTGGACTCAAAATAAAGAGCAGAGCATCCTAAATAACGTGATACCTTTAGTTTCCAAATCGGAGATGTATTAACAAAGTTACAAACAATCATAATTTTTCAATCAATTCCAAAAGAATTGAGAGCGTCACTTTTGTACTCTCAAACCCAAAGCCAGATGCTGAGAAATAAAATTTCTTAATTTCTTGTGGCGTATGGGTACGAGATTAATCGATTTCCAGCCAATAAGAAACGCAGATTTCAGCAGACGCCGGTCGAGGCAGCTAAGGAGAGCGACATTAAGAACCTGATCGTCAATGCCGACAGAACATCTCTTCGACGAGAGTATTTTTTTCAAAATGTGCGCGTTCCCCAGTTAGTAAACAATTGTATCTAACCTAACTTATGTGTTAATAACCTTAAACGTGTGAAGTGTAACCAGTGATATGAAATAGTGAAATATACCATTGCCAGTGTATAATATCGGCAATGATGAATGAAATAATAAGGGAGTATTTAGAATTAACAACATTTAAATGAATTTTAAACAATTATCACATAATAGTTTTTGTGTTGATACCACGTTAGTCAAGTACATGCATATGTGACTAACCTCAATAATGATTATGAATTAACAAATTATTGAACAAAAGTTTTCAGTTTTATTTATTATATAAAAAATACTATTAATTTTAAAGAAGAATTGCAAATAAAATTATTACTTAACCAATACTGATGTAAACACACATAGATGCTGATTTGACTAAAACAATAATGAAAGACAATTCAATTATCAACAATAATTGAGAATTGTCAATAAGGTTAATGATTAATAAATGTGTCGTTAGCTAATATTATGTATAACCATATGATTTAATGAAGTTAATTTAAATATTTTTAATAATTAACCTAGAGGAAATTTCACTCTAACCTACCTGTTATTGAAAGGTACACAGATGGTGCAGTGCTATGTTTTCAAGTCTAAATATAAATAATAATATATAAATATTGTAACGAATTTAAATTATTTAGTTCCAAATATTTAAAATATTATTAAAGGTCATAGTTGTTGAAAATTAAAAGTTACTAATTTTATAAAGTAATTAAAATGTAGCATTAGATGTTATTAAAAGTGTGTTTACAATTGCAAAATTATAACTGTCTGAAAAGAATTCCTTTAGATAAAAAAATAAAATAATAGCGTTAATATTATTTGAACAATAACGTTGCTTAAATTTAAAAATAAAGTGTACTAGCTGGCTGCTTGATGGTGGTGACCGTCTTGCTGATACTAGCAGCGAAACTCCTCCTCCAGGTTGATAGTCGTCTAAGTACGTAAAGTCTAGTAATGTCTGGACAATAGAATTAATAAAATACACTTCCACGTACCTGTTCGTGTTTTCTGGAAGTTCAGAAGTTCACTAAATCAATAAGCTGCCAAGACGGTTTACAAAACCAACTCACTTTATCTACAAGGTTAGGTTACCTTGTTTAATAATGGGCGCCACACAGGTTTATTTCGGGAAAATCCCGTGGAAAACCCATTAATAGAATCAAATA
This sequence comes from Magicicada septendecula, assembly GCA_034769895.1. Taxonomy (NCBI): domain Eukaryota; kingdom Metazoa; phylum Arthropoda; class Insecta; order Hemiptera; family Cicadidae; genus Magicicada; species Magicicada septendecula. The sequence goes on from CM068371.1 coordinate 210,236,272, forward strand.
ATAATTTTAAAAAGTTAAAATTGTGTTTATTGCCCTTATGGCAATGCAATTGAACAATATTTAATCGCAACTGAAAGTTGTTTTGATTCTTCTGAATGAATTATTTATCTGTTTTTTAGAAATAAATTAAGTCAAGTTATGCTGCTAATAATGGGGTTTTATTTGGACCCTTGATAGTGAATTCAAACAAATATAATTAAAGGAATACATTGATGTACAATTGCAAATATTTTGTTACATACCCTATACAACTGGCTCAGAGCATACACAATAATTCTGGTTAAGTCCAGATACTCTTTACTTTAAACATTAATATTATTTATATCTCAGGCGTAAGTTCTTTGAAACACAAAAAAGAATGCTCATGCCTACACAATAGCGAATTATTTTCTGATATAATATCGACTAGTAATGCCTTTTAGTTTACCAATATAAAAATAAAACCTATTTTATAGGTTAGGCATTCGTCACGCTTGATTCATGATTTACAAAGTTATATGTTGAGATCACTTATGACTAACATCCAACTTAAATAGGATTGACAAATCCATTAAATAAATTCAGACATGGTGTAATACAGAAAATGTTTCAGTGTTATGCGTCAGTACAGATTTGTTTATCAAAACATATAGGTTATTGCACTCGGTGTAATGAATAAATTGTCACCCTGTTACCTTTGTGTTTTTAATCTTTTGATTAAAATTCAATTAAACACATCAATGATCGGATTGTAATGACCATTGTTATTCACTACACACGCACATGAACAGAGAATATTGGCCCGCTTCTGACTAAAAGGACCTTATATGATATTATTTAATTATTTCTTCTGTTCGTTATTTTCCCGCACTAAATAAAATAATACTGCACTTAGATGCACTGGTTCTTTGTAGAATATCTTGTAGTTACTTTTTGTTGTTGCCGAAAGGATTCCATCGATGCACTATTACAATGAAGCTATCAGTTAGAAATTTTGATGAGACGAGCGCACCTGCCGCTCCGGATGAAAGTAAAAAGTGTCTAACGGCAATAAGCCGCTCTTCTTTATATACCCTATGCTTTGATCAGCCTTAGGCGATTGTTTTACTTATTAAACTATTTTCTGATTGGTTTAGCCAGGCGTTACGAAAGTGACGTATTGTCCTTCCAACTGTCACTAACGGTTTTTTAACCGACTTTCGCCAGAATGATTGACAGCCGTCGTTGTTGTTAGTGTTGATAAACAGATTTCTTATTCATTTTGTGCAAATGATGCTAATGCCTGTCACGCATTTATTATAGTTGCGATCGGGGTCGTATCGCTATCAAATTAAAGGATATTTTTTCCTCTTCAATTTGATATAGTTTGACACTGGTTTATTTACACTTTCACTGACATTTTTTGATAAACAATGTTCAGGTACTTGGCTTCGCTCTGTCGTCTGCTAATCGAAACCGGCGATTACACTCTCTTATCAATATTGTCTGTGTTCCACATCGCGTTTTTTCACTTAAACGTTTATGTTAGAACACTATTATATCCGTCCTGATATTTATTTACTGAATATTATGATTAAACCTTAATTTATACATTGCTATTAACTATACTTACTCACTATGACATTTTGTTTCACATTATTTTGCTCCATGCTATTAATTAACAATTGAACCAATAATCGTATATCATATTACTAATGCTTATCGCTATGTTTGGGTATAAAGATTGTTCAGTGTATGTGATTTACACTTCTAGTACTTCCTACTAATCACCTTACTGATGATTGTTTGTTTTAGGCATTGCTGAGGCATACCGTTTGTATCGGATTTATGCCTTAATAACATTTATTAATTTACAATTCGGTACTTTGATGAGGTAGCTTATTTGTATAAGGTTCCCTCTTACAAACATTTTTACTTGTCATAAGCACATCTGAGACTGTAATACAGCTTCAATCTCATATTGTGGCCATATCTAATCTTAGTCCTTGGCATTAATAGTTACTAGTCATAGTTGATTTATTCTCAGCCAAATGCTGATGCTGATATCACATTATTCGGATTTTTATTTAATTATTTTTATTAACATGTCACATTTCATTTAAGTTATTCACTGACTCGCTTGACAGCTTAAAGTGAATTTAATTTGTCCATTAGTTTGTGTCAGTTATAGTATGGTTGTAGTGTCAAGCAGTGTTTAGGTTTACTGCTTCTTGTGGCACTTCTTCTTCTTTCTTCTTCCATGGTTCCTCTCTTCTTGGCTACTCTTATCATTATATTATCTATTTACATTACCGTTATGTATTTATTAAATCTGATGGTATATGTCTAGGTTATGTAACATCTGGTCATGTTACATATACTCCCCCCCTCAAAATTGATAATTTGAGAGAAAATTTGATTTTTGATAAAATTATCATTTCATTTCAGTTTTTAGTATATTACTACTGTTTTTTGTCTTGTACTCTTTACATTGACCTTTAACATACTATCAGTGTGTTACACTAGCTTGAGTTCTCGGCTAGTGATATAATTCTTAGCTTACTAGTATTTTTTCATGTTTCTCACATTTTAAGTCATTTAATTACAATAGATTTCACTTCTTAAATTAACAATGTCCTGTCTTATATACACTTTTCTTTCTCATTACATATCTTTACTTTTGTGATTATCCCAATGGTTCTTTCATTTTTTACCTCACAGATTCTTTAATAATAGTCCTTGATACATTACTATATAATTCCCTAACATTTGTAGTGGGTTCGGAATCAGAGTGGCTCACTGTGGCATACATTCTCCGCCGTTCCTCATTACACATACTCAGAATCAGAGGCATCCTCATCTCTGTCTGAGACAAAATAAAAATTCCACATAGCAATAGTTGCACTATCACAACACATAAAATATAACATATCATTCATTTTTCAATAATATAACATATTCAATATAATATTCAAGGTATTAGAGGTTTCATTTGTATCACATCTCCTTCTTTTATACTTTCTAACATACTTCCTTTTCACAGGTAATTATTTCTTTTCAGACTTGACATTCTCGGCCATGCTTTTTATTAGCCGTATTGTTACCTTTTTATACTAGTTGACAATTTGTTTGGTTTACTTGAGTATTCTTAAAATTACACACTTACATTGATCCTTATATAATTATGCAGTTGTTTCTTACACATAGAGTTTACAATATTTCATTCTTACAATAGTTTACTAGTTTTTCTCTCGTCAATAATTTACACTTATCCTGAATTATCAGGGTTTACAGTATTCATATACTAAATGTTTTTGTTAGATGTTCTCTGACATATCTTGTTACATACAATATTTGGTAATTAAATAATATTTTTCTTTCTCTTCATTCCACAATAATAATAGCCATCTTTATAATTAACTCTCTTTGGTATTCTGCCTCTCTACTCCTTCAAGTGTCTGATAATTTACACGTATTCTGGATGATTTTATATAATATCTTAGTTTTATGAGAGGTATACAATATTCATTTGATAAACATTTTGTTATATACAATACTCATTTGATAAACATTTTTCTTTCTCTTCCTTAAATATAGCATAGTAATTTTAGTTATAAAATAGTAGTATTTCTTCTTTAAATTAATCTAACATAGGAATATTAGAGTAATTTTATGTCATTATCCTAGGTATATTTTTGTTATATGCCACTTTTGGTTCTTTATGATATAATAGATATCTTTCTTCTCATTAAATTATTTGGTTTACAATACACATTTTTCTACCATTTAGTATGATAGATCTGGCTCTTATTTAATAGGTAACAAATAGTTTGGCCTATACACTAATACTACACACTTTTTATAACACAATATGGCAAATAGGTTTGCTATAGGCAATTAGTCACTTTCAATACCTTGGGCATAATACATGATCCTTCTGATCACTAATTGAATCCGTTTATGGTAGTTATTTTTAAAGTTTTTTATACACTAAATATTCCGGTGGTAAATGTTGCATACCACTATAATTTATCTGTTTTTAACAATAATCACATTTATGGTCTACATATTTGGGGTTACTTTGTGCTTTTCCACTCTATTGGGTTCATTCTTTGGGACAATTACGTTTCACAGGTATCCTTCTTCATATCTGTCTCTAGTACTACATGTTTGTGGTATCTGGCACCCTATCCCTATCATGCGGTTCTTCCACTTGGCGGCTACCAGATAGTCATCGGCTTCCCGTTTTCTCGCCTTCTTCCTCTCATCATTTTTAGTATCCACGTGTCCAGTGTACTCCTGGTCTTTGTTATTACTGACTTCCAGTATCTCTTCTAACTCTGGTTGATCATCATTAGTTTCCTGGTTGGATTTTTCCATTGATTGGTCCCTCTTCTTCCGTAATTCCTTTATTTCTTGGGCATACCCTTCAATGATCCGGTCCAGCTGTTCTTGATACCCTTTTCTTTTCTTAGAATGCCTTATTCTCCCTTTGGAAATATCTGCTTTAAGTATTTTATTGGTTATAGTCTTCTTTGTTGTAGCACATTTCTTCTCTTCGTCCATCTTCATGAAGCTCCTTCGATACTCCTTCCTATAGGTCCCTTCTTTACGGTTGATGACTGGGAAATAAATCATATTAACTAGACCGCTTCGAGTCATTTCGATTAATTCTTTTGTTACCCTAGTCTTCTTTGGGCGTATTATTCTTCTTATCTTCGGCTCTTTTTCTTCCGTTTTCTTAATTATTTCGTTCTTTTCTTCATGAATTTTAATTTTCGAATTCACTTGTTCGGTGTTTTTATTTCCGGGTAATTCTTTTGTCTCCACTTGATCATCACACATTGGCAGATTATTTTGTTCTAAGTCTTCATTCTCGGCTACTAACTCTTCCGCTTCCTTAATTACCTGAGTGTTCTCTATACTTCCGGTATCGATCTCCTTATATTGAACATATTCCTGATTTCTGTCAAACTCATTTTCAGACGATGATGTATTTGAGTCCCCTTCATTCTCAGTTTGTTCGACCTCATCTTCAGGTTGCAATTCTTCTGTGATTTCATCATTGGGTATCTCTTCAGTTTCTGAGTTGCTGTCGTTTCGTAATTCTCCTCTTATTGTCTGATCCACCTCTTCCGTATATTTCTTATTCATTTCATCCATTTTCTGGCTAATCTCATTTAGTGTGGTATTCAACTCTTCCTTTAACGCTCTGTTGCTGTCATCTATTTTGCGGTTCAACGCGTCCATGGCTCTGTGGGTACTGTCTATCTTTTTATTCAAGTCCTCTTTCAATAACTCTAAGTTCTTGTTATTGTCGTCTAACCTTGCATGTAGGTCTTCTTTCAGTGACTCCATGTTTTTATTAATATTCTCCATCTTTTTCTGGCTGTCATCCATTTTCCTGTTAATCGCTTCCATATTTTTGTTATTCTTGAGACTATCTTCCTTCAAAGTTCGACTATCTTCCTTTAAAGTTGGACTATCTTCCTTTAAAGTTCGGTTGTCCTCCTTTAATGATTCCATCATTCTCCTCATCCACTCTTGGAAGGCTGTTTCTCCTGATTGTGTGACTCCCTCAGCTCGTCTGGGTTGGTTGTCGACCCTCACTTCTACTTCCAGTTCTACATGGGGTGTTTCTTCGGGTCGAGTTTCTATATTATTAATGGTAATGACTTCCATCTCGTGTGTGGGTTGTGTCTCATATGTCTCTGTATCTAGTTGTACTCCTTCTACTCGGCTGTCCTTGTATCTTGTATCATATTGATGTGTGTGTGGCATGTTTGTTCTTTTGTGTCTGCCGGGCTGATTATAATTATGAAATATTTTTTATCTAATATCTTTTTCAGCCCCACGTTGCTGGTCGCCAACTTGTAACGAATTTAAATTATTTAGTTCCAAATATTTAAAATATTATTTGAAAATTGAAAGTTACTAATTTTATAAAGTAATTAAAATGTAGCATTAGATGTTATTAAAAGTGTGTTTACAATTGCAAAATTATAATTGTCTGAAAAGAATTCCTTTAGATAAAAAAATAAAAAAAATAAAATAATAGCGTTAATATTATTTGAACAATAACGTTGCTTAAATTTAAAAATAAAGTGTACTAGCTGGCTGCTTGATGGTGGTGACCGTCTTGCTGATACTAGCAGCGAAACTCCTCCTCCAGGTTGATAGTCGTCTAAGTACGTAAAGTCTAGTAATGTCTGGACAATAGAATTAATAAAATACACTTCCACGTACCTGTTCGTGTTTTCTGGAAGTTCAGAAGTTCACTAAATCAATAAGCTGCCAAGACGGTTTACAAAACCAACTCACTTTATCTACAAGGTTAGGTTACCTTGTTTAATAATGGGCGCCACACAGGTTTATTTCGGGAAAATCCCGTGGAAAACCCATTAATAGAATCAAATAATAATTTTAAAAAGTTAAAATTGTGTTTATTGCCCTTATGGCAATGCAATTGAACAATATTTAATCGCAACTGAAAGTTGTTTTGATTCTTCTGAATGAATTATTTATCTGTTTTTTAGAAATAAATTAAGTCAAGTTATGCTGCTAATAATGGGGTTTTATTTGGACCCTTGATAGTGAATTCAAACAAATATAATTAAAGGAATACATTGATGTACAATTGCAAATATTTTGTTACATACCCTATACAACTGGCTCAGAGCATACACAATAATTCTGGTTAAGTCCAGATACTCTTTACTTTAAACATTAATATTATTTATATCTCAGGCGTAAGTTCTTTGAAACACAAAAAAGAATGCTCATGCCTACACAATAGCTAATTATTTTCTGATATAATATCGACTAGTAATGCCTTTTAGTTTACCAATATAAAAATAAAACCTATTTTATAGGTTAGGCGTTCGTCACGCTTGATTCATGATTTACAAAGTTATATGTTGAGATCACTTATGACTAACATCCAACTTAAATAGGATTGACAAATCCATTAAATAAATTCAGACATGGTGTAATACAGAAAATGTTTCAGTGTTATGCGTCAGTACAGATTTGTTTATCAAAACATATAGGTTATTGCACTCGGTGTAATGAATAAATTGTCACCCTGTTACCTTTGTGTTTTTAATCTTTTGATTAAAATTCAATTAAACACATCAATGATCGGATTGTAATGACCATTGTTATTCACTACACACGCACATGAACAGAGAATATTGGCCCGCTTCTGACTAAAAGGACCTTATATGATATTATTTAATTATTTCTTCTGTTCGTTATTTTCCTGCACTAAATAAAATAATACTGCACTTAGATGCACTGGTTCTTTGTAGAATATCTTGTAGTTACTTTTTGTTGTTGCCGAAAGGATTCCATCGATGCACTATTACAATGAAGCTATCAGTTAGAAATTTTGATGAGACGAGCGCACCTGCCGCTCCGGATGAAAGTAAAAAGTGTCTAACGGCAATAAGCCGCTCTTCTTTATATACCCTATGCTTTGATCAGCCTTAGGCGATTGTTTTACTTATTAAACTATTTTCTGATTGGCTTAGCCAGGCGTTACGAAAGTGACGTATTGTCCTTCCAACTGTCACTAACGGTTTTTTAACCGACTTTCGCCAGAATGATTGACAGCCGTCGTTGTTGTTAGTGTTGATAAACAGATTTCTTATTCATTTTGTGCAAATGATGCTAACGCCTGTCACGCATTTATTATAGTTGCGATCGGGGTCGTATCGCTATTAAATTAAAGGATATTTTTTCCTCTTCAATTTGATATAGTTTGACACTGGTTTATTTACACTTTCACTGACATTTTTTGATAAACAATGTTCAGGTACTTGGCTTCGCTCTGTCGTCTGCTAATCGAAACCGGCGATTACACTCTCTTATCAATATTGTCTGTGTTCCACATCGCGTTTTTTCACTTAAACGTTTATGTTAGAACACTATTATATCCGTCCTGATATTTATTTACTGAATATTATGATTAAACCTTAATTTATACATTGCTATTAACTATACTTACTCACTATGACATTTTGTTTCACATTATTTTGCTCCATGCTATTAATTAACAATTGAACCAATAATCGTATATCATATTACTAATGCTTATCGCTATGTTTGGGTATAAAGATTGTTCAGTGTATGTGATTTACACTTCTAGTACTTCCTACTAATCACCTTACTGATGATTGTTTGTTTTAGGCATTGCTGAGGCATACCGTTTGTATCGGATTTATGCCTTAATAACATTTATTAATTTACAATTCGGTACTTTGATGAGGTAGCTTATTTGTATAAGGTTCCCTCTTACAAACATTTTTACTTGTCATAAGCACATCTGAGACTGTAATACAGCTTCAATCTCATATTGTGGCCATATCTAATCTTAGTCCTTGGCATTAATAGTTACTAGTCATAGTTGATTTATTCTCAGCCAAATGCTGATGCTGATATCACATTATTCGGATTTTTATTTAATTATTTTTATTAACATGTCACATTTCATTTAAGTTATTCACTGACTCGCTTGACAGCTTAAAGTGAATTTAATTTGTCCATTAGTTTGTGTCAGTTATAGTATGGTTGTAGTGTCAAGCAGTGTTTAGGTTTACTGCTTCTTGTGGCACTTCTTCTTCTTTCTTCTTCCATGGTTCCTCTCTTCTTGGCTACTCTTATCATTATATTATCTATTTACATTACCGTTATGTATTTATTAAATCTGATGGTATATGTCTAGGTTATGTAACATCTGGTCATGTTACAATATAATAATAAATATAAATAAATATAATCTCTTAATTGCACTGAGATTGTAAATTAATCATTATATTTTATTCTTTATAACCATTAAAGGAATTTTATTCCGATACACAACAGTTTTAATCATATTGCACATACTGTACCATAACCTGCAAAGTTAAAAGCAGGCGTGCCTGATACGATAGTTTCCAATATTATAATTAAACTTTTTTCTAATTTTGTAATCACTCTCTATAATATGTCATTGTCGTATTTAAGCATTTTTTGTAGTAAGTATCTTGTATACTAAAAGAATTCACGATTTTGGTAATTATAAATAAAAAATCTAACCAAATCAGTATAGAATAGTACGATATAAAGAATCAGTGTTACCAGCCCTGAGCTTTCAGAATCTCTGTAACGAGTTAAATTGTTTTTGATGTTTTATAAAATGTTTGAAAAGATTTTAAATGAACTTTAATTATTGTTAATAAATTACCATTTCACATATAATTGAGTCAGTCCGTCATTTCAAGGTAGATTATAATAACAACAACAACAGAGCATTTATTTTACAAAGTGGCAGTACGGCAAATAAGCGGCCAAGATTTGAATAATTTCAAAACAGTATCATATACAGAACAACTTTATTTACTTTATATCCACATACACACTAGTGGTAAATGTTATATGAACTGTGTTGTGTTATTTTAAGTGTATTACAGGAAGAAAGGATCTACTTTGGAAGGTTGACACCAGTATGTAGGTGGTAAGTGACAGTTAAACTAACCAGTGCTCCGAGAAGAGAATTTGAACATTTTTTTCAGCTTTATAAATCTTTTGAGACATCGTAAATCAATAATAATAATTATAAACCTATAATTAAAACATCTAAAACATCTATACTCATTGTATTACAACGTGTGACTTATTACACAATCGAATCAAAACACATCACCTAGTCGTTGTATTACAATATGAATATAATAACTACAATACACACAAAGTGGCAACTGACACATTATATACAATTTCAGTCGCAATAGTCATAGACACTTTTATTATAACCCTGTCTTATTATACACCTAGGCATCAAATATAGCATGTACAATACAATAATTTATTGCTTAGTTGAATTACAATTACTTCACATCTCATTAAATAATACAATTATCCGTTACAATCCACATATTAACAGTCACTAGACCAATATGCGAGGGATATATATATGAGGGATATTTTTTTTTCAACCTCCGAGATGCCACACGATAAGACCCACATGCAATATTGGAATGGAGATACGCAGTGCATGCGCAGTGGGCTATTCCCTACCACACACCAATAGGTGTACTCCCTCCCTTAAGTCATTGTTGAGTAACAAGCGTGATAACATGTCTAATGTAATCGAATCGCCCGCCAAGTGTGAAATGCGCACCGTAATTCGCTTTCTTCTCACCGAAGGGCTTAATGCAGCCGAAATTCATCGTCGACAGAAAGTTTAAAGAAGGATGAACTGACATCCTACAGAGGAAATCTAGCGACAGAAGAAATTGTGGAAAAAGTGAATCAAGTGGTTTGCGAAAGGTGCAGGTTCACAATTTCTGAGCTGTCTGTCGAATTTCCTGAAATCTCAAGGTCAGTTCTGTATGACATTGTAAGTGTGAAGCTTGGCTACAGAAAAATTTGTGCACGGTGGGTGCCGAAAATCCTCACTGACAACCATAAGACTCAACAAATGGGCACAGCCTTAGAATTTTTGCAACGCTATCACGAGAAAGGGCAGGGTTTTCCGGACAAGATTGTGACAGGAGATGAGACACGGGTGCAATATGAAAATGTCGAGACGAAAGAGCAGTCCAAACAGTGGAAGAATAGTGAGTCCCCAGGCAGACCGGTAAAGTTCAAGCAAACGTTTTGCAACAAAAAACAGTTATGGCTACTGTGTTTTGGGCCCGAACAGCCGTATTATTGACTGAATTTAATGAACGGGGGATGACCATCACTTTAGCCTCATACTGTGACACTCTTCAGCGACTACGAAGAGCAATACATAACAAGAGAAGAGGAATGTTGTCATCGGGTATTGTCTTTTTTCATGACAAAGCTCGCCCTCACACTGCAGCACAGACACAGGATCTCCTCCGGAAGTTCAAATGGGAGGTGTTTAAACATCTACCATATAGCCCGGATTTAGCACCGAGCGACTTTCATCTTTTCACCCAAATGAAGCTGTGGTTAACAGAGCGGAGGTTTATGAGTGACGATGAGCTGAAGGCCAATGTGAACGGTTGGCTAAGTGACCAGGCGGCAGCTTTCTTTGATGAGGGCATAGGAAAACTCGTGCCACGTTATGATAAGTGCCTTAATCCAAATGGCGATTATGGAGAAAAGTAGCTGGGAGATGTACATATATTTAGTATATAATACATTTTTTATAATTATTCTCGTTTTTTTATTCCTACTTTAACGGAGGTTGAAAGAAAAATAGCCCTCGTAGTTTTTTTTTTTTTTTTTTTACAAATTCTCACAAAAAGAAAACAGAACAAAATTATTTGAAATAGCAACACCTGCCTGGTGGAAACTATGCTTCTCAATTTACCTTAGAGAACTTTTGAAATCAAAAAGTAATTAATACCTGAGTTGTGCAAAGTGATGCACTGCTGACAGTAATGTCTACCCAAGATCATTAGGGGTTCCCCTCCCCCATTCATCAAAGTCACAAATTTCTAATTACACCAATTTCGTAGAGGAGGACCATAGTTATCTGGCCTCACTCCAGAGATACACTTCAACCATGGTCCACCCCTAAAAGACCAAAATCCACGGTCAGGGTTGGTGAGGCCGTGACCGCCCAAAAATGGGGGAAAAGTCCCTTCTGAAACAGTTAAAACATACGCTACACTTGCTGTCATTTAACTTGACCAATAAGTTTTCAATAACAATAACCTTACAATAACAATAGATATAACCTAATACATTTAATCCAAATACAAATTTATATAAACTATAACATATAATCCATCCTTACTCCCCACAATCATTACCTAAACAAGCCAATTATCAAAACCATGAAATGAAATATACAACTGTCCATTATATCAACATATATCTAACCCCCATCATCATAAATCAGCCTAATATTGTATTACACCATTCAGTACACAGCACATCCATCATATTATATCTTTCAACACAAAAACCATTTAAATTTGTATTGTCCACCATATCATAATAATCATAAACAGGATTATTCCACAATAATATATCATATACCTTGTCGACATCGTGTACAGTCAAGTCACCCTTGGGATTATTTGTCAGAATCAGGTAAGTCACAATATCATCATCATCATCACCATCTACTGCACCAGTCTCATTACAAGGTAAGTCATCAATTTTCTCCACTCTCTCAATTTGTAAAATCTCCATGAACTCTTTATAATCTCTACTAACATAAAAAATCTCTATTTCTCTCTTTCTCCACCTCTCATCATAATACCTATCACAACCCCCTTGAACAACCTCACTCCTCGCAAAGGGCACAACAAAATCTTTATTACAGCTCCTGGCTTTACCAGGTAAACCACAAAAAAACACCTAGGGGACCATTATGAGACACCATGTCTCCCACATAACCACTGGAGGAATCTTTGTCCTCAAAAACCACATGTGGAGCCCTTACTCCGCTTAAACCACTGGGAAAATTTGCTCTTTGCCCCTCAGTCTCACCTAACCTCACTTCACACTCGCTTTCAAACTCATCAACAGCTATCTCACCACTGACTTCTACTCCCACTAAGACTTCAACATCACTACTATTCAATATATTACTCTCTGATACTACCATATTTTCACTTACATTATCAGCTTTATTCAACATATTATTATCATTATTATTTTCACTACCAGAATCACTTACCTTATCATCCATTACCTGGTTCAGTTTCAATTCTTTGTTCTTATTTAATTGATCTTCCTCTTGTTTCCACTTCTCAATTTTCTCTTTAATCTTCCTATTTAACTCCTCAGCTTTTTTGTCAATAGCATCATTACACTCACTCGAATCATTAAGTTTTACATTTACATTACTTCCAGTCTGTTTGAATCCACCCCTCAAATTAGCATTTTGTTCTATTAGCCTTCGCAACAACTTCACCACCTCATCATTCGACTTATTAATACAGGTACACACTGGGGTAGAGTGTGTACCATCTGCCATTTTTAAAATTATGTATATTACCCTTGCATTAAAAAAAATAACAATTATATTCAATATTATACACAATGTGCCTCCCAAATTATACACAAATTACCCAATGAAATCGCTATATAAACATTCCACCATCTACCCTAACCCATCTCTGTGTCTAAGTAGGCCTAACTCATTAAATAAATTTAACGAGCATCCCGGCAGGGTCGCCACTGTAATGTTTTAGAATAATTAATGATAATAAAAAGAAGGAATTAAACCCCGTTATTAACCTTACATACCTTACCTTTAGAAGATTCCAAAAACACCAAAAGCCCCAGGGTCACCACCACATTTTTATTGGAGGGAATGTGGAAACCGTAACAACTTTCCCGTGAAAAACAATTTAAAATAAAAACTCTCCCTCACAGAAAAATTCCAAGGCCGTTAGACGAACTTTTGGACACACAGAATAGGTTATAGGTAGAGTGGTGTAATAAATTAACTTAACACATTGTAATAAAAATTCTTCTTTTATTATAATGAAATAAGTTAATTTATTATGCCACGTACAACTGGTCATGTGAGAAACAGTCACTCCTCAGATCCACACCAGCCACTATCAAAACTCTGCCCCTGTGCCTTATTGATGGTCATGGCGTAGCACATCTTAACAGGAAACTGCAGACGTTTGAACTGAAAGTGCTACTATGATAGGATCAGAGGAATTCAGGGGATGAAGACGGTTTCTCCCTTACCGACGCCTGTGAAAATCATGGCTTCAATGACATGTTTGTGCAGTCTTCACCTGAAGCCTGGTGCCATTGCATAGTTTCGGAGGGTTTATATTGTGCAACAGCACGATTGGAGCACCAACCTTGAGGTAGAGGATGTGAGGTGTTACTCCTGGTGGGTCGAGAGTATATGCAAGAACTCCACAGGGTAATGTACAACATCAGCGATCTCTACCACAGAGCCCACAGACTCATACCTCATATGCTCAGTCAGCAGCTTCTCCAACAGAAAGTTGTTGATGCTGTTGGCTGAGTCGTTTGTTGGAGTGAGAATAGCTCTTTCCCTCAGCCATGAAAGTGCAATCCTCTCTAGCCTGATGAATGTTGGGGTATATTCTGTCACTCAAGCTGATCAGATCTCCCATAAAATCGCAAAGGTTACCAGGAATATTTATTCTTCCCTCCTCTTCCAAAAGCTTGCCATCACCAATATCAAGCAATAAGTTAGAAAACTCCTCTGCCCTCACGTCACGTTGGAGGTGGACAAGCATGTTAACTCTCAAGGACAGGACTTTGACATTAGGCCATAAGAGGGATGACTTGAGACAGGCCTTGACTTCATCTGCACGTGTCCCCCGTGGCACAACAGGCAAGGTCTGTCTGAACTCACCAGCCAAAAGCACCGTAACTCCACCCATAAGACAGTTGCAGCCCTTAATCTCCTGCAGCGTCCTGTTTAGAGCCTCAATACCTCCCTTGTGGGCCATGGTGCACTCATTCCACACGATAACTTAGGCTTCTCGAAGCACCTGAGCAATGGCACTCTGCTTAGAGATGTTACAAAGTGCAGACTCAGAATGATTCAGGTTGAGAGGTAACTTGAAGGCAGTCAGCTGTCTTGCCTCCGTCGATCAAGGTAGCTGCAATACCTGAGGAAGCAACGGCAACAGCGATGTTCCTTTCACCCCTAATAGTGGCTAGCAACAGATTGATCAAGAACGTTTTGCCAGTGCCACCAGGAGCGTCAAGAAAGAACAACTGCCCAGAATCAGAAGCAATGCTGTGCATGATTTCATCGTAGACTTTCCTCTGTTCTTGATTTAATTTTGGAACATTCACAGTAAATGTTTCGGACAGTTCTCTCAGGTATTCACGGTTGGTGACAACGACCCCTTGCTCTTGTGAAGGTGGTGGAAGTCTGAACTGTAGGAGTGTTTTACCAGACATGGAAATGACAATATCCTCAAGAAGGATGAGGCATTGGTTGTAAACAATGTCAAGGACCAGTTGGGGACCTCCGTGCTCTCTCTCCATTTGCCGTCCAGCATCTTCTGCAAGACTGTCTCGGTGTTTCTCCCACAATTTTATGGGATCTCCTACTTGGCAGAAAACCAGCATGATGGCAAACAGCTCACGGATTTTGTTCGGAGAGTTAGAGATGAAGGCTTCTTCCAGAGTGCGATTCCAGTGGGCATCGACCTCCAACAAGCCAACTGCTCTGCACGCTGCCTGGAATGTCGGGTGGACTACCCCTGCCACAGTTTTTAGGGCAGTAAATGACATAGGGCCACAGATCTCGCGCAAGAGGATGCGTAGATAGTAGCACTCAGCATTACCAGGATGGACGGTGTACACTCTGCCAAAACCTGATCTTTCTTCACCACCTGGCACAGGCTTCCCTTGTTTCCTCCTGCAGAACTTGTTGCCTTTCCATACGTAATAAGTCAGAACTTCGCAATATAAAAGGGTCCTTGCGAAGGCATCGACAATGCACAGCTCGAAAAAGGCCAGAAGTGTTGTTTTTGGAGGGTTATTGATCCTTTCAATATTTCCCTCAGTAAAATAAACTCTTTGGCAGTTTTCGAGATGTATGGCAAGGTGCATAACAGAAGGAAACCTTTCGTGAATAGGGAAGCAGAGAATGCGCCAGTCTGCCTCAAAGCTGCTGACCTATCCTCCTGCCTCGTACCTCATCCTGATCTTCAATGGTGAATGCTGCCTGGTCAGACCCTTTGTTAATGTACTTGCAAATGTATTTTATGGATTTTACAGAATTCCAGTACTCAACATTAAAATGGGCTAAGAAGGTGCGAGACAGGACGGGGTTGTATGGCAGCACCCAACAATTGTCAAGATCGACTACACTGATGTTGGCAGTGAACCCACCAAATGCCAGGGACCGCCTGCGATACTGAGGATAACCATCCTCTCCGGTTTGAGTTTCCTTCAAAAGGGGCCAGGGGTATTTCTTGGTGCAGGCTCCATCCACCATGCAGGGTGAGTTCCTGTTGAGAGGTCCACATGGGCCATGGATCATAGTCGTCTCAACAATCTCATGGAGGGCAGGGTCTAGGTCAGGATCAGGTATTTTAGCGCTTATAACTTTGTCAATGGACTCTGGTCTTATCTTCTCTTCTAGCCACAGGAGAATATGAATGTGGGGTAGTCCACGTTTCTGCCATTCCACGGAGTACATGTGATACCTGGTAGGGCCAAAGATGCAACCTTTAGTGAGGAGCTTTATTATATGCTTCACTTTCACATGGAAAACCCACGCTACTATGTCATGTCTACCGTGAGACTTTTGGCCTTGTTTTACGAGCTCTACGATTTCTGGCCATTTTGGATTGCAGGTAAATGTAATAAACAGATCCGGCCACCCAAGAGGGCGTACATACTTCATAGCATCTTGAGTTCGCTCATGCATAAAGAGGACGGCAACACAACCACCTTGCCAAGCTCTGATAACTGGCCGTCATTTCTTGTCATGGCGTCCTTCAAGTGCACATACTCCTCATTTCTCAGCTTTTTCTAGTTGTTACGAATCCAATTGAGTCTTTCAGTCTCAATTTTCGCATACATATCTACCAGAAATTGATTGAGAAGGTTGCGGAACAGCAGTAGGTAGCATTCTTTCCCATCACGCTCCATTATCCTGTAGCTGTAAAAGTCAGCAGCAGACACGGTCTTCTTGAGAGGAGCCTTGGTCTTCGGGTCGTGCTGAGGTATATTGATGTAATAGCCATCTTCTCCATGGCAGAACATCAGAGGGTACTAGAGAGCATCATAGACACGGTGCGTCTCGCTGATTCATACCAATCTGTTGTCTTTGCTGTGCAGAACGATGTCCCTCTTATCAAAATCCTGACCGACAATGAGAACTGCCACTTCTTTAGTCGTGGGGGCATTGAAACGACCTCGGTGCTCTCCACAAGACTTCCTATCGGCGTTAATCACCACTTGGAAGTCCTTCTGGGCCTTAGGAATAGAATCAACAGCAGCCTTACAGTCCAGAATATACTTGTTGTGTTCATGCAGCAACTTCTACAGTTGGCTAACCACTTCTGGCTTAACGCCAGGGTAGATGCCACAACGAATGTCCCTCTCATTGACATCGTCACCAACAAAGTATATCTGGAGAAATGAAGGCTGCTGCTGAGGCTCCCTATCCTGTGGTTTTAATGTTGGCATTAAGTTGCCCTCCTTCACTTCTCTGGCTCCAAAAGACATCATTTGGAAGCATCCATTGTATTTCCTGGCAGCAGAAAGAAAGTGCTCTGCCACTGGATGTTAGAGGGTGAGGAGGCTATGTAGGGGTTCAGGGTAGGGCTCAAGGGCAGGGAGTTCGACTTTGCCGCCACTGCACACATTCCGGGAGTCTCATCCTTCCACTTCAGGGCACAGCACCAGGTACAGGGTGACTGAGGTCCGAGGTCAACAACTTTGTCCCTGGAATAATCAGTCTGAGGTTCATATTTAAAACCAGCTAAAGACTTATTAGTTCAAGGCAATAATCTGATTTGTAATCTCTTTTCATTGTAATTTAGCTGTAGCTGCCTGATTAACGTGGGGGTTGTTAGATGCATACTTTTTTGCAGCTTCTCTATTTACCTCAAGCTTAGTCTTTTTGTATTTTTCAACAGCTTTCCTATTTACCTCAAGATTTATTTTTCTATATTTGTCGACAGCTTTCATAATGACCTCGGGATGGGTATTGTGGTCTTTTTTTACAGCCTCGTTGTTGACTTCAGGATGACTTTGGCTATACTTTTTTGCAGCTAATCTGTTTACGTCGGGGATGTTTTTTGCATATTTTGAAGGAGCTTCCCTAACTTGTTTTTTCCTAATCGCATCTGTAAATCTTTTCCTGCGTTTTCCCTCTTTTCCCTTTTACTGGTGTTATAGTAGAAGAAACAGATTTATCTAAACTGAGGAGGTTAGTGTACGGAGTAAGTTGGTGCTGGGACACGATGCAGGACAAATTTGGTTCACATTCCATTGGCTCACTGGTGGTTGGCGGTTGTTGGACATTATCAAGGTTAGTTAATTGAACATTATCAGGATTTGCTGGTTCGGCCCATGGAACTAGAAGATCAAAGTGCCCTTCCTTGAAATCTCCTGTGAACTGGATTCTTCTGACTCCCTGTAGTACCTCCCCAAAGGTAGCATAAAGGATGCCACCTTGGAACACCTGAAACTCATAAGGGAATATCTCTCCCGCCACCTTGATCTCACAAGTAGTTCCATAGGTGTAAGGCCTAGACATTTCGGTGAGGTACTGATGTTTAGTACTGTAAGGAGCCCCAGACCGATTCTGAGTGAAGGGCTTATACCTCTGCCAGTTGTTGGACACATGACGCACAATGTCAGCCCGAATTTGAGCAGCCACTAAGATGTCGCCATGCACCAGGTAGGACAGGGAGGAGAAAAGGCACGCGCCGTTACCACAGATCTTTACTATTCGGTGAGGGACCTGTATTTCATTAACTACAATAATTTCCTCATCCATAATAGTAGGCTTTGTTCTTTTCAAATCGATAAAATTAAATATGAACTAACGTAAAGTTACTTAAACAAAGGAACTGTAACAGGACAGAATGGGGTGATAAATAATAATTCTAATAACTCCAACCAGATTCAATTCAAATAATGTACAACCTTAGGGAAACCTCTGTTTTAACAAAGATGCATACAATGATTGCAAAACACCTGTCTGTGTTTGTATCTGGAGTCAGCCTGTCTAGACGCATTACGCAACTACCTACAACTTGTGCTGTCTGTGAGTTACAGTAAAACCCGTAATTGACACAAGCCAGTTTCATCAGGAGCCAACAGCGGCAATCATCGCTGACCCAGTCGACAAAAACTACAGAGCCGCGCGGGTCAAAAAATGAGCGCGCGGTTCCAGTAACCAGTGTGCGAGCAATTATACAGTTGGAAAAAATTATTCAGACCGCGCGGTTAACAAAAACAAGTACTCGCGAGTAAGTTACATCGGCCGACAAAATTAATAGTTCAAATGTGACAAAACAGTAATATAATATATAACAGAGGGGACAATTAACCCTAGCGTAAAACATTTTTGAACATTTTTAATTTATTTTCGGAGGGCATGGAAAAAAGGTGACTCAACAACTGGACCAAGTCTACAACAAGGCTGAGTACAACCATAACCAACTTTCTAATTTAAAGCCATCAACAGCATGTAAATTCATTCACTGGAATCAGTAACATATTAATGAGATCTCAATTTTAAGGGGGAAAATTTGAATATGTAGAAGAATGAGAGAGAGAGAGAGAGAGAGAGAGAGATACAAAAAAGAAAAGTACTGGGTCGTTAATCGTATTAATTACTCTGTTGTAATCTTGTAAGAATGATAGCTTCACAAGAATTGTTTGTCATTTTATACCGATAATTCTGTGTTAGAGATAGATGTGGTAGTTTACAAGGAATGTTGAGAATTTGAGGAGTTGTTATACAGGTTGAGAAAATAACGTAATGTTGCTTAATAAAAGAAAAGTAATTTGTTAAAATCAGAAAACTGTGTTAGCATTATTATTTCACTACTTAAACCTAAATAATCGTTTCTGCAACAGTTTCGTCTATAGGACCCTGGAGGTGAACCCGACGGTAAGAAAAAGTCATAAAATCTTAAAAAATCTGGGTAAAGACTTTATTTGAATTGTTACAGAACATTCCTTCTAGATTTACTTTAAAATAAAATGAATAAAACTGCTCTCTAGAAGAAAATGAAATGCTAGTAAAACTTACATAAATTAAAGTAAAATAAAAACTAAAAACTGTAAGGGGTTTCCTTAAAATCCTAGTAAAAAATATCACAAATCCTTGACGTTCGAACTAAATGGGGTACAGTTTCAAACATTAACTACACATTAAGTAGAATAAGGCTTTCTGAAAATGCTTAAAAATAGAATAAGTTAGATAGATGAAATGGCGAAAGAAATTAATGCTAGTAAACTAAGCGTAAAATATGAACTAAAAATGTTAGTGGGTTCCCTGCCCTGATTAAGTAGGGGTAAACAGAAATGAAAAATGAAAAGCAAGGGCTTGGTGGAAAAAGAAAATGAGAAGCTGTAAAACTACTGAACTGAAATAAGACTTCTTGAAATTGAAATAAATTTCTTCCTGATTGAATTCAACTAAAGGTTAAACTAACAACTGTATTAAAAATCAGCAACACACTAAAAGACAATAATGCACTGTTATACCTAGCCTGTGAATTTATTGCGAATTGTGCGAATATTTACAGCGAATTTATTTATTTAACACAAACACTGAGTAGAAATACGTTGACAATACGCGTGAGCTGGCATGAGCAGGACTGACTGATCACGCGGGGCCCCTCCACTCGCTACAAGCGTCTACGCTCAGTGTCAGACTTTGACCAAACCGCAAATCTGGCATGGTGGGGAGCTTAGCGGATTGTGGTACGAATTCTAACGAAGATGTCCGAACATTTTACTGCGCTTAGGTATAGCGTAAAGTACTGTAGGAAGGATACAATTAAAAAAGCGGCATTATCAGTGTTGTGGTTTTCGCGTTTTTTTGCGGATAGGCATAAAGCTTTCAAAACTCTTTCTTAGTGAGCAGCCAGAAGCCAAGAGGAATATATGTGCTGAACTTAGAACTCAAAATAAACCCTCAATGCCACATAGCAAGGGTGAACTGTTTCGCGATTATTTTCACGCCTTTTCGTAGGTTAGATGAAAAAAATACTGTTTTAGTAACTCCCCAAAAGCCTAAAGGAAAATACAAAAATACAAAAAATAAACGTTAAACTTCCAGGAAGCGTACAGTTGAAAAAAAGCTGCATTATCGGTGTCACGGTTTTTAGCAGTTAGGTGTTAAGTTTTCAAAACCCTTTCTTAGCGAGCACCTAGAAGCCAAGAGGAACGTGTCAAATTTCAAGTTTGTAGGCTTTATAGTTATGGAGATTTTGTGATGAGTGTGTGAGTGAGTGGTATTTGGCTTTTATAATATAGATTTTCTTTTTTTTCCTTATCATTAATTATTTTAAAATAAAAGTGTAAACTAATCAGAATCTGTTTTTTAATACTGAAATACATATTCGCCCTTTCTATCCTGAGAGTATTCACAAACTTTAAATGTGATTTCCCAACACCATGATTTTCATATTCGCCCTTCCTACTCCCAGCTCCTGATTTGAAACAAATCAAACTTTATTTGGTGTTATGAAATTAAAATTATGAACAATGCAAGAAAATGAGACAAAAAAAAAAGAGGCAATTTATAAACAAACACATTTATGAAACAGCAATAAGAATTAAACTAAAATTAAATAACGTCAACAATTAACTTATAATAACAAATAAACAGTGTGCATGTTAACAGAAGTATGAAAGTTATAATTTACACATAAACAAAACATAATAATAGCTGCTGTTGTGTACTACATGTCTGGTGGATAATATATAAGAGTAATGACATTCAGCAGCACTCTTTGACTTGAAAATCTAAGAGAAAGTGGATGTTACACACTCATAAATATTGTAATTTCTGATTACTCAAATGCTATGAAACTAATTACCTTTCCTGTACAGAATTATTTTTCCTAGTGCAATTCTATCAGTAAAGAGAGCCTTACCTCACTTAAACACAGTTGACAAGTCATTGGGCTTTCTTACAAATTTTTAATAAATTGATTTCCTTAACTAAATGAAAATACAACTTTTAAATCTCATTTTCAAGACTATTTTATAGTTGATTAGTATTTCAAAATTGATTACGATAATACTAACATAGTGTTGTGCCAGTCCAACAGGCAATATTGTAGTAGTCTTGTAACCATGATCGCATATAGCACAACTGGCTGTATGATGCAATTTGGAATATTATGGCAGTTGCTGGCTGCTCTTACATTTTCCAAGACATTGATCAATTATTCTCCTGGCAAGCAAAACCTTCTCATGCCACAGCCATTCGGCTGGTTGAGTTTTGAAAGTTCAGCAAAGTAAATTGTACAATCAAATAAATGCAGTATTTAGTGACCAAGTATTTAATTGTTTATTATTTGTGTTATGAACACTGTAATTTTATATACTTACTAATTATTTCTGTTGTGATAGTTTATGTTGGAGAATTGGGAGAAATTTTGTAATACACAAGTCTTTTTATTTCATGAAATATATTCAAAATAGTTGAGTACTGATTTCTCTAGGATTCAACAACTTTATTTTGTTGTTTCAATGCTGTGAACTACATGTGCGATTTTTGTGATATTCTTTCTAATATACTCTCAACTAGCAGTATTTAATTTTCATTTCATCCCATTGTATAACTAATGACTATTTTAAACAGCTTAATGTTACAACTATTCTTTTAATTAAAACATTTTTTTACTTTCTTCATTTATTGTATATTACAGAAACATGCAAAAAACGATTCTGTAATTCTAACAAATATAGCATTGTTATTTTTCTCTCAATCGAGGAAAGGGATGATCCTGTTTTAAGTATGGCCTCTTTTTGACTCCACAAGTTTGCAAACATAACAGGAAACCTTGCATCAACAACTTACTGATAGATATGATGACACTGAATTTCTTGTAAAGGATTTATAAAAAACCGTGTAAGCTGATTTCTTTTAAAATAATATATTTAGTAATAAAATATAAACTTTAAAACAAAATGTATAATAGTATAAATTACACTAATTAATGACATGACTTGAAAATGCAATTATGAAAAATTGACAAAGTGTATTTTCACACTTTTTACATTAAATATAAAATAAGTTATAATGACAACATACCATTTACATTTTAAATGCTGAATCTCACTGACAATCAGTGCTCATGTATAACCAGTACTTAATGTTGTTAACAAATAACTCAAGCACGCTTACTGTCCGTAAGTACTCTAACAATACTTCCAAGACCACCTACAGCATATGCCTTCTCATGCCATAAAAGTAAATGCCCACTGCTTCCTTCTGAAGGTATTTCAAAACCTCTGTACACATATTTCATGAGGACATCGATTAAGTCTTTATCAAGACTTGCCACAGCTTCTTCAATCTGCGATGCTTTAATTGCCAGAAGAACTTTCATTGTTAAATTTAATGCATTGTCCTGTAAAATTATAAAAACATTTCAAATTATATTTATATTTTGACTCAACCTATTAATATATAGACTTTATCTACAGGTTAGGATATACATGATTTTACATTGACAGAAAGGAAATTAATTTCTTGCAAATTAGTTAAGCAAACAGTAATTTGTTTGGTTGATACTGGATGCAAAATATATGAAAGGATCATAAACCACCATCTGCAGACTATTTCCGAGCATCTTGGATGAACAAAATGGCTTCAGGAAGAGCAGATCTTTTACAGACAATGCTTTTATTACTACACAAATCACTGAGAAACATCACACGTTCAATAAAGAAACGCATGTAGCTTTCATTGTCTTTGAGAAGGCCTTTGATAGAGTAGAAAGAAATTTGTTGTGGCAAATGTTATACAAACAGGGTACCTTCAACAACTTATAAGAACTATACAAAGCCTATATAAGGAACAAGAATAGCTATTAAAAATGATAAAAATAGAATGATAATAATAATAATAATTAGCTATTAAAAATAGCTAATAAAAATGTAGGGTAGCTCAACAAATATCTGTCAATCACGGTGTTAGACAAGGGTGCAGTATATCACCTACTATTTTTAACATTTATATTGATAAGGAAATGGAAACATCTAGTGAAACCTGGTATTAAGTTATCGCACGACAGATATTTGAATATGCTGTCATTTGCTGACGACTGCTTGTACTTCAAATTATAGAATCTGATTTGCAAAAATCTGTTCTTAAGCTTCATCAGATTTGCAAAACAATACAATGTGAAAATCTCCACTATAAAAACAAAGGTAATGGCATTTCGAGGCAAGAACAAAAATAACTATTAGTGTTGAATTCTAGAACAGGTGAGCCACTTTAATTATTTGGGAAATGATATTGGCTATGATAGGACTTATGATATTGTAACTAAGTTAGGTAGGTTCCCTGTGGGACAATCAACCGTATGTTTAGAAACAAGGTGCGTCGAGATACAAAATTGAAGTTTTACAAGGTTATGCCAGTCCCTATGGGTGTGAATTATGAACAACAACCAAGAAACAAGACAGCAAAATACAGGCTTTGGAAATGGCATTCTTAAGAGGAGTTAAAAGTGTAACGGGGCTAAAGGGAGGGGTTTTTTATTTTATTAAAATTTAGTAGCAATTCGTTTTCATCTGTGTGGACAGCCACGTGTTGAATAAAGCGTAGTTCGAACAAAGGACTGGTGAGGTGATGCCAATACAATGGAATGTGTAGTGTTGTTGACAATGGTACAATTCTTAGAACTTTGAGACTGTGTGAAGCACACATACAAGCCCGCAAACTCCAGCAGGTGCGCAACCGACGCCGATTTGTTAAAACAAAATGGCTTGGAGTGAAATTTTATCTAACATGTGCTTTCGGCAAGGCGGATACCAGATTGAGGACACGCCTATCTTTGTGACGAAATAAGTGGACACCAGATTTCGTCGACGTCCAAAACACGAAAATCACATGTGTTCTATAAGCAGTGACGATGACTTTGGCAGCGAAGGCTGGGAACAGCGATGAAATTGTTAGCAGGCAAGGCAGTGATGTCCGCCCGCATGTAGAAGCAGTCGACTTTTAGCCGCGGCGTCGGCCAGCCGCTCGCCACGACTCAGTGGCCCCAAAATAAACTGTTTCATATGTAAAAAGTTTTAACATTTTAAAATACCATCAAAAAATAGTGAAACAATATCCCAGGGTGAAATAAGTGGAGTGATGGAAAGTAATTGGAAAAGTGACGAGTAGACAGAATCCGTCGGTCATGTACAAAGTGCGGCACGAGGTGAAAGTTAAGGAGGCGACGAACCGTTTTGTTATAATTATCTAAATATAAAAGAGCACTCATAATTCAGGGAATAATTTAAATGTGCGAATGCAGTGTGTGTACGTAAATACTGGGCGGCCTTTATAAATAAATATGTATATTATCAATTCACAGCAATGATTGATTGTATTTCTTCTATGTTGTTTGTGGTGTACAATTTTGGTTTTCTCTATTTTGTGTAATTTGCAGAAAGTTGAACAGTAAATCTAGTTATGTCCTTATATACAATGTGTTAGTGTAGTTATTTTGTCATTACCACTTCCTAACGTTCTGTGCTGAAGGATTCGTCTAACGTTCCGGGTTCTTCTGAATTATTATTGGGAGGTAGTCAGATTGCAAAATTGTCCCATTTTTTATTAAGGTAGAGTGTTAAGGTTTCGATATATAACCAAAAATATCATGGCGACTCTGGGCTCCTGATTAAAATTTAAAAAGGTAAGTAAGCGAAGAAAGATCGCAGGTAAGTTTCTGGCAGTATTTCTATTTATTTATTTCGATTAAGTTTGTTTCTCAACAATTGGGCGACTAAGCTGCCAGGATCCTGATATAATTTTATACGAGGTAGACCTATTTTAAAGCACAGAAAGTAGGAATTGGTAATGGCGTATTTGTGTGAAATAATCGTATATAATTGCGTTGTGAAGATTAGGTTATGTTTTGGTACCATAAATGTTGGGTTTATTTCCACGTAACGATTTTTTTCGTAAACGATTTTATGTAGTGGGTATTTATAGTTAATATGTATAATTATTGAGCAATAGAGGGGTTGTAGTTTTACAAAAGGTGTATAAATAAATTTTGAAGTACGAGTATAAATATGGGCGAAGTACGAGAGAATGATATGGGTTTTGCGTGGGAGGAGTGGGAAAGCGAATTTAGAGAGGTGGTAGGTGAAATGACAGACGAGGAGTGGGGTAAGTTAGATGATAATTTAACGCGGACGGAAGAACAAGAAGAAGGAATATTCGCAGAAATTAAGAAACATAGTGAGATGACAAATAATAAAGGTAAGGTAGCTGAAGTAATAGTGGTAGAAAATAAGGCAGTAAATAGGCCTAATGTTAAGGATGATAGTATAATGGGAGTAGAAAGTGGTGAAGAGATAGACCAATTTAACAAGAAGCAAGACGATCAGGTGGCCGATAATGAGGTAAGTAATGAGATGAGTGAATCTGATTATAAAATGATAATGGATATGTTGCGAATGATTGATAAAAAATTTGATGAAAGGGCAGAAATGATGGATAAACATTTTGACGAGTTACACACAAAACTGGAGGAAACAAAGGAAGTAATGGATAAGGGTTTTGATATGATGAACAAACATTTTGACGAGATGGATAAACTTACGGGAGAATGGCGAACAGATATAGGTGAATCAAAACAGGTAAGTGTTTGTGGTGGTAGCAATATAACGAAAAATAACGAAGGAATAGTAGACAAGGTAGTGGTAAAATAAGTAATTATAATGGTGAAATAACGTTAAATAAGAATAATGATGATGTAGCTGAAAATGGGGTATCTAAGAATGATACGGTAAGTAATAGTGAAAATAAGAGTAGAAAGTTAGTGGGTATTAGTAACGGAGTAATGATTAGTATTGATGAGTTGGAGAAAGAATGGAGAGATAATTTAAAGGGTGAACAGGGGGCAAATTTTTATGGGGTTAAATGTGAAAGAGTTTTCACAAGTTGTGTATGGGGATAAAAGATCCTCATTAGGACATTTGGGTGACGATGGGTCAGCAAATGGTCAAATAAGTTTTTTGTGCTTATCTGGTAGGGCCAGATGGTGTTTAAAGAATTTTGTGGTATTGCCCTCTGCATGGAGTGAGAGAGAGAATGTGAAAGGGTGTGGCGATGAAAGTGATTATGAGAGAGAGAAAGAGTTAGAGTGGTTCAAGCTAAATAGAGGTTATGGAGAGTTGATAGA
This sequence comes from Magicicada septendecula, assembly GCA_034769895.1. Classification (NCBI taxonomy): domain Eukaryota; kingdom Metazoa; phylum Arthropoda; class Insecta; order Hemiptera; family Cicadidae; genus Magicicada; species Magicicada septendecula. The sequence continues at coordinate 210,263,049 of CM068371.1, forward strand.
GAAGATGAATATTGAGAGAATTATGATAAATAATGTAGACATACCCTGTGCAGTAGTAGACAATGATTATATTGATGATAAATATGTACCTGTAGGAAGAATTAGTGTACTTGTAGTGGAGGAATATGATGAAAAAATAATTTACCTGGGGGTAACAACAAATACTGACGGAGACTGGACAAAATTAACCAGTATTGACCAGGTTTATGAAACAAAAAGATGGAAGATGAATGACATAGAGGTAATGGTGTATTATAATAATAATAATTATAATAAATTAAGTATAAGTAAGAAGGAGAAATGTTATAAAAAGGTACGACTATTACACGATGATGGAGGTTGAATTAAAAAATCAGTGTATGGACAATTTTAAATATTTTAATTTGTGGTTATGACCTTGCTTACTTAGAAAATGAAGTGTGGTAAAATTGAACAATTAATGACGAAGAATTTGTAAATAATTTAGTGAAATTGATTGTGTGTATTGTAAAATGTTTTATGTAAACAATGTGTATGTAATAGAGATTGATTTTAATAGTAATAATATTTTGAGCAGTTTAAATAAATAACAAAAATAATTTTGAAGACAGTAATTAACGAATTGTAATTGTTTTGATAATAATTGAAAAATGTTGTGTTTTCCATAATTGATTTAATTAAAATAATTTGAGATGTTTAAATATATTTGATTGATTTCAAATGTTATATGATTGAATTTTTCTGATGGATTTAGATTATTTTATGAGATGTGAATTTGACAATAATAAATAAATAAATAAATGTTACGTTGTTTAGTATGGAATAACATTGTTGTTAAAATGTTGCAGAAGGTACAGGGAGTTATTGATGTTTATATTTGTGTGCTTATGACAGGGTATGAGCGATGTACTGTGAGTATAAATTTTATAACACAAGTTAAATAGAGTAAAATGTTTACAGGTGGAAAAGATTTTAAAATCAATGATGAAACTAATTTGAGATAATTGTACTAAATAGAAACCATAGTCAAAAGGTAATCATAACTGAAATATGAGATAAAATAAATGTTAATAATAAATTTGAAATTTTGAGGAATCTAATTGTAGTAAGTGATAAATAATGAAATGATGATATATAAAAGAGTTAATAAAAATTTCAAATTATAATGTTAATAATTTTCTATAAAATTATTTAAATGAGAATTGTTTAGTAATGTAAAAATGTCAAGGTTCAAGGTCAATGTGTATTATGTTTTCATACAAGATATATGGGTAATTTTGGGGGGTTGAGTGGTGTTAATAGAAGTGCTATACTTAAGGAATGTAAAAACTGCAAGTGTAGAAGGGTTAATTTAGTTATTAGTAAGCTATTGCCATGGTGGCATGTGCCACGGTAGGTAGCGGTAAGTGTTGGGGGTAACAGGGAGTGTTACCTCCATCGGAGGCCAACATGGCGTAAAATACACGGCACACCTTTTATATAATTTTGTATTATATGCTGATTGATTGCCGTGCCGTGTATAATAATGACGAATAGAACATGCCTGAAATTAGAGTTGATTTCCCCGACTTTTCGGGCGATTACTGCCTTACCAGCACTAATCGTGGTTTTGGATAGCGGTCAGCTATGGCCATAAAGTAAGAACCTTGACCATAGCTGGCTTGAAATTGGTGTATATTTGAAATCATTGGTGACATTAGGGGAAATCCCAGGAACTATGGAACACCGGCTGCCACTCTGTTCGAGTAGGAACAGTAAACCAGGTGGTAGACCCGTTATAAGGGCATATAAATATGTAACAAGAGATATGATGATATCTACTTAATTTTAAAATGTAACGCTGAAGCAAGGACACGGAGATGATGATAAATTCCTCCACCAATGCCGTCCTTGTGGATGCAAATGGGCGCAACAGTCCACCCTCAGAAAACAATAGTGTGTGTGGTTACGGAGGTTGCTCAGGGGAGCAACGAATTAAAATTTTGTAACTTAACAATGGCAACTCACTCTTGAAGTAATTAAAGAATTGTCTCTTGATTTGATAAATAGGTGCATTAGATGTTTATTATACTGTGTTCATTATGTCTTGTAAATGTATTAGTTTATTGTGTTAGAGGTAAGGATTGATAAAATGTGTAATTTGTATAATTTTGAAATGTGTTTATAGTAAGGTCATTCACCTTGCCTAGAAAATCAGCTGATCAGCTGTAGAATGTCACTTATAAATTGTTTGCAAATTTCCAATGTAACTAATGTTTGAATAGAATGATTTTAATGTGTTAAAAGATTTTAATTTAAATGATGGAAGTACTTTGAGATAGTTGAGAATTTTAAAGGTAATGTAAAAGATAGATTTTGGGTGATTATTGTTTTGTTAGGACATTTAGATCAGTCCATGTTGAATTTAAAGGGGTACTAGAGAGAATAATATGGTTATGAATAATGTAATGTAGAATTTGAGAAGTATGGATAGTGACACAGTAGCTATGGGGAAAATATGTAGAATATTGATTGATATAGTGAGTTAATAAATAAGTGGAGATATTTTGTAGTAGTTGAAAGTATTGTATTGAGAGAGTAATTAGTTGATGGGAATTTTGTAAGAGGTGGTGTGATAAGGAGTCTGCAACGAAAGGTGTTGGGACGGGAAGGGTCCATTTAGCGCTGGAAAGGGTTGCCTAGGGAAAGTCCAGGGACCAGATAAGGGAATGAGAAATGGGAGGGGAACACACATCCTGAGTACAAAGGGGTAGAGAGTATTTTTTTTTTTATATAAGGGTAGAATGATGCGAATTGAGTTGAGTAGTAAGTGGGTTTAGAGAATGTTTGATAGATGTTTTTGATAGAGATGGGTGTCATATTAGTTAAAGCTGTTAGTGATATTAAAGTCAAAAGGGGGAGGATTATAAATGTATACATGCCAAGTTGTGAATCAAGTTATTATTAATAATTAAGTCACCCAAACTAATGGAGATTGAGAATGTTAAAGAAAGTAAATCATAGTTGAAATGAAAAAATTTTAATGGAAACAAGTGACAGATTTTAATAGAAGTTGAGCATAATTAAAGCTATAAAATGTGTAATTTTGATTAATTTAAATGTCAGTTTTATTGTTAATTGTAATAATACTATGTCAATTTTAAATATCATATTTTATTATGTTATTGTGTTTAAAGATAACAAATTTTAAAGATGTTTAATGTATTTTATGATGTAGCCTATGTGTAACCTATGTAGGTCAAGGTTGTTGACTTGACCCAGTGTGATCAGCTGATGGTTGATGTTATAAACTAGACCAATTTTTGGCAATTGCGTGATGCAAATTTCGTTGTTTAATTGAGATAAATAATTTTAAATTTTCTGAATATTGAGAAAAGTATATTTTAATAAATTAAAAATGTTTGAAACAAAAAAAAAAATTTTTTTGATTTTTTTGTGCCTGCCATCTAATTGATCTTTTGAGTTTTAAGTGTATTATTGTTTATGTGTATTGCGAGGGTTTTATTGAATTATATTGTTTAGAATATATGTGTAAACAAATGTTAGAGTAAGTGAATTCATGTTTAATGAGGTATTCAATTTGTTTTCTTTAGGATTGTTAGTAGTAGTGAAGAGAATTAGGGATTCATGTAAAAGATTTTCTTATTTGTGATTTTTGAAGAAGTACAATTTGATTTTAACGTAAATGAATTTTGAATATAAAGAGAAATGTTTTGAGAATTTTAAAGGATAATTTTGTTTAGTGAATAATTATGAGTGTGTGTACAAGCCCAGTAACTGCTAAAGGCAGCCCAGTGTGCATGGTAAGGGGGACCATATCGGTTGAGGATCTGGCATGGACTAAGGCCAGGGATTTGGAGTTTGGGGGGTAGCATAGTAGAAGGTTAGGTGCGCTGTGGTGCATGTCTGTTCGATTTTATGGTGTTGGGATCTCGTGTAGAGAAGTCCAGTAATCTCGTTCAGGTGCAGCCATGGTCGCCAAGCCAGAGGGTAGTTTACCCATGATGCATAAGAACTAATGGGGGGTTGTTGGCACCATATCCTCTCCGATCCTCTTAGGGGTTTAGCAATGAGATTTCTTCTGTTTCGACAGAAGATCTCTCATTGGGGGGGTATTGTAACGGGGCTAAAGGCAGGGGTTTTTATTTTATTAAAATTTTGTAGCAATTCGTTTTCATCTGTGTGGACAGCCACGTGTTGAATAAAGCGTAGTTCGAACAAAGGACTGGTGAGGTGATGCCAATATAATGGAATGTGTAGTGTTGTTGACAACGGTACAATTCTTAGAACTTTGAGACTGTGTGAAGCACACATACAAGCGCGCAAACTCCAGCAGGTGCGCAACCGACGCCGATTTGTTAAAACAAAATGGCTTGGAGTGAAATTTTATCTAACATGTGCTTTCGGCAAGGCGGATACCAGATTGAGGACACGCCTATCTTTGTGACGAAATAAGTGGACACCAGATTTTGTCAACGTCCAAAACACGAAAATCACATGTGTTCTATAAGCAGTGACGATGACTTTGGCAGCGAAGGCTGGGAACAGCGACGAAATTGTTAGCAGGCAAGGCAGTGATGTCCGCCCACATGTAGAAGCAGTCGACTTTTAGCCGCGGCATCGGCCAGCCGCTCGCCACAACTCAGTGGCCCCAAAATAAACTGTTTCATATGTAAAAAGTTTTAACATTTTAAAATACCATCAAAAAATAGTGAAACAATATCCCAGGGTGAAATAAGTGGAGTGATGGAAAGTAATTGGAAAAGTGACGAGTAGACAGAATCCGTCGGTCGTCTACAAAGTGCGGCACGAGGTGAAAGTTAAGTAGGCGACAAACCGTTTTGTTATAATAATCTAAATATAAAAGAGCGCTCATAATTCAGGGAATAATTTAAATGTACGAATGCAGTGTGTGTACGTAAATACTGGGCGGCCTTTGTAAATAAATATGTATATTATCAATTCACAGCAATGACTGATTGTATTTCTTCTATGTTGTTTGTGGTGTAAAATTTTGGTTTTCTCTATTTTGTGTAATTTGCAGAAAGTTGAACAGTAAATCTAGTTATGTCCTTATATAAAATGTGTTAGCGTAGTTATTTCGTCATTACCACTTCCTAACATTCTGTGCTGAAGGATTCGTCTAACGTTCCGGGTTCTTCTGAATTATTATTGGGAGGTGGTCAGATTGCAAAATTGTCCCATTTTTTATTAAGATAGAGTGTTAAGGTTTCGATATATAACCAAAAATACCATGGCGACTCTGGGCTTCTGATTAAAATTTAAAAAGGTAAGTAAGTGAAGAAAAATCGCAGGTAAGTTTCTGGCAGTATTTCTATTTATTTATTTTGATTAAGTTTGTTTCTCAACAAAAAGGTGTTCTAAACTTGACTGTATGAAGAATAAAGCCATAAGAGACGATCTACAATTTTTTAACTTGTATGAAAAATTAAAAGATTACAAACAACAGTGGAAAGAATACTTAAAAAAATATCAGACTCCAGACTGGCCAAACAAGTCTGGAAATACAAACCTATATGACACAGATGTGTGGGCAGACCCTGGAAGAGATGGCTGGAGGATCTTTGAAGACAGGACAGGCAGCACTTTGCCTATGCCATGTTGTGATGATGATGATGATGATGATGAACAGTAATTTATAAACAGAAGATTGGAAATTAGATGTATAACTTAATACAACACTTGCATCAGAAGTCATATACTGAAGTGTTACTCAGTAATTGTTTATTAATTTAATATTATTTTTTTATCTGTATGGTATAATCTAGACATTCGTTTAGTGTACTTAGGCAGAGAACAGTAGGCAAATACAAATAACAATGCGCAAATCAAGTAAAATATAACATTATTTATTTTTCTAAGAGAACATAAAAAAGATCATGAACACACTTATTCCGCCTTAAGGCGTAAAATTAATTTCCAATAATTATTACAAAATATGAATACGTATATAAAAGGTTATGCAAACTCAACACTTCTGGTTAGGCCTATATGCATATTTTTCACACACACAATCTTACACATTTACATAATTTTAGGTTTTTTGTTGAGCTCAACTTTAAAATTTAGGTAAACGCCAGTATTTACAGTATTTAATTATTTTTTGAAATGTCTACTTTCCTGTTGATGTGTATGGTTTCATCCTGCGGGACGTCTCCCGTTGTGTATTCTTTATACCTTCTACCAATCTTAAATAACTCTCATCTCAACATACCTTTCATCATAACACCATTTCATACTTTTTCTATCATCCATACAGAGGGTACTAAATTATAAAAACACCTACTAAAAATTAAGGGACTACTTGAAAACACTTTGTTTTCCTCTAAGGGACTCTTGCCCTTCAAAAACATTTGTAATCATCTTGGTTTACAATAAACCTGAGGAAAATCTACCCTCTACCCTATATCCACAAAATAATTCTCTTCATATTCTCTCTCTAACTTATAAACACTGATTTCTACTCTCTCACTGTTCCTATATTATCATCATCACTATTTATTTCTACTGTATAATTTTTATATATCTCATTTTCAACTATCTTACCACTATTACTTGTTAATTCATTTTCGTAACTAACACTTAACTCGTTAATTATTTCTTCGTAATTTTTCGTTATTTTATTATTGACACCCTGGTCGTCTGTTATTTCGTCATTTTCATTTTCGTCACACTCACTCGTGTCATTAGTTTTGACACCACTACACCCAATTATCTGGTTTAATTCAACTCCTATATTTTCTAGTTTATTATTTATCTCCACGAACTTCTCACTCACGCCATTAAAATTCTCACTTATACTTTTAAATTGGTTATTCATACTTAATTTACTCATTTCTATTTCACTTCTTATGTTTACAAATTCGTTATTTATTTCTCTTAATTTCTCATCTTGTTTGTTTATTGCAGTTTTCAGCTCTGTTACTTGCATTTTATCTCTGACTTGATTTCAATTTTAAATTCATTTAAACTCGTGTTTTGTTGGTCAAACTTATTATTCATTTCTGACTTGACTTCGGTATTAAATGCATTCAAACTCATGTTCAAATTATCATTATTCTTATCTTGTTGTTCAAACTTATTATTCATCTCTGACTTGATTTCAGTTTTCATTCCTGACATCATTTCCATCATCAACGCTAATTGGTTAAATATATTTATCTCGCTATTTCTACTACCCCCAGCTACTACTGTTTCATTTACATCTACTATTTCAACAACATTCTCACTAACAATTTCATTAGTTGTTACCATATGATCTTGAGTAACATTCAACACTGATCCTACCTCTGCACTTTCATCTAAATTTGTATTTGCGTCTTTCTCTGCCATTTTTCGACTAAATTGTAAATCAACTTTAATTTAAATAATGTAAATTTACAATGTCATTGTTACTCGGGCGCCAACTGAAGTGTTACTCAGTAATTGAGTAATTAAATTTGTCCCTGTGAGGGCGTCAAATCGGCAGAGAAAAATATGTAAATACGATTAACACAATGCGTGTTTCGAGTAAAATAGAACATTAGTTATGTTCTCTTGAAAACATGAAAAACATCATGAACACACTTATTCCACCTTAAGGCGTAAAATTGATTTCCAACAATTATTACAAAATATGAATACTGTTACAACACAAATAAGCCAACCCAATACCAGGGATAAACAAAATAATATTGAATCTAAAATAATACTTCATGCTAAATAAAAAGATTAATTTAAATAAAATATAAAAACTATGCGACAAACGACGACTTTGACCTAACACAAGTGATTGACCCAACAAAGGAAACAAAAGAAGAAGGGATCCACGAAGAATAAACAAGAATGTAACCAAACCAAAGGAAGAGAGGAAAAAATCCAAAACCCGAACAAAAATGAAACAAGTTCATGGAATTAACGACCCAAAGTAACACGTCGAAATGTACCCAAAGGAGAGGATGGAAAAACCAAAGTATTAACCAAATACGATGAAAATGAAGAAGGAGGGAAATAGATAGAAATGAAAACCAATAATGACACACAAACAAGTAATAAAGCATAGGAAAAGGAGAAATAATGCACTCAAGAATAATATTAGGAACCAAACCAATAATTATCTTATGAGAAAGGAAAAAGTAACTGTTATTACCCACTAATGGACAACAATGATTTAGGGAAGAAACCCTATTAAAAAAGGTTAAAGATTAAAATGACAAAAAAGCAAACTAAACCCCAATTTCGAATTAGATGTAAGAATAGTATTGTAAGAATATAAAATTGTTAATAGTATTAAGGATATATTGTAATGAAAGAGAAATAAGTATAGGGATTACCCACTAAAAAACACATAGTATAAACAGTGATACAGTGCAATAGTGTATGTGTAAAAACCCCAAAGTGAAGTAATAAGGAAGGTACGCTAATTAAATTATAATTAACTATAGATAATTTAAAAGTGAAGGTGAGGTATAAATGGGAATAGTGTAAGATATAGAATATAACTATTATAAGAAATTGTGAATAATAAAGAAAATAGACACTTAATAAATCTGTAAAAAACACTAAAGGTTTAAAAGTGGAAAAATAACAGTGAATAAATATATGGTGAAAAATAGTATTAAGTATGAATTATAGAATAAGATATACTGAACACTGGAAAGTGATGATGACATTATTATTTAAGAAAAGATGTTTAAGAGATTTACGTTTAATTATAACCGATAGTAATTAAAAGGGAGGATCCCAGGAAAGAATAAATTGAAGGTGTTGACATGGAGAGAATGTAAAGATTGTTTAAAAATTAAGAAATTAGAGACAAATCAAAGACACCCATGTTATAAGGGATAGTTATAAATTTCATAAAAGTGATGTTGTTTATCACAATAAAAATAATATGTATTGTAAACGAAAAATTAGCAAATAATAAGTTGGAAGGAAGTGATGATATTTCTCACTCAAAATAATAACTCTAATAACTTATAAAGAATTGTTCGTTTTAATGTTATGAATAGGATATGGCTGAAAGAAACTTGCAGTCCATAAGCCTAATTGTTATGTTTTAAATATTAAGATAGAGAAAGCAATATTGACATGTAATCAAGACACCAACAGACTCAAAATACAACAAAACCAATAATAATAACAAAGTAAAGCCCATTAGGCTGAAACGAAATGTGATTTAAATGAAATAAGTCAAATAACATAATGGCTACTCAGGCCTATGAAAGGGCATAACTGTCAGAACCAAACAACTAAAAATTATAACAAATTAACAAAGAAATTAGCAAATCTGAGGTGAAGGATTCACCAAGAATAATTTGTAAACCATTTGTAAAACAAAATATTATAATAAGCATTTGTATACAAAAAGAAATGTAATTAACAAGCATTAACATAATTGTAAAAACATAAAATATAAAATTACCCAAACTTGTGGGGTATCAAAATAATCTATGAAAGGAAATAAATACTATAGTGACAATATTTAATAACCAGAAAGGAAGATAGAGGAATAACAGCAATCAGAAGATATACGAAGAATTCGAATTTTGATAACAATACATCATCTCAAAATCATGCAGTTGCCATGGAAACGGCAGTTGAAGAGGATTACCGTTGAATACCGTTAGACAGAAGCGAAGCGTCAGTAAGAGAATACAGAAGCCAATTTTGGGAAGAACGATTTTCTGTTAAAACAATGTAAAAAAGTAATTAAAGTTCCTAACCATGACAGCATAAGAAGCAGACGACCATTTATAGCAGCCAACTCGAGATCCAAGGCAATTAAACGGAAAATTACCCGAAAAGAACATCCAGATACATTATGAAAAAGATGCCCAACCCATTGAAGCCCCAAAATTAATGAAAACAGAACTTATTGCAGCCAAATCCTACCCGATCAAACAAACGAAGACACCGAGTCATGCTGAGGTGTTAAGTACAATTAAATTACTTATTTTCCAAAACCCTAATCACTCTAAATTTTACTAAAGGTAAATTAATCTCACTATAAACAAATATTTCTCTTTCACAGATTATTTAAGTAAAATAAAACTTGATAGAAACTTGTTAACGTTAAATATAACCTATTAGTTAAACACGAACTTACAAAACACATTTAACGACACCACAGAACAGATTGTAACATCACACATTATTATTTATGTACACGTAGAATAAGGTAATATATTTTTATTGTAACCATAGGAATTCTTTAGCTCATAGTCACAAGAATCCACGATTTTGGAAACAAAAATAATTGTAATACTTCAATGTACACAGCCATACAAAAGCTAAATGTTTCCTTGATCGATTCGTCAAGCCCAGAGGACAAGAATTTCATGTAATCAGTCGGTGCAAATTTATCATTATATAATTGTCAATTTGAATATTTTAATTATCACCTATTAAAAATAACTATTACAGGGAGTAACCGTCGTTATTATTTCATAGGGAGTGCTTTATATATTACTAGTGTTTACTTAAGAATAGATTTGATGAGAAGCGAACAAGTTGTCATTTGCGCAGCAGCATCGACTATTCAGACGGCTGTGCGAGCGGGAATTATTTGAATGCCCTGACCGTCACCGCTGATAACTCATCAGACAATAATTTTAGTTGTTTTATATAACGACTTGGCGCCACCCGGGATTAACACACCCCTATAAGCAACAGGTAAGGTTACTGCCGTGTTATACAGGTGATTACCGCAATGACACGGACATCGTTAGCCGCGAACATTAATGTAACGACCCCGGTGTGAGACGAACGCACTAATCATTATTACACATACAAAATTGGTGTACATTTTACAGATACGCACAGATCTTATCGTTACAGATTGGCGACCAACCGGTGAGGCTTTATAAGAAGGCCAGCGGCGACTATGAAGAGACATTCCATGGTTACCAGGAAGGACACTCAGAAAGGAATTGAAGGTGTAGGTCAACAAGAAGAGATGGAAGAAATTGAAGAAATGATCGGGGAGTTGTTCGGAGAGGATCATCAGGAAAACCAACCAGAAAATCCAACTCAACCAGAACCGGAAGTGGAAGTAATGGTAGGGGACCAACCCAGCAAACCCACTCAGAAGGAAGACCTGAGCATGCAGGAGATGTTCAGGATTCTTATGGAAGGAAACCACAAAATCCAGGAAGACAACAAGAGAACAAATGAAAAAATAGACCAAAACAGGGAAGAATTGAATAAAAAATTTGAGTCAGACAAGGAGTTCCTGAATGAAAAACTGGACCAAAACAATGAAGAATTGAAGAAGCAAATCAAGGAGGACATAGAGCTCCTGAATAACAAAATGGAAAGCAACCAAGAGGCGTTAGAAAAGAAGAGTGAGGAGCTGAAGAGACAGATAAAAAAGGATCTCGAAGTATTAAATAACAAGATTGAAAATAACTGTGAACACTCCAAAAACAGCTGAAGGAAGAAGGCGAGAAAACAAAGGATGGAGGCAACAGTTGGCGGAATGCAGAGATGAAATCAAACAGACTATAACCGAGACGAACGAAACGGTAATACACGTCCAGGAAGAGCTGACTGATAAAATAAACCACGTCCAGGAGGAAGGAATTCTCAGGATCCAAGAACTGCAGAAGACCACCACCGAAGAGTGCATCAAAAATAAACAGGAGGTGCTTCAGAAGCTGAAGGAGAGGCACCAGGAAATCCAGACTGATGTCAGCGAACGCATTGAAAGAGTATATACCACTATCAACAAGATTGACGAAAAAACTCAAGAAAATACAGAAAAAATCATAGAAATCAGTCAGAGGGAGAAACAGCTGCAGGAGGAACTAGACGCTTTGAGGGAGAAGCTTTGCAGTAGGACTCACATCTTTACAAATGAAAATGGGGAAATAATAAACTTTAAGAGTTACCGAAGAAACCCCATAGAATTTCTGAAAAGGGTGGAGGAGCTCAAAGAGAAAAATAGAGATACCAGATGGACGACGGTGAGAAGTCTTATCGATGAGATGTTTCGAGACCGAATGACAATTGGTGGACAGCCACGCGACCAGAATCAGCTGTACACAAGAGTTCAAAACATTGTTCCGCGAAAAATACTGGTCAGAATCGACCCAAAATGTGGTAAGAAATGACATAAGTAACGGAAGATATGAGCCACAGGCTGGACATACACTAACCTCGTACTTCTTAGGAAAGGTCTGCCTAGCTCGAAACCTCGAACCGAAGAATCCCTGGTCATTCAACTGGGATATCATTACGAAGACGCTATTCAGAGGGCCAGGAGACAGGGACAGATAAAGACCATACAGGGAATGGCCAATTTGCTGGAAGACCACGAAAATGACAGCCAGTATAAGAAAAATCGTATGATCAATCAGAAGTACAACCGGTGGAACGAAAATTACAATATACCAAGCTACAATCTGCCCTACACTTATGTCCAGAACAATAACCGGAACAATATGAACCGAAATCCAAACAATTACCAAGGGGACCAACCATTCCATCGGAGTCAACCCAATTATAATCAAGGTAACCAACCGAACAACAGAGATCATCCGAATTACAACCAGGGAAACCAACCAAGTAACAGAAATGCGCAAAACCCTAGTACACCCAATAATAACAACAGGGGAATAGAACAAGTTCAAAATCCAAATGGCCACCCGAATAATCACAACTACTATGGCAACCGGTACGACCCGAATAACCATTATAACAGGGGAAACGGGAGTAACCAGAATAGGGGCGACATGAGGCGCCAAGTCAATTTTATCAGCGGGAGGAGGCAAAACAATCATCGACAATATTGTCCCGTTACAAGAACAAACACAATGTACAACGATTCCCAATATGATAACCAGCAATCTCCAGGAACCAGAACAATGGAAGCGCCGAGGAATCACATACATGATCAATCAACGTCGACCAATGAAACGGCAGACCAAGCAAATAGTCTGGCCAGTGGTTCCCAGCAACCTTTAAACTAAAAAGGTCAGTGAGAAACCGCCAGGACCCTTCACATGACCAATCACTTGGGTTAAATCGACGAACCACGACGAAAAGTGATATAAAGAAAATAACAATAATATCAACTAATTACTTAAAAGACATCAGGGAAGAACTTCTGGAGGAAGAGGATAACCCATTGTCAACAACGAATAGTGAAATAGTGCATATAAGAGCCAATATTAATTATTACCACTATAATTATGATGGATACTGGATCGAATATATCTCTCATAAACCAACCCGAATTAGAGTGAATCCAAGCCAACTCCAATGTACCTATCCCAACTCTACCGATAAACAATACTGTAATAATTGGTGCCACAGGCAGACAAAATAAGACCATCAGAAAACAAGTCTCCTTAGAGCTAACCAGTCAAAACGCAATAATACCTATTATTTTCCTTGTCGCAAATGGATTACCTTTTAACTTGCTGATTGGATGCGACGCACTGAGACAACACTCAGCAATCATTGACCTGCAGAAGGGAATAGTAGTGCTTACTTCTGAGAAGGCAGTGTGGTCGGCCAATATAATCAACAGTAACCTAACACCAATAGCCCTAAATCATAATAAGGGGTTAAAAAGTTATTATTGTCAAACATATAAACCATCGATTACTATGGGAGACGAAGAGGGAGAGGGAGATTTGTGGGAAAGAAAAATCGAAGAAATCAGAAGGTTCCAAAGAGAGAGACCCCAGCAAGAGATAACGGGTGAACAGGCTGAAAAACTAATAGCCATATATCAAGCATACCAGCACGTTTTCTCAAATACTCCAGGAAAGGTCAAAGGATTTCAATGTAAAATAAACTTTCGAGAACCCATAGACTTTCACAGAAAATCCTACCCAATCACCTACTCCCTAAAAAACGAAGTGAGGACGGACACCACCTGGTTATCAGCTTTGCCAGCAGAGTACTGAACCGCTGCGAACGTAACTACAATGTTACTGAAAAGGAACTACTCAGTATTGTATTCGCATGTGGAAAGTTTAGGACGTACATCCTAGGATATCCAATCACCGTCCGAAGCGACCATAAGTCCATTTCCTTCTTGAAACAGTGTAAGTTAAGTCATGGGAGGCTTACACGATGGATACTCGCATTACAAGAGTACCACATAACGTGGGAGTACATTCCAGGACGTAAAAATGTTGCTGCAGATGTATTATCCAGAATAAATGTTAACCATCTAACATTTGAAGGAGTAGAGGAGAAAGCCAACAAAGAGTGAAATATACAACAGAAGGTAATAACAAGGAAAGAAAAAGAGAAGATCAACTTACCAAAAAAGTATAAATAACAAGGTCCTATATAGAGTAATAGCGTATAAACTTATGGATAATAATACGTAGGACCATATGTCATCACGAAGGATAATGAAAACAATACTTACGAGATAAGTAATATAACCACCAAGAAAATAAAAGGAGTTTACAACCAAGCTTCAATAAAAAAGTTTTATGAAGAAAATTAAATTACTATAAATAAAATAAACAAATGCCAAAATTCAAAAATTATGTGAGCACAACTTACAACAATATGTTGATGACTTATGAGGCCTAAAATAAAAAAATATAAAAACAAAGGAATAAGCTACACAAATTCCTACCAAGTAAAATCAACTTACAGTCTATTAAAAAGTTGATATATGAAGTATATAAAATAATTAAACAAAATGTACCAAAAAAGGAATACGCTACAAAAATTCCTATAAAGTAAGAGAATTAACTTACAAAAAATTATCAAAAATGATATTTAAAACCAAATAAAATAAACAAAAATAAAATCAAGCTAAAAACTGATAAAATAAATACCTGAAATTATAATGAATCAAAAGTATTCAAAAGAAAAAAAAAACTGAACTGGTACAAGGAAAAAGAGAAGTTATGTACAAAACAAATATACAAGATATGGCAAAAGCAGAATGTTGCTAAATAACCAAAAGATAATAAAAATGTCTAAGATAATTAAAATGATCACCAGAAGAATAGAAAACAAAATAATGAAAAGTTAGATATGATGAAATTAACATACGAATAAATAAAAAACAACCAACTGTATGAGTAGATGACAGTATATAGCAAAGGTACAGCGGAAGGAAGAATGAGTAAAAGGCCAAAGTGATCTAAAAACAAACCACAAGGTGGACAATCCCAAAATATATTATTATTATTAATTTAAGTCACAAGTTGACAAAAAAGGTATTTAAGATTGACTGTTGAAAAGTCCAGCAATCCAAATAAACTGAGCAGAGATGATGTTCCTCTGGTCTCAGAAAAAATGAGTAGTAATGGAAGAAACCAGCTACTAAAAAGTTAGGGAAAAAATGTGTATAAGGGAGAACACACCAATGGAAATAAATAAAAACAGATCCAAATAAAATGGAATGAATCAAGTAAGAAGAGAAATAAGAATGGAGAAACAAACGAGGAAGAAAAGGAAAAAGATTATATATAAACTGATAATTTCATAAAACACTATGCAGGTGTTTTATCAAAATGATCAATTTTGAAGGAGAGGCATTATGTTACAACACAAATAAGCCAACCAAATACCAGGGATGAACAAAACAATATTAAATCTAAAATAATACTTCATGTTAAATAAAAATGATTAATTTAAATAAAATATAAAAACTATGACTCGACAAACAAAAATGAAACAAGTTCATGGAATTAAACGACCCAAAGTAACACGTCGAAATGTATCCAAAGGAGAGGATGGAAAAACCAAAGTATTAACCAAATACGATGAAAATGAAGAAGGAGGGAAATAGATAGAAATGAAAACCAATAATGACACACAAACAAGTAATAAAGCATAGGAGAAGGAGAAATAATGCACTCAAGAATAATACTGGAACCAAACCAATAATTATCCTATGAGAAAGGAAAAAGTAACTGTTATTACCCATTAATGGACAACAATGATTTAGGGAAGAAACCCTATTAAAAAAGGTTAAAGATTAAAATGACAAAAAAAGCAAACTAAACCCCAATTTCGAATTAGATGTAAGAATAGTATTGTAAGAATATAAAATTGTTAATAGTATTAAGGATATATTGTAATGAAAGAGAAATAAGTATAGGGATTACTCACTAAAAAATACATAGTATAAACAGTGATACAGTGCAATAGTGTATGTGTAAAAACCCCAAAGTGAAGTGATAAGGAAGGTACGCTAATTAAATTATAATTAACTATAGATAATTTAAAAGTGAAGGTGAGGTGTAAATGGGAGTAGTGTAAGATATAGAATATAACTATTATAAGAAATAGTGAATAATAAAGAAAATAGACACTTAATAAATCTGTAAAAAACACTAAAGGTTTAAAAGTGGAAAAATAACAGTGAATAAATATATGGTGAAAAATAGTATTAAGTATGAATTATAGAATAAGATATACTGAACACTGGAAAGTGATGATGACATTATTATTTAAGAAAAGATGTTTAAGAGATTTACGTTTAATTATAACCGATAGTAATTAAAAGGGAGGATCCCAGGAAAGAATAAATTGAAGGTGTTGACATGGAGAGAATGTAAAGATTGTTTAAAAATTAAGAAATTAGAGACAAATCAAAGACACCCATGTTATAAGGGATAGTTATAAATTTCATAAAAGTGATGTTGTTTATCACAATAAAAATAATATGTATTGTAAACGAAAAATTAGCAAATAATAAGTTGGAAGGAAGTGATGATATTTCTCACTCAAAATAATAACTCTAATAACTTATAAAGAATTGTTCGTTTTAATGTTATGAATAGGATATGGCTGAAAGAAACTTGCAGTCCATAAGCCTAATTGTTATGTTTTAAATATTAAGATAGAGAAAGCAATATTGACATGTAATCAAGACACCAACAGACTCAAAATACAACAAAACCAATAATAATAACAAAGTAAAGCCCATTAGGCTGAAACGAAATGTGATTTAAATGAAATAAGTCAAATAACATAATGGCTACTCAGGCCTATGAAAGGGCATAACTGTCAGAACCAAACAACTAAAAATTATAACAAATTAACAAAGAAATTAGCAAATCTGAGGTGAAGGATTCACCAAGAATAATTTGTAAACCATTTGTAAAACAAAATATTATAATAAGCATTTGTATACAAAAAGAAATGTAATTAACAAGCATTAACATAATTGTAAAAACATAAAATATAAAATTACCCAAACTTGTGGGGTATCAAAATAATCTATGAAAGGAAATAAATACTATAGTGACAATATTTAATAACCAGAAAGGAAGATAGAGGAATAACAGCAATCAGAAGATATACGAAGAATTCGAATTTTGATAACAATACATCATCTCAAAATCATGCAGTTGCCATGGAAACGGCAGTTGAAGAGGATTACCGTTGAATACCGTTAGACAGAAGCGAAGCGTCAGTAAGAGAATACAGAAGCCAATTTTGGGAAGAACGATTTTCTGTTAAAACAATGTAAAAAAGTAATTAAAGTTCCTAACCATGACAGCATAAGAAGCAGACGACCATTTATAGCAGCCAACTCGAGATCCAAGGCAATTAAACGGAAAATTACCCGAAAAGAACATCCAGATACATTATGAAAAAGATGCCCAACCCATTGAAGCCCCAAAATTAATGAAAACAGAACTTATTGCAGCCAAATCCTACCCGATCAAACAAACGAAGACACCGAGTCATGCTGAGGTGTTAAGTACAATTAAATTACTTATTTTCCAAAACCCTAATCACTCTAAATTTTACTAAAGGTAAATTAATCTCACTCTAAACAAATATTTCTCTTTCACAGATTATTTAAGTAAAATAAAACTTGATAAAAACTTGTTAACGTTAAATATAACCTATTAGTTAAACACGAACTTACAAAACACATTTAACGACACCACAGAACAGATTGTAACATCACACATTATTATTTATGTACACGTAGAATAAGGTAATATATTTTTATTGTAACCAT
Source organism: Magicicada septendecula (assembly GCA_034769895.1). Taxonomy (NCBI): domain Eukaryota; kingdom Metazoa; phylum Arthropoda; class Insecta; order Hemiptera; family Cicadidae; genus Magicicada; species Magicicada septendecula. The sequence goes on from CM068371.1 coordinate 210,280,990, forward strand.
AGGAATTCTTTAGCTCATAGTCACAAGAATCCACGATTTTGGAAACAAAAATAATTGTAATACTTCAATGTACACAGCCATACAAAAGCTAAATGTTTCCTTGATCGATTCGTCAAGCCCAGAGGACAAGAATTTCATGTAATCAGTCGGTGCAAATTTATCATTATATAATTGTCAATTTGAATATTTTAATTATCACCTATTAAAAATAACTATTACAGGGAGTAACCGTCGTTATTATTTCATAGGGAGTGCTTTATATATTACTAGTGTTTACTTAAGAATAGATTTGATGAGAAGCGAACAAGTTGTCATTTGCGCAGCAGCATTGACTATTCAGACGGCTGTGCGAGCGGGAATTATTTGAATGCCCTGACCGTCACCGCTGATAACTCATCAGACAATAATTTTAGTTGTTTTATATAACGACTTGGCGCCACCCGGGATTAACACACCCCTATAAGCAACAGGTAAGGTTACTGCCGTGTTATACAGGTGATTACCACAACGCTACGGACATCGTTAGCCGCGAACATTAATGTAACGACCCCGGTGCGAGACGAACGCACTAATCATTATTACACATACAAAATTGGTGTACATTTTACAGGTACGCACAGATCTTATCGTTACAATACGTATATAAAAGGTTATGCAAACTCAACACTTCTGGTTAGGCCTATATGCATATTTTTCACACACACAATCATACGCATTTACATACTTTTAGGTTTTTTGTTGAGCTCAACTTTAAAATTTAGGTAAAAGCCAGTATTTACGGTATTTAATTATTTTTTGAAATGTCTACTTTCCTGTTGATGCGTATGGTTTCATACTGCGGGACGTCTCCCGTTGTGTACACTGTCCGTTGTTTGCACTTTTATATCTTACGGCCGAACTATTTGTTTATATTATTTAGCACTGGTTAATACATTATTTATACTTTTTGAAAAGTCTAAAACTGGTTCAAATCTCACATTGTTCAATTTACGTCTTATGCTGTTTATGCGGGCGAAAACAGTACTCAGCCGGCGGCGAACGGAACTGCCCACGTCCGCTTTGTTTAGATTTTGTTTGCCGACTGGCGTTCAGTGTTAAAAATTTCCGTTTGGTGCGTCTCTAAGCTGGTTCTCTCCGCTCCCCGCTATTTGTCTCGTACTCAGTACTATAACGTTCCGTTGGACTTAACATCACCTTTTTAACTTCGTTGCGAAATGTTTTTCGTCAACAAATACTTGATGTGTTGGTCACTGGCTATAAATAGATTTTCGTTATAATCTCATAACCATATATGGCAATGGAAATTATTTACTGGCTATTGCGTCACCTCAAAGGGACCTCATCTTTGCATGTTATAGAATTTATGAAATTATACAATAATATTTAGGTAAATTTAGACCCATTACAATATGGTAAGTCAATAAAGCAGCATCTTGACCCACCTTTATCTTCCAAATCAAACAGCTGAAGTTTTGTTGAAAGTGTCATATGCATTGTTCACACATACAAGGTATACCCAGAAAGTATCCTGCTGATTTATCTGGTTGTGCCTATTTTCATTATTTACTATGCCTAGTTGTTTTAATCCAAAAGCATTTTTTTAATTATCTGTAACCATTTGTTTTTTGTTTGTTTTTTTGGTATGTGTAAATTACATGTGCAAATATGCAGAGGATTTGTGTACATGTGAAGATTAGTTAGGACTGTGTTAAGAACACAACTATGCTGATTGTTACCATTTTGAGATGCACAATGGATCACGGAAGGATTAGTGGATTAACCATGTTTTCTGACAACCGTACATTGTAAATTCCCAATTAACGCAATTAATTATAATTATACATGTAACACATAAAGTTTATATATACATTGTTACAACACAAATAAGCCACCCCAATACCAGGGATAAAAACAATGAATCCACTATATAAAATGTTTAAACTAATGAAAATAAAATGACAATGACGCGACAAACGACGACGTGACCTAACCCAAGTGATTGAATAAAGTGATTGACTCAAAACAACCAAATAAAATGAAACCAAATGAGAAGGGGAAAACCAAAATAAAATGAAATCGAAGAAGGAAAATGAAAATGAAACAAAACAAGTATAAAGGAAATAAAAGGAAAACAAATGATAAGACACAAACAAATAGTATAGAATAGAAAAAGGAGAAATGATACACTCAAATATAACAATGGAAACGAAACCAATAACTAACAAATGTAAAAGATAATTATTATTATCGATTAAATGATAAATGTAAATGATAATTGATAAAACCCGATAAAGTAATGTGAAAAATAAAAGTACACTAACCAAAGAAATAGAGTTTAAATGTAATAAAGAACTCTATAAAGACATGAATTTATTAATCGTATAAATAACATTTGTAAAGAGAGAGATAGTGAGAAAGTAAACATAACTAAGTGACAAAGAGAATATAATGTTAGGGATTACCCACTAATAACTCTTAAAATAAAATTTAAGAAGTGCAAAAGTGAAAGTGTAAAACCACAAAATAATTAGAAACCCTATTGATAGGTGTAAACACTTAATAATCTGTGATAAACACTAAATGATTAATAGTGAACAATATTATTTAATAAGAATCTTGTTATTGATAGCATTAAGTTTAATTGTAAGTGAGGGATACAATAGTATTCAGGGGGGAATCCCATGGAAGGTTAAAAGTTAGGGTTACCATGGCTAGAAGGTATAAAGTTTGTATAAGAAAAAAATTCAGGGAGTATTCTTGATACTCCCGTCGGATCATTATTTCGTGAATGCGAAATTACATACGTTACTCTCGTTATTGGGAGATTCTATTGTTTTGTTTGTCAGAAAGAAAGTTGAAATGAAAGAAAGAAAATTACGCTATACATAACATTTACTCATCGAAATCATTAGTACAAATGGCTAACCTATGAACAATTGGTCGATGGTAACTAAAATATGAAACGTAGGGCATAATCGTCGGACTAAGTTGACGTACAAACGTTAAGTCGATTGTGGTGTTTCCAAGTGTAGTCGGAGAGGTTTGTACAAGTTGTAGATCGTATTCTTGTTGCATATATGGAACCAGCCAATCATTTCTCGGATCGTTGGGATCGACATTGAAATCACCAGTAAGAAATATTGGCGTTGTAATGTCGGGCTCAATTTCCTCAATGACCTTAGATATTGAGTGGCCAAATCTACAAAGACTTCGAAAGAGGAGAAGTTTAATGTATTTTGTTTCTGCATTTGGATGAATATACAATGAGGCAGCAATGAATCTGAAAGAATTGTTGACTGTGATTTGTGCCAATGCAATATCGCCTGTGCCAGGTTCCACGTATACACCAAGTCGTTGGGTTATATTGTTTGGTATATTGAAAGGCATAGCACATAGCTTGTTGCTACGACGTTGATAAATTGCAACACCGCCAGCCTTTCTCTTTTGTTGTTGTTGTTCAGTGGGGTTATTATCCATGGCTTCGTGTTCATATGAGATGAGATTATAATTTTCAAGCTGCACAGACTCGTCATTTGTAATCCACGTTTCTGAAACCATAAGAAAATCAGCTCTCGTTAAGACAGGATCCGTTTCAATGTCAAGTTTGTGTGCAACGAGACTTTGCGCATTCATTCCAACGAATAATATTACAATCGTGTCGTCTTCAATCAAACTGTTGGTGCAATTCATAAACAGTTCAACACGTTTGGTAAGTGTATTAAGTGGATGGCTCTCGAGTCGCAGATATTCATTTCACATTTCTCTAACAGTTGAGCTGTCGCAACCAAGTCCGTGAAAGAATTTAAAGTCGTTGCGCGAGTTCGTAATGTAAAGACCTTCGATGCTTGTTACTCGACTCATTGCAACATAGACCAATTGTATTTGCTGACTTTTGCTGTAGTCATACACAACCGTGTCAAATGTGCCTCCCTGACTTTTGTGTATGGTTATGGCACAAGCAGGTACAATTGGAAATTGCAATCGTTTACAACTTATAGAACCACCGAGTTTGATGTTAGCGCTACGCATACAGATGGGTGTCCAAGTTCGATCTATTAGACCATTGCTGCAAATTACTCTTGGTGCTGCTTTTAGTCTTGCCATTTTGCCGATGTGGGCTTGTGGAAAGTGTAGCCACAATCTGATATAAGGATTGATTTGTGTAGACTCGTCGCGTTGTTGGACTAATTGAACTGCTGTCTCATGAGTGACTTCTTTGATGTACTCAAGTATTCCTATTGCACCATTAACAATTCCATCGTCCACATCAATGTTAGTTGTAATCATATAAGGCATACCACTCTGTAAATTAAGCAGATACGGCAAACCGCCAGTTTCCATCACACTGAGCTTGTGTAGTTTGACTCGTGCAGTGCCAAGTTGAGTGCTGTTATTGTAGCCAGTGATCAAATCGGAGGCACTGCTACAAATTCTGTCTGATATTGCAAGTTGGTTGTAAGCATCCACATCATGATTTCTATGGAACAGACGTATTGCATTTGGTTCGTGTTCCCTACACCATTTAACTGTTCTGAAACGAGACTCAATCGCTGCCATTTCTTCAGAGTCTAAACATTTTCCATCACCAATCTTCGTCAAAATTTTAGAGAATAAGAGATCACTTTGTCGCATAACCTGAGTGAGCGGATAGAAATCAACTGACTGCCACAATACGCACCCACCCAAGTTGTTTCGTGGTGATTTATAAACGGGGGTAGCATTTACAGGCGGTAATTGCCGAAAATCTCCAGTCAGAATGATATCCATGCCACCAAATGGTTGATCATATACGCCCATAATTTCATTCAGTCTAGAGTTGATTTTATTGAAAACATCGGACCCAATCATACTTATTTCATCAACTATTACACATTTTACTCCAACGAAGGCAGTTCGGAAACACTGCAAAGCTTCATGGGGCAATGAAGTTGATGTTTGCATTAGACTTATACGAAACGCAGAGTGAACGGTCGTACCCTGCAAATTTACAGCGGCCTTTCCAGTCGACGCACAAGCAATGTAAGCATCTCGTCGTGTAGTGTGTTGTTGAGTGTATCGATTATAGGTCTCCATGGCTACACGTAACACATATGTTTTGTCACTACCGGCTGGCCCAGTGAGATACACTTGGAATGGCGGCGAACCGAATTTATGGATCCGATGTATAATTTCCAATATGAATTCTCGCTGGCGTTTATTAGTACTGCGTAACAGTTTGCAGTAGTCTTCTTTTGAAAGCACATTCGATTGTTTTCGTACAGCAGATATGCCCACAGACGAAGCCTGTGCTGCATCGATGTCATCGTTATTCTCTTGGTTGCCATCATTCAACACGCTACTCACAAAATTATCTAGATTTTTTGCTCCTCATTTGTCGCATTTTCGTCTATATCGTTATGAATATATAATTCTTGAATTTCTCGCATCACTTCTTCAATATTTATGTTGGACTCATATTCACGTTTAGTAAGAATTGCGGATTCGTTGGTGTCATAGATCTCGACAAACCTATTACGATCGAGTATATCAACTGTCTCATTTCGAAACGGATAGTATAGCGTAATCATTTCCCGTTTGTAATTGACCACATCACTTATATCATATTGTCTGTAATGTATAACACATGGAACTGACCGCTTCTTATTGATAAATCGAACCTCATCATTCTGATCGGCGTTTGGATCGTCACATTCGTCTGGCTGCTGTTGTACTGACTTCTTTCCAGAATACCAAGCTATGAAATCAGCGAGGCATAGATCTTTTAATGATTCATCGCGTTCCTCATAACGTTCGATTTTAGTTTTGGTCCACATATCCGTACTATCATCAGCCAAATTTTCCAAGTCCATTTGACGTTTCAATTTCCTTGATCGTTGTCATTCTTGTGGCCACACCGTTGGAATATACACAACATGACGACTACGATGGCTCATCGATTGACAAAGCAAATACCAGGCCTGCCTCCTGTGCCGACATTTCGACCGAATTAAGAACTTTCACACCAATCTTGCGTACTAACTCGGTGAAGTCCAACTCCGGATTCTCTTCTTGTAATTTTATGAGTTCTCGTTGCAAATGACTTATTCCACGATTCGCCTTGTTAACATATTCTACAATATATGTCGCACAACTATATTCGTCCAGTATAAATTGCAAGTCACTATTTGAACCCAACACTCTGGCTAACCATGGATTGGGTTACGGATAGGTAGATTTCAGACATATTACGTTTGAACAACATCATCGGCCGTCGCAGTGAAGCTTGAATTGTATTGAGGTATTTGCGCTCTGTCAAATGGTTGTCTACAAGAAATTCTTCAACACTGTCATACACTTTCTGCTCCAGTATTGTTTTTCAACGCTCAGCTGATTTCTGCATGGTAGCTTTTCTCGGATCAACTTTAGTGAGCGGCAACAGTACCATTGTCTTTCGCATTGGCCAATATGGGATTCCAAAGCGACACGTTGATTCTCCACGCTTGGTACAAGTAAACGTATGCTGGTGCGTTTGATTGGAGTACATCTCTGCAGGCAAATCTCCCCTCGATACGCTCGCCAATGTATTCATCAACTCAACTGTACATGGCATATCTTCACTGATTGATTCTTTAGGATCATTGTTCAACCACAAGAGTATATGCGCATGTGAACTGCCTCGATGCTGGAACTCGATGCGCTTAAAGTACTCAACGACTCGATACCGATCACCAAATGGATTCGCCTTTGTCTTACTGCACAACATACTCATCAAAATGTCGACCAGTTTGTTAAACACAATGCCACACGTAACTGGATCTTCATTCACCTAATGACACCGCATTGATCTGCTAAGTGCCTCAACATTTTGCACATCTTTATATGAATCACTTAGGCGATGCAACACCGACAGCAAACCTGGCCAACGAATTTCATTTGCACTCAACGTAAGAAACACAGTAGGCTTCCCAAGCTGGCGCATCATTGCAAACAAGTCACGCTTACGATCCTGCCAATACTGCATCGAATTTGGAATGGATTTAAGAAATGACAAATTCTTTTCCATGCAATCACGTATGAACTTATCATTTAACATAGCACGAGTCACATTAACTGTGCTGGACGTTTTGAAAGTATGAAACATTCCCTCGACGACTCTCATTCTCAAGATTTTCATCGCCATATACAAGATAAGTTGTGGGGTCACACCTCGCCGATCTTTACGTCTAATTTCACTCGTGGCCATCATATAAGGAGTCACTCTTACACCATCTTTGTAGCGACGATCTATACCCAAGTAAATATTTGGAAACGACAATTCCTCGGCGTGTGTATCGTACACAATATTCAACGGCATACTGTGTTGGCCGGGCGCTATATCAAGACAGTTCTCCTCGTTCCACAGAAGTGTATGTTGCGTGGCCACAATGCAATCCGAGTCTAACACTGGTGCCTCATCTACACAATCCCCATCATCGTCAATTCTGTCGACACATATATTGTCCAACAAAGTTCCATCGATGGTAATTCCATACATACAGTACAACAGCTGTTTCACCAAGTACTGCAGCCATTGCATTACATTGGATTTCCGAACATACCCGCTCAAATATGACAATTTGTGCATTAATTTCCTCTTGATGTTAACATTTATCGCATAATCGTCGTCCAACTGTCGAGGCAATTGTTTCACCATATTGTTCACATCAACTGGAACATTTATTACTTGACCAATGATGCCATAACTGCCCTCATGTCGAAGTCGGCGAATTTGCATGAAAGGCAACCTAGGTGATATCAACCGTTCCTCTACTGGCAAACCGGGACTCAACACTGGCAAAGTTTTAGGCCGATCAGGATATTTGAAACCGTTAGACACACTCATTGATGGGATTTTATTAGTATCCAAGCATCGACGGCAATTGACACATGGTACCATAGCCTCCACTACTTGGTCGGGGAACTCGCTGCGCAAAATGTTACAGTGTTTAACTTTAACAAGCTTAAGATCCTTCTTGAACCAAAGTCGATTACAAACATCACAACCAAGTCCAAATTCATTGTCAAAGAACATTTCCACAAAGTGGCGATCGCATGCAGCATACTTATTTGTCAAATCGAGCGAAAGGTCTGAACGTGCCATTGATGGACCGATGTTACCGTCCGTACGAGTCTCAGTATTGTCATCCTACATATCAATGGAATCGTCGTTGCTTTCTACGTCTATTGGACCACTTTCCAAATCCATTCGACACGATGACGAAGTGCTAGGTTGCTCCAAACGTTGTACGCACTCGCTACTTGTACTGGGCGCTCCACTTCCACCATCCAAATTCGAATTCTGGCGTCTTCTTTCCAATTCCTTTTGTTGCAATCGACGTAGCCGTCAACGTTCTATATTTGTAAGTCGTGCTGCACGCATTTTGTTCGGAGTTCCAGATTTTACAGCCTTCTTTCTCTTCTGAGGACGCGGCATTTTCACAATATCTCAATATTTTCTGCTTTCCAATGTTAATTTTATATTTCTTGTGTTATTAACGTCTAACTCACATTCTCAGCTCTCCGTAGACACCTCGATCACTAAAATCGACCAACTCGTTCCGGAGATACAACTGAACTGAGCGTGCGCCGTGCCCACACAAGCCCAAATTTAGACCCCCACGCGCAGCGCTGTGATGTCACCGCGCAACCCCCCCTCCGCTCGCGACAAACCATTTCCGGTAGTCGACGAAATGGGCTATCCAGTCATAGTTTTAGATATTCTGTAATCCTTATAGTTTTTGCACACGAGGCCCTCGAAAATACACAAATATTGGTCGCGGCAAAACCTTACATGACACTGAGAACGAACCATAAGATGTTCATTCGCATTCACATCAAAATATAATAAAGAAAAGAGCAAAATAAAATACACACCCCATGTTCTAAGGGATAATCAATTAAGTAAGTTTAAATGGTGTAATGATGTTTATAACCCAAAAGATAAGTAAGAATGAAACGAATTGTAAGCAAACGTTGCATAATAACTGTTAAAAAATTGTTTGATTTAATCTATGAATAGGATATGGCTGAAGGAATTATACAGACCATAGGCCTAGATGTTATGTTTTATGTAATAGAGAATAGTAAGTAATAGCCTAGTTGTTAACAATGGCAAAATAAGTAAATAGAAAGAATACAGATCTAATAACACTGGAAAATCAGTTAGGAAATAATTAACAAACTGTAATATAGAAACTAATGGGAACATACAATTATTATAAAAACAGATCCAAAACACATCAATAAGAAAAACAAATCATTTATTATATCAAAACAAAACGTGTATGAGGGTAAATTAAAGTGTAATTTGTATAAAATAAGTAAATATAGTCAGTTACTACTTAGGCCTATGAAATGCCTAACTGTAAAAAACAAATAACTACAAATTGTAAAAATCTAACAAAAATATTAGCAAATCCAAGGCAAGCAACTAGTCAAGGATAATTTGTGAATCAGATTAAAAGATTAATGTTAGAATAAGGACTTAGAATAAAAAAGAAATGTAATTAACAAATATCAACATAATTGTCCAAACAATAATACATTAGAAAACCCAACCTTATGGGATGTCAAAATGATCTTTGAAAGAAAATACGAACAGTAGTGATAATATTTAATACGTAGAGAGGAAGACGGAAGAATAGTAGCAATCAGAAGATATACAGCGATTTTGAATAAAAATTCAAATGTGATAACAATGGTCTTAAGTCAAGATCAGCCAATCAGAATCTATTAGTAACCATGACAACGGAACGTTGGTTACGAATTTTCCGTTAAATCTTATTATTCAATAAGTGACGCTCATCCAGAATAGACGCCAGGCCGTGAATGACCAAAATTTTAATATAACATGTTTAAAAAGTAATCAAAATTCAAAAAGATGAAAACGTAAGAAGCAGACGAAGGACTAGAACATTTAACTGATGCCAAGGACCAATTTAAATAAATTTTAAATGAATAAATCTCTACAACTAACATGAAAAAGATGCCAGACGTACTTAAGCCCCAAGATAATTGAAAATTGAGGACTATTGAAGCCCCATTCCGTTTCGACTGAAAGTTCACATCAAGTCGACGGATTTGATAAGTATGGTTAAATTACCCGAATTTCTGAAATAAATTCACTTTAAATTTTTCTCACAGTAATCTGAACTCTCACTATAAACTGAATATTATTTCTTTCAAAGATTAATTAAAAAAATAAAACACTGAAATTTTGTTAAGTAGAAAAATAACCTGTATGAAAATTACGAACTTTTGAAACACACTTTACCACACTTCAGGAACAAATTATAATTACACATTACATTATTTAAGTACAAATAATGTAAGGTAGTGTACTTTATTGTAATCATGATTAATATCTTTTTCGTAATCACAAGAACCCAGATTTATTGAATGACAAATTGTAAAAAGTAAACACTGTTCTTTAGACGCCATGTCGGATTAACTAACATCGTTCAAAATCGATTTTCGCCAACCTTGAGATATTTGTCTTATAATAATTGTAGGTGCAAATTTGTTGAATAACCAAATATAATTTTGTGTCAAACTGAATAATTACTAATCACCAATAAATAAACTAGTACAGAGTGTAACCACTATTTTTTATTCCATAGGAAAGTATATTATAAATTGTGTATTATTTAGCAAAGAGCGAAAATGACGGTAAGCACTCACGTCGCAAACTCGGCGAACTAACTGCTCGATTAAGAAGGTCGAACGAAGGCGGGAGTAAATTTGAATACTCCATACCTTCATAGCAAAGAACGCTCAATCATACTATTTGTTAATTTGTTTTAATTAAACAATTTGGTGCCACCCGGGATTTATGAACACCTAACGAAGAACAGGTAAGGTTTCCACTCGTGTTGTACTGGTAATTGAAGGATCGCTACGGACATCGTTAGCGCAACATATAAGTGACGACGACAGTGTGAGGCGAACACACTATACTTACACCTTTTCAGAGTACGTAAGAATCTTATCATCACAACATATATTATGTAACGTAACGAAGCTAAGGTCCCCTACGTTACATAAAAACTTTATCATTATCAAAATAAAACAACATTAATTGTTCGTTATAATTAAGGTCAGAAAAGTAAACCTTCGTAAAATAAACAAATCAATAATACCAAGTAAGGTTACTATATATTAGGTATATATTACTTATAGGTTATAGGTTAGTTATAGGTTACTTATAGGTATTATATTAGGTAGAAAAATAGAAATGTCTATAATTACAAACTATGAAGTGGTCAGTGGAAAGTGTAAGCGATAAACAGTGTCAAACAATGTGAAAATACTATAGACAGATTCATTGATTGTCTATAGATAATTAGTATAATTATATACTAAAGAGGAGACTAATTAATTGGTATTTAATATTTTATAATAATGTGCATGTTATATGTTTTGTCATGTTATTTTGTTTTCATGGTATTTATTTTGTCTTTTGTATGTAGCAGGAGTGAAGCAATTGCTTTGAGAAAGCATCAATTCATGGATGTTAATTTCATTTATGTTAAACTTTATAAGAATAAATATTTGGATACTTACTTTGAATAAATAATAGATATTATTATTAGATTATATTTGTAAACTTGGCCATGAAGGCAATAATTGTTGATAAATTGTCAAAGTGTTATTGTAATTATGGTATAAACAGATGAAAGGTTCAATACTAAAATAAATAATAACAAATTGAAATCAGGATGAAATAAAATCGGAATGATTGGCCATAAGCCAGTGACACATTGTACAGTAGGTCAGATCAGAAAAGTTAAACAACTAAAAAATGTAAAACATTCAATGTAATATAATAAATTAAAGGAAAGCAGTAGTATTAATTAATAAAAGGATAACTTAAAATACAAAAAAATTATAACACATGTAATAAAACAAATAGGCCAAAAATTAGTATTTTGTAAAGGGAAAGTAATACCTATTAGACTAGGACAATCAAGAAGAAAATGTAGCAAAATGTATATAGTTTAACAACACAGATTATGTGAAAGTTTTATATGATGTAATATAATTTTAGTAAGGGAGTATTTTATTAAGTAAGTGCAAGAACATTTTTCTAATTACGGACCTAGGATAACAAATATTATCCAATAACAGAAGAAGGAATGGTTGTCATGGACTACAAAATAGGAGATATCTTGTTGATTCAACACTCAATTGTTATATATGAACGAGGACAGTTCAGTTCCATGAATCGAGAAAAAAAGAGAAATCTGAAGAACAAATTGCTTAGTAAATTCTAATAACTATTAATTAACAAAAAAGATAATATGCAAGAAATTTTGTTTATTCAATAGGACTCAATTGTTATATATGAACGAGGACAGTTCAGTTGTTATAAATGTCGAAAAAACCAAGAAACCTAATGAATAAAATTACTATCAATCAAAATTAATACATAGTAACTGATTAAAAAGACGGTTGGACGACTTCCGAGGCTCTCACTCCGAGAATATAATTCTACCTATCAATAAAATTAAAACCAAAAAATCTAAAGAATAAATTAACTAACCATACCGTCAAATGAGTAATAATGAAAAACAATAAATAAATGAAGACAACCCAAGACCCGGAGAAGTCAAAGTAAATAAATACCTTAAAACGAAAATAAAGAAAATTAAAATTACGTCCAGAACCTCACTTTCTACAATGGAGCGAAGACTTATTATTACTACACAAATTCCATTGGGACCTGTGACCACCAGAAACGTAAAAATTAGCGAAGATCAAGAACTGAACCTTCCACTACATCCTGGGACACCAACACCAAACTTTTATTGAGAAGCTGGAGGTTGATATATTCAAGACATTCGTCATCACTCTGCTCTCCGTCACCGTTCAGTGGAACACCGCCATAACGAGTATCTTGTAAACGTACGGTAAAAAAACAGCTCATGTTTATATTTTATTTAATAAGATTTTAACTAAATTGTAATACCTTGTAACCTTAACTTGCATTTTCTGACCTTACTAATAGTCACAAGAACTCCATGTACCCTGAGATTAAGAAAAAATTAATAATATAATTAAACTTTAAAAACATCTAAACCCGAATTCAATAACTAATCGATTCAGTCCTGTTTGATCAATGTGTTGTATCTGTGCCATGAGAAACATCTGTTTTGAGAAAAAATATAAAAATTAAAATATCTTTCCTGAATTTGATGAGTAATTATTCTTTGTTAACGATTTAGTGTATTTTAAGGAACTTATGGTGTATAAAGGGAGAAACGAGAGGAACACCAGGCTCAAACAACTTAACCTATAATAACTGGTTGACTGTAAACAACAGCGCTAGTCCGCGGACAGCCGGTGAATTACGAGAGAAGAGAAAACTAATTCGTGTCAGCCGCTCTCCGCTCTCTCAATAGTGGATGCAGACTAGGCTTGAATAATAACGATCGAATTACCCAATATATTAACTGGTGTTGAGCGTTATTCTTTCGTAAAGTACTTAATTACTATATAATATAGAGATATTATCCATAATTGAATAATATCACCCATATAAAAAATATTGTTTCCTTATAAATAGATTGATATTGCGGTGCTTAAGAGAGACCACTTACAACTTCATAAATAAGAAAAACACACATTGAAATAAAAAAAAGTTATATTACAAATTGACACCGACAATGTTGGGGCTTTTAAACATTCTCAAATTTAATTAATAACATAACCGATTGGTAACAAATTGACGAACCCAACAGTAGGACTTAAGAAAAACATCAGTAATAGTAGGATATTACAAATTGGCGTTTCCAACGTGGAGCGTATTTAAACCTTGTTCTACATCTATTGATTTAGATTACAAATTGCCATCAACAACGTGGGGCTGAAATAACTATAAACCCACAACCGTATGACCAGAGGCGTAGCTAGGCGTCGGCGACATCAGCGACCGCCGACGGCCTCGCACCTTAAGGGGCCTCGCAAAAAAATCACCATTCTAAAAAAAATCGTACAAGTCAGTAGCATTTATTAGAGTCGTCTTTGACCCTTAACCTGTCTCTGAATATACTTATTTCTGGATTTTTTTTTTTTTTATTAATCTTGACCAGTTATTATTTGTTCGTCCAAAAAAAACTTTTGTTCGGTCTTATTTATATTTTTAATTAATTTTTTAATGCAATCATAATCACTGCAATTTTTAAATTACAATAATTAAAACTGCGCATGCGCGGAAATTCAGCGAATTACGCGATTTTATTTTAATCTCATTTATAATATATTTATTCAATTAGCATTAAAATGAGCATTAAAAAATCATAATAATAAAAAGAGCAATAATTGATATAGTAATTGTATTAAAAAAAAAAAAAGGAAAACGAACAAAAAATCAATTTGATCGAACATTGAAGAACAAACGACGAAAAATTGAATTAGCAAAAAATTTTGCGAAAAAATCAATTTTCCCCCGTCATTTTAAGTTAGTTGAGTCGTCTGCAGACGACTCTAATAAATGGCAACACTGACATTTATGGAAATCCCCAGCCAAAGTAAATGACCAGTGTGCCAACCTAAAAAAACGTTCCAATAAGTATGCGCCATGCCCATATTCAGGCCAGAAACTAATTTAAAGAAATATATGGGATTCCCAGACTCGTTTAGTTCTGCTTATCAGCCCTATCGTAACGTTTTGTGGAGTTTTGTGAATTATAGAAATTTTGTAAGGTAAGTCAATACATAACATTATTTCAGAACCTATAACAACCTATAGTCTGTACCTAATCTGTAATAACCTATAATCTGTACATTATTACAGATTATGTAACATAACCTATATATTTCTTTTATGAATTTGCTAACTGCTATAATTTTTTATTGTTCGACTAAGCTTTTCGTCATTACTGACATCTTCAGGTCTTAAACAACGTTAAACAATACGAAGAATAACCTACATAACTTTGCTATTTTATTTTGTCAATAGAAATCCAAATCGTCATTAATCCTATACTAATGTTATAAATGAGCAATTGTGTTTGTTTGTTTGTCCTTCTTTATAACTTTCTCGAAGTACTGTAGAAAGTATATGTACTAAAGAAGGTGTTGTGATCGTGAAAATTTTGGGGGTGCCTTACTCTAAGCCTACCGTTTAAATTTCTAAATGTCAAGTAACTAATTTATACTGTCGGTATATTAAATTTTCGTTGATAATAACGTGTTCTGCAGTATTAAAATATTTATAAAATTCAAACAAATTACGAAAATTTTTATTTGTGGGATTATTTTTTTTGTAAATAACGATGATTTTTATTTTTTTTAAATATAATACTATTAATACTTAATTACTTTTTAACAATAATTTATAATAATATATATGTAATTATATTTTTCTTAATAATTAATTAATTGTAAATTATGTAGCCATTCAACAAATGATTGGTATAAACTGAATTTTATATTAGTAACAAATTAACTATATCAACATTTTGTTAATATCATTCAGTTTTCTGAATGATCAAACTTTGTTTTGAAGTTTTAAAATTTACATACTATTAAAAAATATATGTCTGGTGATACCAAAATTCATGTAAACACATCAAACTATTTTATTAATTTTTGTAAATTTATATTTTTATTTCAATTGTATTGTACAGTTTATTCACTAGTCATATCCATTATTATTATTATTATTATTATTATTATTATTATTATTATTATTATTATCTACATCATTAATAGAAATTTAATGTGATTCGGTAAATTATACAATATAGTTAAAAAATTAGTTAATATAATGAAAATCGTTATTATTAACAATATCATGAACTGAAGGCACTCCTATTGTAGGGCTCAGATTTAAAAAATTAATATGATGTATAAAAAACTAGGAAAAAAAACAAAGAGAAACATTTTTATTTTAGATATACTGTAGTTTATACATAAGGTTATTAGTTACTTGACATTTTAGACATTTAAACGGTAGGCTTAGAGTAAGTTTTAGGCTGTGGCTGCCGATCGTTTTTTTAACTGAAATATTTTTTTAGGTAATGTCAGGTGGGCCCTCTAGAGGCAGAGATATAGGGAGGAAATGGGAATCTGGTGCATCAAAAAAACGAAGGAAAGCTGAAACGGTTATCTCCAACCAAACTTTGAGTTCCAGTATGATGAAATATCTTAGTAAGAAACCTTGTTCTGAAGTTACTTCTTTTGAGTCGGATGAATTGGTTGTCCAAATTGCTGAACCAGCTTCAGAGTCATGTGGATCTGCTGTAATCCAAGTTTCTGAACTCAATAAAGAATTCGAAAGTGAGAACATTTGTGAGACAGAAAATCAAGAGGAAACAATTCATTTACGAAGAGAGTGTTTGTAGACTTGGACCCAGGGAAGTGGGTATTTCCAATAACGGATTTACAGTGTCATGACCTTATTCAAAATGGTCCTTATCAAAATCTGGAAATATCCGATGAAGAATATCCAAAAGATGCTAGCAAAAGACATTTTTCAAAATTTCATTTTACTCGAAAGTTGAGTAACGACGAAACGCAACATCGTAGATGGTTAGTTTACTCCATAACTCAAGACAAAGTTTATTGCTTTCCATGTACTTTTTTCGCATTTACAAACACAGATGGTGCAAGGAGGATGTTGTGACTGGAAAGATCTTAGTCGGATATTGCAAAGACATGAACAAAGTCCAGGACACATGTGGTGCATGTTTAAATGGATGGAATTTCACAAAGGAATCAAACATGGAAAAACAATCGACATGGAAAACGAGAGATTAATTAGAGAATCGCAAAAATATTGGTACAATTTGTTTGAAAGACTGATTGACATTATCAACTATTTAGCCTCACATAATCTTGCATTTAGAGGTCATCGAGAGTCCTATAAGTTAGACTATGGCGGAAACAGTGGCAATTTTATGGACCTATTTAAGTTATTATCCAAATATGATCTGACACTGCGGGAACACTTGCAACGCATGAATGAAAAATGTCTTGCTCAACATTATTTGAGTCCTGATATCCAAAATGAGTTGATTATGTTAATGTCTCAATCAGTTATTGAGGAAATAATACAAAGAGTCAAACAAGCAAAATACTATGCGTTCATGCTCGATTGCACCAGGGATGTGAGCCGTGTTAAACAAATGTCAATAATATTAAGATTTTGCAATTCCTCGACTGGAGAAATAGAGGAACACTTTATTGAATTTATTGCTGTAGTAGAAACAACAGGAGAGTATTTGACAAATTCAATTTTGCAAGAACTAGAAAAAAATGGTTTGGATATCCAGAATTGTCGAGGACAAGGATACGATAACGGCGCTAATATGGTTGGCATAAATAAAGGCGTCAAAACAAGAATACTTAATATTAATCCAAGTGCATTCTTCACGCCTTGTGGTTGTCACAGTTGGAATCTGCTTTTGATAGATGCAGCAAATTCTTCTATAACAGCCAAAACATTTTTTGGCTTTATAAATAAAATCTATGTTCTCTTTTCAGCATCTAGTAAACGCTGGGAGCTTGTTAAATCTAAATTAAAATTGACGTTAAAAGCTCTGTCTGAGACTAGATGGGAGAGTTGGATTGCAGCAGTAAAAGCGATATTTTTGCTATTTGATGATATCATCGATTGCGTGAATGATCTGAAAGATAAAGATAAAGATTCCGATACTCTGAGTGACTGTAAAGCTATCTTGAATGAAATTTTCACTTTTGAGTTTGTTGTTGCAGTACACGTATGGTACGAAATTTTGCTGCATGTCAACAATATAAGCAAACTATGGCAGTCAGTTGAAGTCAACTTGAAGGGCGCCATTGACACTTTATGTTCTTTTTGTAACTGGATGCAAGAATATCGTAATACAGGATTTGAAAAAGCTGTTGCACAAGCTCGATTGTTTGTAGAAAAAAGTAGTTATGAAATCCCGACACAATTTAAAGAGAAAAGAATAGTGAGAAAGAAAAGAATGTTTGGGTATGAACATATTGATGAACCTATACAATCTGCAGAAATACAGTTCAAAGTTGACTTTTTTATAACAATGATAGATGCTATCACAGCCGACACTGAATGTCGATTCGAATCTCTCAATGAATATTTTAAAAGATTTGGCTTTATTTATGACATGAACTATTTGAAATCTCTATCAAAAGAAGACCTACAAAAGCATTGTAATGATCTTGACACAATACTACGGGAAGGTGAAAACAGCGACATTCAGCCCTTCGAGCTTTTCGAGGAACTCCAGCTTTTCAGGTCTAATTCACCAGACTCTATAAAAGATGTAAAACAACTTATACGATACATTTTAGAAAATAATTTGCAAGAAATATATCCAAATGTTTACATAACGATCAGAATTATGCTGACAGTTCCGGTCAGTACAGCTTCTGCTGAGAGAAGCTTCTCAAGTTGAAACTGATTAAGAACTATTTGAGAAGCACGATGAGCCAAGAGAGACTATCTGCATTGGCTGTTTTATCGATTGAAGCTGAAATAGCGTCTCGTTTAAGCTATGACTCAGTTCTGAAAAAATTCAGTGAAGCAAAAAGCCGAAAAGTGCGAATATTGTAATATGTTTGTTTAGCTTTAGATGTCTAGAGGTAATTGTTATTCAAGGGTTTGTTATTTCACAAAGCCATACTGATGATGGGATATGTACTGTATCACAATGATACATAAGGTTAAGTGATATTGATTGATCTTTCTATTAATAGTCGTAGAATATCGTAATGAATGATAATTATATATTGAAATTAAATAAATATTTGGTTAATTAATATATAACAAACTCATTCTTGTGACGTGTTGTAGTATAATTCAATTTATTAGCACTTTTCTAACCGAGACATGAAAAGGGCCTCGCAAAGCGGATTTCGCCGACGTCCACGTTCGGTTTAGCTACGCCGCTGCGTATGACACTCGTAAATAAAGTTAGATTACAAATTGGCGAACACAACAGTGCGGCTTAACCAAGCTGATACTCGGGAGACCTCTATTTATTTATTTAGATTACAATATATATATATATAATTATAATGTTACAAAAATTGTATTAAACCTTAACCACTTGTAATAATATTTGTTCACACATACACCTCTTTACCTACATCCACATTTGTAAACAGTATGCTTCCTTAATTCTTTTACATAAATGTTTACAGTCTTATTACACAACAGTATCGAATTAGATACTTTTAAAACAATACATATAGAAGCAATATATTGTAACCAGTAACCCCGATAATACTCTAGAGAAACCACACTAGAGAATTCACGTAAATGCTATTTTGAAACCTAACAATAGTTCTTATCAATGAGTCTGTGTCTTTTGGAATTTAATTGTATTTATGAAAGAAAACGTTTACAGTAAAATACAGAACAAAGAAGAAATTTACAATAATGTAAAGAAAAACAATTCAAAACTATTAACAATATAAACAGAAATACAGTAAGGCCTTGATAATCCCGAACTTGATAGTCCGGCACTTTTTATCAACAGCAACTGATTTGAAAATATCGCAATTTGTGACTAAACTGCTGATGCTAATTCAGGTGGCGTTTGTGGTCTCTCAGATGTTTCAGTAGAATGACGTAATTTGGCATATTCGGCCACACTGGAATGCATTTTTAACGTCTCTGCTGCTATTGGTGCGATAGTGTTTCTTCATATTCATATTCAGCCTATGGATCAAGGAGTAATTCAGAACTTTAAGTGAAAATACAGGGTTTCATTTAATCAAGGACTCGTAAACTCAGACTGTAGTGCAAAAGACTTTCAATCAACTTTTAACGTGAAAGATGCTATTTTTGCAGCTGCTGTTGCTTGGCAAAAAGCAAAAAATGATACGTTAATAAAAGCATGGATAAAGTTATGGCCAGTGGTGATGCACAATCCCCTTAGTGAACATAATGAACTAGATGACCCGGACGATCCTGAAAGTCAGTTGCTGGAGACTGTTAAAAATGAGAAGGCAAAAATGTCTGATGATGAAGTGCTTGACTGGCTAGATGTTGACAAGGACGAACCTACTGTGGAGGAGATAAATGATGAAACGATCATTCAAAGTGTGTTAGATCCTCAAACAGTTCAAGAAGTGGAAAGTGATGAGGAAGAAGAGGGTAGTGCATCAAATAATGTTACTTGGCGTGAGGCAACCGATACGATAATCGTATTATCGTAAATTTTGTAAAATTTGTGGAGACAAACATTACAACATGGCTCTTCAGCCATGAATATGAAGTTATGAATCTTCATATAATCCGCAATGACTTTCTAAACAAAAGATCTAACAAAAGACAAATTGGTATAAGATAATTTTTTAAACAAACCTCAAGTATGACAACCAACGTGGCATCGACCTCCATGGACAGTCCCTAACAATCACCCTAACATGGATGAATTATTGATTTTGTTTTAAATGTTTAATTTTTAAGAAAATTTTACTGTTGTAATTGAACATGGTCCTATGTAATTTAAATAACAAATTTACCCATGTAACTGCACAATAACAGGTGTACTGTACCGTTATCCCTTGTTTTATCATATTTAATCTAAACGCCTTGATAGTCCGGAAAATTTGATAATAGTCCCAACCGTGCTGGATTATCAACGTCCTACTGTATTGGGAAAACTGTTATTGCATGTCATTAGTTAAATGCTATGGTGATGGATGATTGTATTCTATTTGAAAACAGATTAAAGCTGTGGTGCTAAGTTCAGACCAAACATCAATGGCTACTGCTGGGAAGCAGCAATGATTAAAATGGAAGACAACAATGACACAGAATTCTTAGAAACTACAAATTTGAGGGAAGATAACATTTTGTAACAGAAAGATAACTGTAACATACAAAACTACATTACTAACAAGAAGATTAAAAATTCTTAAGGATTAACATTTATTAAAAATATTGTTACGTCGGTCTACTCAATCATCATAGGTAGAGTGGAAAACAACAAAATACAAGACACCAATTAAGTCACTAATTACCAGCTTTCATTTCCACAGTTAACAGTTCGTAATTAACAACAGTCTCTACAAAAAATTAAATAAAAATTGTTCGCACGCAGTAAATGTCCACTAAAATTAAACACAGTTGTATTACAATTACCGTCCGATTATAAAACACAACACTTAACTAATAACCACTTGAACGCGCACAGTAATTTCGCCCAACAATAACTCTCGAACCGCGCTGTCAATATATCGCACTAATACTGAATCTTAAGGCCGCTGCCGCCATGTATTTATACATGCGCTCACAGACCAGAATGTTCCTAATTGCGTCTTAGCGCTCGTGTGAACTACATAATTAACTGCGGCCTTGACACAGTCCGCGCGGCTGGCGCCTTTGAGAAACCTCTCGAAAATGCGTCGACAAGCATATACGCCACGTGCGTTACATCAAGATTCTTCTGGCACATTCGACAAACACGTAGATTGTTCTGTGATGTCGTAACACTGCCCCCTCCTTATGCCTGTTCATCCCGAACTGCCAAACCGTCTCTGAAGTAGTACTTAGCCAGACGATCTAGGTGGATGACCTTGAACTTTCGCTGCCCTTCCTGTTGAATCCGATAAACAACAATGTTGATTCTTTTTTTCACAGTGTAGGGTCCTTCCCATTTAGACTGAAGCTTAGGTGAGCAACCACGACGGCGCTAGGGGTGAACAACCAGACCTGATCTCCTTCTTGGAAACCCACACTATTGCTGCGAATATCATACCGAGTTTTCATTTTATCACTGGCAATCTTCAGCCATCCTCTTACCAAGCGATTCATTTCTCTCAATTGGTTTTCTAATTGCGAGGAATAGTTCTGTGGCTCTTGGGACTGAGTCTCAGGTGATCTGGACATTAAGTCCCCAGGAAGACGAATCTCCCTCCCAAACACCAATTTTGCTGGAGTCATGCCGGTTGTGTCGTGTACTGATAATCTATACGCCATAAGGAATAGTGGTATACGTTGGTCTCAGTCTGTTTGGTTCTCGTCAACAGCCTTCGAAAGATGCTGCTCAAGTGTCCTATTGAATCTGTCAATCATCCCATCCGACTGAGGATGCAGAGGCATTGTCCTGGTCTTTCAAATTCTGAGTAGATGCCATAATTCTTTAAACACTCCTGATTCGAAATTTCTCCCTTGACCCGTATGGATTTCCATAGGGGCTCCATAATGGCAACAGAAGTTGTGAACTAACTGCTTTGCCACAGTGGTAACCTCCTGATTTCGAATTGCGTAGGCTTCCACCCACTTAGTAAAGTAGTCACCTACAACCATGATGTACCGGTTTCCATCGTCAGCAACTGGGAATGGTCCAGCAATGTCTATGGCAATTCTCTCAAAAGGCAGTCCAATGTTATATTGTCTCATTTTTCCCCTGCTTCTGGTATGTGGGCCCTTGCTTGCAGCACATATTTCACACGTCCGAACCCATTCCTCTACATCGTGGCGAAGATGAAGCCAATAGAATCGCTTCTGTATTTTGTCAAGGGTTTTGTTAACGCCAAGATGGTCTCCAGATGTTCCATCATGCATCTCCTTCAAAACAGACTGCACTTTACTTCGGGGAACTATCAACTGCATGACCACGTCTCGTCCACCTGCACTTTCCCAAGCCCTTTTGTAACGGGACAAAAAGGGTAGAACCACTTTTGTTTAATAATTGTCAATAATTATTAACGAATAATTCTTTTATTATGAATCATACTGTTGGAGACGTATTGAGAGTTAGAACAAACGTAGTTGGGGCAGAGGACGAGCACGTGGCTGTACTGCGTTATAAATTCGATAAGTTAAGGCGGGAGGTGGAGTGGTACATCCGTTTGAGACCACGTGCCAATATACACAAAGAAGGTATAGTGTCACCAAGCTATCTCAGCTTGCCCCAGTTGACAAAACACCTTCAGCCCGTTTAGACATTCTATCCGTAGCCTCGGAATTTTGGTAGGCTGAAGCAATTACAGTATCCGAGGCCTACCGAAACTTGTGGAAGTGTGAAAGAAGAATATAATGAAGAAAGGGTGAGAGTGACGTAAAATAAATAGTAAATTTGAATAATTAGAACAGTATTGGTTGTGGCGAAAGTGAAAGTGAACTATGAGTGATGGCGGAACTCTGTGGATAGCGTGTACAGATAAGTACAGTTACTGAACAAATATTTTGGCCAAAAGTGAAGGAAAGTAGAAAATAACTAAATAAGAGCTCAATAAATAAACGGGGGTTATAAAGATATGTAGACACGAGGGTTATTCGGAAAGTAAGGTCCGATTTCTTATAAAAAATAAACCATGACAGATTTTTTCAAAAAACTTTTTTATTTAATTCCTTACATCTTTCTCTATTTTTCTACATAGTTTCCATTTTTGTTTAAACATTTGTCATAACGTTCTACAAGCTTTTGTATGCCGAAGTCATAGAAGTCTGCCGCCTGTGAGGATAACCAGTCTTTAACTGCTTCTTTCACCTCGTCATCTGTGGCGAAGAGCTTGCCGCCGAGAAACTCCTTTAGGTAGCGGAACAAGTGAAAATCGCTCGGCGCCAAGTCTGGACTGTACGGTGGGTGGTCAATCTGTTCCCATCCAAAAGATCTGATCAGATTTTGGGTTTGAATGGCAGAATGGGGTCTGGCATTGTCATGCAACAACAAAACTCCAGACGTCAGAAGGCCACGTCGCTTATTCTGTATTGCACGTCGAAGTTTAGTCAGGGTAGCGCAGTAAGCGGCTGCATTTATTGTTGTCCATTGCTGCATAAACTCGACTAACAAGACTCCATGTCTATCCCAAAACACGGTTGCCATAACCTTGCGTGTTGAGATTGTCTGCTTGGCCTTGACTTTGACTGGTGATGTTGTGTGACGCCATTCCATTGACTGACGTTTAGACTCTGGGGTCATGTGAGAAACCCACGTCTCGTCCCCTGTGACAATGTTCTCTAAAAGTTGATCACCTTCCTTACGATATCGGTCCAAAAAATCAAGAGCACAAGCCATTCTTTTCATTTGGTGTTCCTCACTAAGCAGCCTGGGAACCCAACGTGAGCACAATTTGCGAAATTGCAAATTTTCAGAGACAATTTTGTGCAAAGTTGTTCTACCCACATTCGGAAATTCCAATGCTAAAGTTGAAATTGTGAATCGCCGGTCTTCACGAATTTTTTCGTCCACGGCATTGACCAAATCTTCTGTGATCACTGATGGTCGGCCTGATCGCGATTCATCATGGACATTTTCCCGTCCATCCTTGAAAGCTCTCACCCACTTACGCACTTTGCTGTCACTCATCGCATTGGGGCCGTACACTTCACTTATCTGTCGATGAATTTCCGCTGGTGAAACGTTCCTTGCTGTCAAAAACCGAATCACTGAACGTATTTCACAGTCGGCGGGCTGATCAATTGTTTTAAACATTTTCAACTGACACTGTAAACAGCACACTGCAACAATACCAATGCAAATGGCGTCGTTTGACGCGCAAGGCATGCCGGGAGTCGGTGCGCATGCGCGTTTCAATGTTCGCGCGTCATTCGATTAGCTACGGCGATTCGGACCTTACTTTCCGAATAACCCTCGTAGAATGAGAGTGTGTGTGAGAATACAAAGAAACCGAAAAAGTACTGGTTTGTAGATAAAAACTTGAATATGAAAATATGGTTATGTAATTTTATAACGTCTCTCCTGTCAAGACATTATAACATAGGGAACCAGTTTAATTGTTCGCTGTTAATTAAACTAGCTGCCGTAGTTAGTAAAATTTACTTACCAACAAATTATGACAATGTATATAACAGGATTTGTCAAAGGTTAAATAAATTTATTCACTCTCTGGATATTAGCGAAAACATCTCTTTATTCTTTTATTTTAACTAAGTATATAAAAGTAATAGCTTTAATGGTCATCTTTTTGTTTTGTTTTTTACATACGTACTTTACTTTTAAACGAAAATTCTTATAAATTCTGCCTTAAATACTCTTTAACTTGTTACTCTTAGTATCTCAAAATCATACAGCTGTGTATTATTTCAATTACCACGGATCCGGGCTTTAACTTTGCAAAATTCTAACATATCTCAACATCATCCAAACTATTTGAAGAATAGTCTGATGTAATTTTCAGAATTACTTTACCTTTAAACAACATCAGGTTATTACTATAGCATTACAGAAATTACAAACATTTATATGCTAATCTTTAAGTGATCTAAAAGTCTTTACAAGAAACTTTACTGTTCTTTTTGTTGCGGTTTTTAAAAAACAAGTTATGCACAGAAGTTATGGTTTAATGTCACCTGAATATAACGTGAGTCTGCGGTGGGTGTTCGAGATGATCCTCTTCAGTAGATCTTCTTGGGTGTAGTTCGTTGTTCATCTGGATCCTCCATTTAGTTGGTTGTTTCCGAATTGTAGTCTAGGTCATGACGGTTGGATTCTGCTACTTGAAGTTCTTACGGTTGTTGTAGTAACTTTTCTCCTGGTGTTGGTTGTTCACTTTTTACATTTAATTTGTTTTTATTTTAGCAGCACTGATGTTTACTTTTACATGGTAAGGAACATATCTTACCGCTTACTGTTCGTAAAGAGATGTGTCGGCTAAGTTTTTTTTTTTATATATTATTAATATTTCCTCCACGTACTACATTACTAGTTTTTGAGTTTTACTAACGCTACATTGGATTAAATAGATTAGAAGAACTAACGACTTGTTACATCGTTGTTTAGCGACATACACCTAAGTGTAACTTTACAACACATTTTCGCGCTGCTTACATGTCAAAGATTCTCCAGCGATTGGGGCGAGTTTAGTGGCAGGGAGTCTGTAAGCTGGCGCGGTTTACGCGCTGAGAGAAAAGTAGTTCGTTCCTTTATTATTATTAATTGTTCATTAATTAACTAGTATAAATTAGGCTACATTTTGTTTAGGAGTTAGATATTTCCTTTATTATTAATACGTCTTTTATTTAATTAGAAGAATTATTAGTTTTCGCTTAATAACATTGTACTTAGCATGTTCGTACTGGACTTTTTGCACGTTGATACAGGTATCTAGGTACAGATAAGGGTGGATTATACTCTCACTTGTTATAGGAACAAAAATTTAATTTTGTGCTATTTAAATAATTTTTAAATCGTCACATCCTCCTGCACTTAAAGGAGAACAATGGGGGTTTGTTTATTGAAAGATATCTAAGAAATACAATTACATTTGGCACGGAACTTTGTGCTGAAATTTCTCTCGACATTTCGATTATCTTACATCTTATACAAATATTTAAAATCTAATACATCTACAACACATAAAATACACAAATATATAAATCTACCTTATTTCTAATTCTTACATCTACTACCGGTTTTTTTGCTTGATTTCTTCACTCGTGTTACGGAGTTACACTCATGAGTAGGTTATTAATACTAATAAGTATTGTAGTAACAATCGAATTACTTGTAGTTTACTGCGCTAGAGGTTTGTTGTTCGTCAGCTGACTTCTCATTATTTATTTCATTCTCGCAGGACATTAGCTAAGGTTCATCAGGCCTCGCTAGTATTCGTACGAGGTGTTTGAGTTTATACTCAATTACGATATAGGATGTTGCAAAATCTTGTTGTATTCCTGTATAAAATATAGGCAACATATTTTATTCATAATACTTTGTAGTATTTTTGGTTTACTCTCTTTCTGGTAGTCGTGCTTCTTTATTTTTACACGAAAACAATTTTTTTATTTGAGACACATGGCTTCTGCGAACGTAATTGTCTGTATTGGGTTCATACAGCGCTACTGTTACGGGGGTGATAAACTTGTGAATCTTGTAGGGGCCACACCATCGGTATGATAGTTTGGAAGTGGTCCTTTCAACGGCTTTACTCGTAGGGTGAATTTTATACATCACTAAATCACCTACTTTGTACTCTATTTTCCTATTATTCTGCTCGTGATATTTCCGCGATTTTTGTAAATTCGCTCTCAAATTTGCGCGACCTTCGTTCCATATTTTCCTTATGTTATTCCCATTTATTTCTCGGGGCAATAACTCATGAATTTTCCACTTTGTGGTTAACGGGTGGTTCGGTTTATACTTGTACAGTAAATCAAATGGTGTTGATTTATGTCCTTCATGATATGCTGAGTTGAAAGCAAATCGTATCCATGATAGATTTTGATCCCACGCTGTCTGATCTTTAGCGTGACAAGATATTAAGGCTGATTTTAGGTTTCGCAAGTATCTCTCTGCTAGGTTTCCTTGCGGGCGGTACTCTGTGACTGTAATATGATTTATTCCTAATTTAAAACACATGTCATTAAATTCTTTCGATTTAAACTGAGGTCCACTGTCAGATACTAGGTGTACTGGTGTACCATAATCTTTAAATAGTCTCTCTTGTAGAATCTTTATTGTCGTAGATGCTAAGGCACGTCTCATAGGGTACATCCATACGAATTTAGTGAAAGAGTCCACGCAAATTAATAGCATAGTATTTCAGGACTTAGAACAGGGATAAGGTCCAGAATAGTCTATGTATATCTTTGAGAAGGGTGTTGTGGGGATTTCTGAGATTAATTTTCCGACTTGACTCATTCTTGCTGGCTTGCTCAGGGCACAGATTTCGCATTGTTTCACGAACTTACTTATTTCACTGTTCATGTTTTCCCAATGGTATTCCTTGCGAATACGATGTATTGTTTTCCTAATTCCCATATGAGCTCCAATGGTTGATGAGTGGTAGTATTCCATTAGCATAGGTTTAATTATTTCCGGGGCGATTATTCTCAGTGATTTTCCGTTAGCCTTTTTAAAACAAAGTACTCGTTTACTCAAGGTATATTTGTCAGAATAATTTCCTTTCTCTATTTGTTCTATTATTTTATACAATTTAGGATCTTGTTGTTGGTGATATGCTATATCCTTAAATGCAAGGAGGAAGTTAGTTATTAGCGTATTAACAGTAGTGGTTTCAACATTGTCTTCGCCAGGTCTGGTATTGGGTAGTTGGAACATGCGGGATAGTGTATCGGCGACTACATTTTGGGTACCACGAATATGTTGTACTTTGAACTTGTAGCAATTTAATCTTAACACCCATCTTCCGATACGACCTAACTGTTTTGGATGGTTCAATAACCATGACAAAGCTTGGTTGTCGGTTTCTAGTAGAAATTCCTTGTGTTCCAAAAATGGTTTGAATTTTTCGAAGGCGAATACTACAGCTAAACATTCAAGTTCATAGGCTGAGAACTTCCTTTCTTGCTCCGTCAATGTACGTGATGCATAGCTGATCGGGAGTCTTGTATTATTGATTTCTTGGTGTATTATGGCTCCTAAGGCTCCACTAGAACTGTCGGTCTGTACGACAAATGGTTTATTAAAATCTGCTAACTGCAATATTGGTGGTGATATTATGCTTTCTTTGAGTGTTTCAAAAGCGTCTTGATGTCGAGTACTCCACTCGAATTTCGCTCCTTTCTTCCTTAATGCATTTAATGGGGCTGCTATATCCGCTAGGTGGGGCATGTACTTGTGAAAGTAATTGATCATACCTACAAATCGAGCTATACCTTTGGTGTCTCTAGGTGGTAAAAATTCTCGGATTGCGCGCGTACGTTCGGGATCGATGCTAACCTTACCTTCGGCCGATACTATATGACCTAAGAAAGAAAATTGTTTTACTGCAAAATTAACTTTACTGGGATTTACCATTAGTCCAGCTTTCTTTAACCTTGATAATACTTCACGCAAGTGATCAATATGTTGATCCATCGACTCACTATATACTACTATGTCGTCAAGATAGTGATATACGAATTTAAATTTAACGTCATGGAATATTTTTTCTAACAGTCTGCTACATACTGAACCTCCTTGTGATATTCCGAATGGTACTCTAGTAAATTGATATAGATTAAATGGGACAGCAAACGCAGTTAGGTGTTTTGATTCCTCAGCTAGTGGGATTTGGTGGAATGCCTGGTTGAGATCCATTATGGTGAAAATTTTCGCTTTGGTAAAATGGTGGAACGCACTGTGAATGTCGGGCAGGGGAATCGATTCAAATTCTATATTCTTGTTCAGCTGTCTATAATCCACGACTAGTCTATGTTTGTCAGTTCCTTTTGGTACTAGGAATGCAGGTGATGAGTATGGAGACGTTGACGGTTCGATGACGTGTTGTTCTAGGAGTTTGTTGATTTGGTTTCTCATTATTTCCATCTTGGGCGGTGATAATTTGTATGGGTGAAGACGTATTACCTTGTTGTCGCTTAGATTTATTTTGTATTCGATTAGGTGGGTCAATCCTAGCTTGGGTGTGAGTACAGTTGAAAATTCCCTTATTAACTTTTGAATTCTTTGTCGCTCATTTCCTTTTAAATGACTCAAACTAGATTCATGATGCTCTAACTGAATAGTTGATGTTTCACAATTCTCACTGTTATTTAGCTCGGAGTCGAACTGATATTTTCGAGTACGATCAAACCTGAAGAAATATTGTTTAGCGTATATGTCAAGGATTAAGCCAGTTTTGCTTATAAAGTCAGCACCTAGTATTAAGTTTTGTCCTAATACTTCAGCTATGAGTAGTGGAACATACCAAGTAAAATTCTTTATTTTTAATTTCACCGTAATACTGCGTGATATATTTAGGTTTTGCTTATTTGCGGTGGCACACTTTATGTTCACGTTTTGGCTACGTTTAATAAGATTGTGATTAGCTAAAACGGTGGCTAGCTGTTGACTGATTATACTACGGGTAGATCCTGAATCGATTAAACCAAGGATATTCGTTGCTCCAAGGTCTATCTGTATGTAGGGTAATTGGCATATACTTGTTTTGCATGTCCCAATAGAGTTGCACTTGTCAATAAATTAAATCTTGTTAAGTAAGGGTCTATACATTTGTTTCTATTTATTTTTACTTTAGAATTATTAGTGTTTATACCTTTCCTTCTGATGCTGCGGAAGACGTAGGATTTTTGTTCTTCCCGCTTCACATGTTTTTTGACTGGTCGGTTTTCTGTTGGTACCGCTTTTGTTTACAACTCTTGCTAATGTGGCCGGACTTTCCACAGTTATAACATTTTCTTTCCTCATTGACATTGCTCGCATGCTGTCGGGGTTTTTGTAGAGAGTTTGATGTATTGGGGTAGCTTTGGGTTTTAGAAGTTCTTACGAATCGCTTATCGCGGTAGGTTCGAGTATCAGTCCCAATGGGTAGAGGTAGGTATGAATCTCTGCGTTGAGTCTGGGACATAAAAACGCGTCTTTTTGGTCAGAATACCAGATGTTGGATGAATGTATACAACACAGTTCTAGTTCGGTGAAAGTGGTTGGTCTCTTCATGAGTGCTAGGCGAGATCGCTCCTCGGGAGATAGTCCTACTAAGATAGTGTCTACTAGCTGTTGTTCACTCCATTTAACTTGTAGCAATAAGGCCGATTCCCTTATTTCAGATATATAATGAGCTAATCTCTCGTATGCCCCTTGTACACGAAGTACTAGGTTCCGCTTCAATTCTTCGTAGATACCGGTGGGAATGAAGTGTCTTATCAGGGCGGTATGTAGTTCTTCTACAGGGTGATTATACCTTAGTGATTCTAACACACGATCTTTTAAAGGAGATCTACATTTAGGTAGAATTACTTGTAAAATTTGGTCATCTCTTAATTGTCACAGATCCTTTATTTGTAAAAGGTGCTTGATAAAATCTAGGAGTTTTGTTATATTCAGCCCATCAGTGATTGGTATCTCAGATAAAATACGTTCTACGGGGTGCGTTATTTTTCCATTAAGCTCTGTAGTTAGATTTAATGGAGTTATCATTCCAGGTTTTTCCGCAGATTGATTCATCAGTAAGTGCGGAGGTAAATCATAGGTACGGGTCATTTTCTCTTGTTCATTTGGAAGTAACGTGACGTTTTAGGGTTGGATGTTTACTTGTCTATCGGTTAACCGTTCCTTAAAGGGATCTACATTAGATTCCTGCAGAAACTGAAATTTTACAGCACTGGGTTGCTGTTCATCAGTAGGAGATAGGGTAGGGGAAATATTTAGCTTCATCATTGCTTCTTCGATCTCTTCTATTCTAAACGATTCGGACCTTTGATGTAATTCGTGCATTATCTCGGGTAATTGTTGTAATGCTTCTTCCACGAATTTTTGCGCATCCGGTGGAGTAACTTTATCACCGGGCCAATTCAACAAATTGGTGATGCGGCGGCTCAGATGTTCGATTCTTTGAGTGGTTCGTAAAATTACTGCGGGGGATTTTTCATCTCGCAGGGTTTGTGCGATGGAGGTAAGTCCAGTATATTTATGATAGCATGTTTCCTTTTCGCTTTCGAAGTCTAACACACTTAAACGATTTAACAGTGAGGGTTTCTCTGGTCTATTTTCGCGTAATGTTTTGCGCAGTTCCACGACCGTTACGTTTGCGTATGGGAGACCGCGTAACAAGGCTTCATAGCTTAATTCGTCCTTCAACAACAAGTCGGGGTTAAATTGAGCCATTGTAGTGGTAATAATGACCTTTAAATAATCTAAGTATTACGTACGACAAATCTTATATCATCTATTTTAAACACTTATAAAATTTGAATTCATTTAAACACACACATATATATCTATTACTACACATAGAATCTTATACTAATTAATCAAATTAAAATTATCTCAAATCAATTCAATTTTACGTACTTCTAGCAATTATCAGTCGAGACAAAATGATAATATTATTTTATAGTGGAAAGGAATTTCACACACGAAGAGTTCATTGCTTTTATAATAGCACAATGGATCAGCTGTTTGGGGAGTCTTATTGTTTGCGTTGGGGTGGTTGTTAACAAAGGAGGGTGATTCGGACAATCTGAAACACGATTATTTCCTGTTCTGGACTGTCTGTTATGTCCACGAGGGAATGCCATTCAAACAACTTATTTGTGTACGAGGGAGAGAGTACATTTCTCGACACGTATTTAACATGAAATAGCCTGTAAATACCGACAGGTTTAAAATGGAATATTTTTACCAGCAGGGACTTGTTTATTACGGCAATATCCTAATACTAATATTATTATTTCTTAATTAAAACTTTATTTATTTATTTGTTCACAATTTCAGAGTGAATAAATTTATATATTCTACTAAGTTACTTTAATTAATTATCATGACGTACACAATTATTTTTACACAAAAGCAGAGTGGCGCATTTTATTTTGTCTCTCCTGTCAAGACATTATAACATAGGGAACCAGTTTAATTGTTCGCTGTTAATTAAACTAGCTGCCGTAGTTAGTAAAATTTACTTACCAACAAATTATGACAATGTATATATCAGGATTTGTCAAAGGTTACATAAATTTATTTACTCTCTACTCTCTGGATATTAGCGAAAACATCTCTTTATTCTTTTATTTTAACTAAGTATATAAAAGTAATAGCTTTAATGGTCATCTTTTTGTTTTGTTTTTTACATACTTACTTTACTTTTAAAAGAAAATTCTTATAAATTCTGCCTTAAATACTCTTTAACTTGTTACTCTTAGTATCTCAAAATCATACAGCTGTGTATTATTTCAATTACCACGGATCCGGGCTTTAACTTTCCAAAATTCTAACATATCTCAACATCATCCAAACTATTTGAAGAATAGTCTGATGTAATTTTCAGAATTACTTTACCTTTAAACAACATCAGGTTATTACTATAGCATTACAGAAATTACAAACATTTATATGCTAATCTTTAAGTGATCTAAAAGTCTTTACAAGAAACTTTACTGTTCTTTTTGTTGCGGTTTTTAAAAAACAAGTTATGCACAGAAGTTATGGTTTAATGTCACCTGAATATAACGTGAGTCTGCGGTGGGTGTTCGAGATGATCCTCTTCAGTAGGTCTTCTTTGGTGTAGTTCGTTGTTCATCTGGATCCTCTATTTAGTTGGTTGTTTCCGAATTGTAGTCTAGGTCATGACGGTTGGATTCTGCTACTTGAAGTTCTTACGGTTGTTGTAGTAACTTTTCTCCTGGTGTTGGTTGTTCACTTTTTACATTTAATTTGTTTTTATTTTAGCAGCACTGATGTTTACTTTTACATGGTAAGGAACATATCTTACCGCTTACTGTTCGTAAAGAGATGTGTCGGCTAAGTTTTTTTTTATATATTATTAATATTTCCTCCACGTACTACATTACTAGTTTTTGAGTTTTACTAACGCTACATTGGATTAAATAGATTAGAAGAACTAACGTCTTGTTACATCGTTGTTTAGCGACATACACCTAAGTGTAACTTTACAACACATTTTCGCACTACTTACATGTCGAAGATTCTCTGGCGACTGGGGCGAGTTTAGCAGCAGGGAGTCTGTAAGCTGGCGCGGTTTACGCGCTGAGAGAAAAGTAGTTCGTTCCTTTATTATTATTAATTGTTCATTAATTAACTAGTATAAATTAGGCTACATTTTGTTTACGAGTTAGATATTTCCTTTATTATTAATACGTCTTTTATTTAATTAGAAGAATTATTAGTTTTCGCTTAATAACATTGTACTTAGCATGTTCGTACTAGACTTTTTGCATGCTGATACAGGTATCTAGGTACAGATAAGGGTGGATTATACTCTCACTTGTTATAGGAACAAAAATTTAATTTTGTGCTATTTAAATAATTTTTAAATCATCACAATTTTAGGTTTTAGAATTGTTTAAGGTATAACGTAAATGAAAGTTAGAAAAAGAGAGAGAGAAATTAATCATTGATCTATGAAAAATAAAATAAGATTTGTTTTAATAGCATAACCATGTGTTAGCTTAATTATTATGTCACACCCATAACCTGAGTTCTGCATCAAAGATTCGTCTAAAACAAACCTAAGAATCATCTGAAATAAGGGATTTAGAATTATCTAAATTATTAATTGGGAAAATTGTAAAAAGGTTTCCACATTTCCTTTTCCAAATGTTAGTGGCGACCTTGAATAATTGGGAATCTTCTGTTTGGTAGTAATTTTGTGTATTTGTAAATTGTTAAAACGTTTACACTTTTCAGCAATCCGTTTTCTAAAGTGAGAGATGTGCCCAGTAGTCCTTCAGCACTTCGGAACCATGACAGATATCTTGTCAATTCGGGCAGCGACCTTCCTCTTTTGCTGTCAAGATCGGTCCAATGTCTTCATCAGTCATCTGTTCTTGTCGAGAGTCTTGTGTTGTCCAGCCGTCAGCCAGGAAATCTACAGTGATGGCTTGAACATGTTCGCTTGAGTTTTGTTCTTCCTGTCTGTGGCAATGTCACCAGACTTCCGGGCACGGTCTTCGTGATAAGCCATCTGCATTACCATACAGGCGCCCCCGTCGATGTTGTATCTTGAAGTTGTACTCTTGCAGACGTTCAAGCCACCTTGCCAACTGTCCTTCCAGATTTTTAAATCTTAAGAGCCATGCAAGTGCGGCATGGTCAGTACTTAGTGAAAACTCTCTTCCATAGAGGTATTTCTGGAAGTGCTCCAACGCTCGGACGATTGCCAGCAACTCCCTCCTTGTGACGCAATAATTTCTCTCCGGTTTAGAAAGTGTCTTGCTGAACTTGAGACAAAACTGCTCCTAGACCAGTATTGCTTGCGTCTGTGTCCACAATGTACTTCCCTTTGGAATCTGGGACAGCGAGAATTGGCTGCGAATATAATGCAATTTTCAAAGTCCTAAATGCTTGATCACACTCCCTCGACCACTGGAAGTTTCATTTGTTTTCTGTTAGCTCATGTAGTGGTTTAGCAATAGTAGCAAAGCATTTCACAAAACGTCACGAACTTCGTGTTTACTCTTCGGCACTGGCCAGTCTCTTACGGTGTCTACTTTATTAGGATCCATGCTAACACCCGCTGCCGAAACCAGATGGCCCAGATACTCTACTTCCTTCTGGAATAGAGAACACTTATTCAGGCTCAGCTTCAGTCGGGCACCGTGAATTCTAGTTAGAACCTCCTTAAGGTTTTCCAAATGGTCTTTGAAAGTCTTCCCGATGACTATGACATCATCTAAATAAACAAGGCAAGTTTTCCATATCAGGCCTCGTTTCGAGTACCAGGTCCATCAATCTTTCAAATGTTCCGGTGCATTACAGAGTCCAAATGGCATGATGTTAAATCGGAATAAGCCACTTAGAGCCGAGAAAGCGGTATTTTCCTTGTCTTCTTGATGAAGACCCACTTGCCAATATCCACTCTTCATGTCCAATGTGGAAAACCAATGTGCTCCGGACGTATCGAGTGTATCGTCAATGCGAGGTAATGGATAGCAGTCTTTCTTTGTAACGTCATTTAACCTCCGGTAGTCTACGCAGAAACGCAATCCACCATCCTTCTTCGCTACCAGCACTACAGGAGAAGACCAAGCACTTGACAAAGGTTCGATTACTCCCTCTGTCAACATGTCCTATACTAACCGAGACATTTCCTCTTATTTAGATAATGGAGGCCTTCGAGGAGGTTGGCGTATTGGTGTTGTGTCCCCGTTATTGATGCGATGTTGCATAAGAGAGGTTCTTCCCAGTGACTGTCCCCGAACTGCAAAACAATCTTTGAATTCGTGTAAAACTGTCTGAGTTCTTTTACCTCACCACTTGAGAGGTCGTTAGAAGATCTGTTCAATAATTCTTGCAGTTCCTCTGGTAATTTGGAATTATCTGAAGCACTGGATCTTCGTTGCGTATTCCGGCTACCCAGGCCACTCGAGTCAATTTGCCTAGGAGTGTATTGCTTTGTAAAGTGATAGCTTGATCCAAAATATTCGCCACTCTAATAGGTACATTTCCGGTTTCGTCAGGTTTTACTAAACTTCTGGCAATTAGTATGCCCGGTGTGCTGACTACCTGGGGTTTGAATATAGAGCACTGGTTGCCCCTAGTATCTACCTCGGTTCTAACCATGATGATCTTTTCGAAGTTTGGTGGAACAGTTACGACCACTTGGTTTATGACGTCCCTCGATTTTTCTGCTGTTGTCATTGTTGATAGCATTACCTCTTCGCCTCCGATTCTCAAGACATTGTTTTTGAAGTTGACTATAAATCCGTATGCGTTCATAACGTCCACACCAAGAATTGCTTCATCCACAATGTCTGCAACAAGTACTTGATGATTAAACTCAAGTCGACCGAGGCGTAGGTGTATCTCCACTTTTCCATACACTTTTACAGGCCTGGATGGTAAGTCTACTTGAACGCGCACAGTAATTTCACCCGACAATAACTCTCGAACCGCGCTGTCAATATATCGCACTAATACTGAATCTTAAGGCCGCTGCCGCCATGTATTTATACCTGTGCTCAAAGACCAGAATGTTCCTAATTGCATCTTAGCGCTCGTGTGAACTACGTAATTAACTGCGGTATGACACAGTCCGCGCGGCTGGCACCTTCGAGAAACCTCTCGAAAATGCGTCAACATGCACGTACGCCACGCGCATTAAATCGAAATTCTTCTGGCACATTTGACAAACACGTAGACTGTTCTGTGATGTCGTAACAATATTAAGACTTAACCTCTACGAGAAACAAACAAGATATGACATATTAGTTATTTCAGATTCTTAAATCAGTTTCTATAGAATGGGATCCACTTCTAACTTACAATACCATATGTGGAATATGAAATGGCTAGGATTCTGATTGGAACATGGAATATATGGAGCTGATTCTGGCTGGGATCTGGCCATAATATAATTCAATGGCAGAAGCGTGGTGTCGCCGGCGGCAACAGTACTGGAAATAAGAGAAAATAATATTAATTATATTGCAGAATAAATACTTTATTTATTGAATAATTTGAAATCGGAACAATATTAAGAGGAAAACTTGAAGAAAAGCGTAGTATTGCTTTCAAACTGCTGGGCGCTTGCACCGTCTTGTGATGCCGGCTCAGAC
The DNA here is from genome assembly GCA_034769895.1 of Magicicada septendecula. Taxonomy (NCBI): domain Eukaryota; kingdom Metazoa; phylum Arthropoda; class Insecta; order Hemiptera; family Cicadidae; genus Magicicada; species Magicicada septendecula. Next base: position 210,317,909 of record CM068371.1, read on the forward strand.
ATCTGCAATATTTTACTGCATACGGTCACGGACCTCATAGTAGTTGTCACTGTTCAAACTTTGGAGGGGGGGACACTTGTACACCCAATGTGTTGCCGCTGTATAAACCGGCAAAACGCTCAGCAGCTATGTTCGTTTTCAGAATTGACATGCAGCAGATACTACATACCTATTTGTGTTTTGTTCCTTTAGTCATGTGTTTCTCTGTCTTTATTACCTTTAATTCGATTATTTGTGTTCTGATTTATTCTGTGTAAGTATAATGAGAGTCAGATACCATTGAACCTGAACCCTCTTCTTCTCACAGCGAATGATAGACAATGCTCTAAAAAGAACACTTGGTACAAGGAAAAGTTCGAATTAATTTTTAGGCCTATCACAACCGGCAACAGTGTAACGTGTCCAAAATTGGGTTATTTTATTTATTACAGTATGGGGTATTTGCATTTTTATTTATTTCATTTTGCGGGATTTTATAAAATTATTGTGCAAACGTTATTTCCATTACAACAGAACACATGGCAAGTAGAACAATTGAAACAAAGACAAGGCGCAATTTCTATTGTGTAAGTCGGCAAGGAATTTGCACCACCCTCGAATTTCTCAGAACTCTGTATATGTGTGACGACGCACACACTTAACATCTCAAGCAGGGGCTCGGTAGTGATGCCGAGAAAACTCAACCGGCGCTGTAAAAAATGGCGCATGAACGAAAAGTCTGTAACACCAACCAGCCAACTACAGGAAATATCGTTAAGCCACGCCTACTGCTAGTGACATCAGTATAGCAGAGACAAATATCGTCTACACATTTAGCTGATATAACGACTATGTGCCATGCATAGAGTGAATACGCCACAGCAAACCAGCTATGCACGGCGACGAAAACTTGTTGGCAGCGAATACGCATTTCCTCCCGATCAACCAAGGACAATTCTCAGTCATACTCTGTGCTTACCGGCCGGTACAGAGCTAAGTTAGACTCAGCAGAAAATTTTATGTTTCACCGATAAAAAAGTGAAATAACAGTTTAAATCCATGTAACCACGGTTAATACCAGTCAGTGAAGAATATCCACATTTAGTTCCGGACATACCAGTGATGGCCAAACGTTAAATAGTGAGTGCGCATGAAGACCACGTTGCCGACTATAGAATTTCACAACATGTTTAAGGGTTCGGGGTAATAAAAAATGTTCAGGGGAGGGTGTATAAATTGAGAGAATGAGTGAATGGCAGGCTGGGCTATCTTAGAGTATGTAAGTAGTAGGAAGTAAGTATAGTAAGTAAGATGTAATAGTTGCACAACCTATTCACCTGTAATACCTTTAAAACCTGTAAAAACTATTTTTTGGAGAAAAAGTATAAATTCAACTCTTTTGATTAATAAACAAAAAATAATTTCTCTTCCAAGATGCATTGTATAAGTTCTTCACACAACCTTGAAAATTACGCTTGTATCCCAAAGTACGTATGAGACCCTGGACCCAAGAACACGCAAAAACGGTAAGTGTAAGTTTTTTTTATTATTGTATGGTTTTCTATGTTAATTAAATGGTGATAAATTCGTAGCTTAACATTTGGCGCCGCGGAACAGGCACGAATTTAATAAAATAAAATTCCATACCTACAAATAAGATACAAGCGCAATTGAGAGGTTAAGTAGAAATGAGAACCAATTATATGTAAGTGATGTTAAGATGTAGTTAAGCGATACTTAAATTATATTATACTGAATAATACAGAAATATTTAAAATTGAAATTTTATATAGAACAAAATATCATAAACAAGAAAAATGGAAGACGGAGGTAAAGTTAGTATGAGTGATGTAACTATCACGGGGGAGGGAGAAATTAATTCAGACCCTAAGGTGGTCAAAGAAAGCGTTTCCAATGAATTAAATAATATAAATGATTCAGGATTGGAGACAACTCCAAACCTGATAGATGAGAATAATCTGACACAATCGGTAATAATGAGTGGAGCACAAGTAGAATCTACTCTTGTAACGAATAGAGCAAAAGAGTTGTCAATAAATGATATACTTAACCTGATGTAAACCATGTCTGAAAACATGGTAAAAAATAGTCATTTCAATAACAAATTTGATGAACAGAAAAACGAGATGCAAGAATTTAAAAATAGTATAAATGAGAAGTTAGATATACAGAATATGCAGTTTCAACAGAGTATTAGCTTAAAAGTTGATGAACTTAAAACTGAAATTAATAAAGTACAAATCAATTGTGAGAGTAACTATAACAAATTGAAATATGAATTAAATGAAACGTTGAGTCATTCAGTAAAAAATATGAATAACAGAGTTGACAAAATAGAGAGTAATGTGGTGGAAAAATTTGATAAACAAAGACAAAAGGTAATTGAGAATTTTGAATGCAATACAAATGAAAGTTGTAATGACAATGTATTAGATAAAGAATTAATAAATAATAATGAGGTTGTTGAAAATAATGAGAATAATAATGTAATTGAAAATGTAATATCTGAGAGTACTGATGAGTTTGTGGAATGTGATTATGAGATGTTAATGTGCGTTAATGAGTTAGAAAAAGAATGGAAAGAAAGAGTAGATGAATGTGTAGGGCAGAGGGTAAATTTTCCCTTTATTTTTTCTGAACCAGAGTGTTCACAGATGTCATTTTTGAAGGGCAAGAGACCCGTGTTAGTAGAAGAGTTGAGTTGTTTATTGATGTTATATAATGTTGCACCCTCTGTCTGTAATAATTTTGAGAGTGTGATATGGCATTGTGATGAGAGCGAGTTAAATGGAGAATTGTATGTTAGTAAAGAAACAGGATTGTATGAATTGAAGAGAGAGTATGATGAGTGGGAGGTAAGGTTAGGAGGGTGTGTGCATAATAATGATTTAATTGATTTGACAAAAGTAATTAACCCGATAATGAATGAATTTAATGACGGAGATGTAACAAAAATGCCTAACGTTGACTGGTTTAATGAGTATTCTGGTAAAATGAGTGAATTTGGTTGTTTTGGCTATGACACACAAAGTAACCATTTGTTTGTCAATAAAAATCAACAGTGTTGTATAAAACCAAGAATTGTTTGGGACGATGGAGGTTAAACTATAAACCACTAAAAGACAGTTATAAACATTATGTTTTATGGTTCTGACATGGCAGATTTGGACAATGAAGTGCGGAAAAACTGAACAGTTAATAACTAAAGTTTGTAAATAATTGTAGTGCATTTATTTATGTGTATTGTAGAAGATCAGCTAAGCAATGTATGTATGTAGGCAAGTGATAATACTAATATTAATATTTGGCGATTTAAATAAATAAACGTCAGAATTAATTTTGAATAACAGTAATTGACTAATTATAATTGTGTGATAACTATATAATTCATATTTTCAGTAATTAATTAAATTAAACCAATTCGATATGTTTAAATATTTTGATTGATTATTTAAATGTTAATTAAAATTTTTAATAAATTCAAATTCTTATTTTTTAAGAGATGAATTGGGTAATTAAATGATAAATTGTTTGATGTAAACTAATATTTGTGTCAAATGTTTCAGAGGTGAGGTGAAAGTATGGGGATGTATGGTGAGTATGTTTTGTGTATATCATGTTAAATGGACTGTAAGTATGAAAATTTTATAGTATGAATCATGTATAATAAAAATGTTTACAGGTGGAATTGAGATGTTAATTCAGTAATGAGATGTTTCGAAATAAGTGTGTTAAACAAAGAAAATGATATTTAAAAAATTTAATAATAAATGAAAAATGAAATATACTAATTATTAATAATAAATTTTGAAAATTTTAAGAAAGTCCAATGATAGAAAGTTATGAATGGGTTAAATGATTATTGATGAGAATATTATATTATAATGTATATAAAATTTGTTAATTAGTTAGTTATTAAGTTGCTATTGCGGGGGTGGCCTGTGCCCTCGTAGATAGCGAAATGGGTGGGGGTAACAGAGAGTGTTACCTCCATCAGAGGCCAAAATGGCGAAAATGTGCGACACACCTTTTTCGTGTAAATTCAATTTACACACTGATAGACGATCGTGTCGCACATAATAAAACAATGTAGAACAGGCAGTGAAATGCAAGTTAGATTTCCCTGACTTTTCGGGCGATTACTGCCTTACCAGCACTAATCGTGGATTTGGCTAGCGGCCAGCTATGGTCATATCAAGTCCCTTGACCATAGCTGACTTGAAATTGGTATATAGTAGAAATTCAATGGGGGGTGACAATTAGGGGAAATCCAGGCACTATGGAACAGCGGCTACCACTCTGCCCGCTTGGGGGCAGCAAAGCCAGGTGGTAGACCCGCATTAAGGGCGTGTAACTATATAACAAAGGTATGTTATTATCTGAACCTTTTAAAATGTAATAGCGGAAGCAAAGACACGGAGAGGTCAAACTACTCCAAAATATACCGTCTTTGTGAAAGCGAAAAGGGCAATACAGTCCTCCATAATTTGCAATAGTGTGTGTGGACGGGAGGTGGCTCAGATGAGCTACGAATTTAAATTTTACAACATAAAAATGTTTTACTAATTCAAATTTGATCCTATAACAATGCTTGTGCTCTGTTAAATAACTAGCTGCTCAGACATTCAATATAAGGTGTTCATGCTATGATTTTAAATGTATTATTTTATTGTTGTACGTTAGATATAGGTATTGATAAAAATATGTGTTTTCATTATGTGTGTATTTTGAACCTAAGCAAATGATTAAGCCGTCTGGCAGGCGGTCAACATAAATGATCCGACTCAGAGAGAGAGGAAACAATGAGGGTAGAAGCGAGTACTGACAAATATATATATTTCATGTAATTTGTTCAATTTTGAGATGTGTTTTCATTGTGTTAGTAAGATCAGCTGATCAGCAATAAAATGTCACTGGTATATTGGTTTATAAATGTTCCAAGTGATTAATGTTCAATGTAATGTTTCAATGTATTACAGATGTTTTAAAGTAATGATAAGAATAATTTGATAAAGTGAGAAGTAAAGTAACAATTTGTCAGAGCTAATAAGAGATAGTTTTGGGTGATAAATATTTTATGGGACATGTAGATCTGTCCGAGTTAAAGTTAAAGTTGAAATAGGAGAGAATAATATTGTTTTGAAGATAATGTGATGTTGTTTTGAGTTAATATATGTTATAGAATTTTGAGAAGTATTGATGTTGACACAGTAGTAATGGAGAATAATTGTAGAGTTTTGAGTGGTATATTGATGTTTATAATTAATGATGTTATTTTGTTGTAGTTGTAGTAAGGTAATGAGATTGAGATTTTGGGGATGGCAATTTTGTAGTAGGGGTAGTGTAATGTAGGAGTCCGAACATAATGATAAGTTGGGACGGGATTGGGACCGATTTAGTGGGGACGGGGCCGCCTTAGGTAGAATCCAGGGGCCAGATAAGGGAAATGAGTTTTAGGGGGGGGAACATGTACCCTAAGTACAAAGGGTTAGAGAGTATTTTTTTTTATATATATAGAGAGAAGGTGGCGAATTGAGTTTAATGATAAGTTGGGGTTTAGAGAGTGTTTGACAGAGATTTTGATAGAGATGGGTGTCATGGGAGTTGAAGTTGTGAGAGGTTAGAGTCAGAGGTAGAAAGATTATATATGTATACAGATCAAGTAGTAAATTAAAGGAGATAAGTATTTAAATCACCCAAAGTAATGTAGAATGAAATTGTTAAATGAAGAAAGTTATAGTTAAACAGATAAAATTTTTTTAGTTAAAACCAGTGACAAATGTTGATAGAATTTGGAAATAATGTAAAATTAAGAGTTGTTTATTTTGAATAATTTAAATGTCAATTTGCTTCTTATTTATATTAATATTTTGTTTATTTTAAATATTTTATTTTATTATGTTTTGTGTTTCAAGTTAGGAGGTTACAGATGTTAAATGTATTGTCAGATAGAACTTATACATAACACATGTAGGTCAAGGTTTTGAACTTGACCTAGTTTCGATCAGCTGACAGTGAGGTCACACATACTAAGCTTGTTTCATATGGAAGTCAATTCAACTTGTGTTTTTTAATCAATTTAATCAAGTTTTAATTAATGTCTAAATGTAAAGGAAACCTTTTAATAAATTTAAATTTTTTTTTGAATTTTAAAATTTTTTGGAAACATTTTTTTTTGAAATTATTTTTTTTTTTTTTTTTAAATCTTGATTTTTCGCCTGCCAGCTAATGAATATTTTAAGTATTGATTATTTTATTATTTGTGCGCTAACCATGTTTATTTTATTGATTTATTTTGCATTGCATTGTATTGTTAGACTCTAAGAATCCACATGTTACGTTAAGGATATGTTTAATTAGGAGAAATGTTTAAAGTAGCTCATTTTAAATAAAACAGAACATAAGAAAGAGAAGTTTTTGATACAATATTTTATTTTGAATTCGGAATTTTTTTTGATGAAATAGTGAATTTTAAAGAATTTTTCCAATGTATAATATGTAATGTAAGTGTGTGTGAGCCCAGTATCTGCTAAAGGCAGCCCAGCTTGCATACAAGGGGAAACATATCGGTGGAGGATCTGGCAGAATCTGAGCCAGGGATTGAGGATTTTGGGGGTAGCATGTTAGATGGTGAGGTGAGCTGTGGTACTGGTCTGTTCGATTTTTCGGTGTTGGGATCTCTTACGGAGAAGTCCAGTGATCTCGTTCAGATGCGTCCATAGTCGCCAAGCCAGGGGGGTTGTGTACCCATGAAGAGTAAGAACAAGAGGGGGTTGTTGGCACCAGCTCCTCACCGGTCCTCTTAGGGGTTTATCAACGAGATTTCTTCTGTTTTGGACAGCAGAATTCTCATTGAGGGGGTATTGTAACGTGTCCAAAATTGGGTTATTTTATTTATTACAGTATGGGGTATTTGCATTTTTATTTATTTCATTTTACGGGATTTTATAAAATTATTGTGCAAACGTTATTTCCATTACAACAGAACACATGGCAAGTAGAACAGTTGAAACAAAGACAAGGCGCAATTTCTATTGTGTAAGTTGGCAAGGAATTTGCACCACCCTCGAATTTCTCAGAACTCTGTATATGTGTGACGACGCACACACTTAACATCTCAAGCAGGGGCTCGGTAGTGATGCCGAGAAAACTCAACCGGCGCTGTAAAAAATGGCGCATGAACGAAAAGTCTGTAACAACAACCAGCCAACTACAGGAAATATCGTTAAGCCACGCCTACTGCTAGTGACATCAGTATAGCAGAGACAAATATCGTCTACACATTTGGCTGATATAACGACTATGTGCCATGCATAGAGTGAATACGCCACAGCAAACCAGCTATGCACGCCGACGAAAACTTGTTGGCAGCGAATACGCATTTCCTCCCGATCAACCAAGGACGATTCTCAGTCATACTCTGTGCTTACCGGCCGGTACAGAGCTAAGTTAGACTCAGCAGAAAATTTTATGTTTCACCGATAAAAAAGTGAAATAACAGTTTAAATCCATGTAACCGCGGTTAATACCAGTCAGTGAAGAATATCCACGTTTAGTTCCGGACGTACCAGTGATGGCCAAACGTTAAATCGTGAGTGCGCATGAAGACCACGTTGCCGACTATAGAATTTCACAACATGTTTAAGGGTTCGGGGTAATAAAAAATGTTCAGGGGAGGGTGTATAAATTGAGAGAATGAGTGAATGGCAGGCTGGGCTATCTTAGAGTATGTAAGTAGTAGGAAGTAAGTATAGTAAGTAAGATGTAATAGTTGCACAACCTATACACCTGTAATACCTTTAAAACCTGTAAAAACTATTTTTTGGAGAAAAAGTATAAATTCAACTCTTTTGATTAATAAACAAAAAATAATTTCTCTTCCAAGATGCATTGTATAAGTTCTTCACACAACCTTGAAAATTACGCTTGTATCCCAAAGTACGTATGAGACCCTGGACCCAAGAACATGCAAAAACAGTAAGTGTAAGTTTTTTTTATTATTGTATGGTTTTCTATGTTAATTAAATGGTGATAAATTCGTAGCTTAACAACAGGTGTTACATACCCACACTACGCCACTGGTCCATGGTATAAAAAAAAATTTCTCCAATATGTATACTGTACTGGGCAGGAAAAGAAATGAAAGAAATTCAGGCTAAACAAAGAAATAAAGATGCAAACTGAAAACAACAAACAAAAAGGGTAGCGGAGATGGTATAGACCATAAATACAGGTGGGTCGATACTCCTGTAACTGGTATTTTGTAACGGTTACTTTTGTGGAACAGCTGTACGGTTACTGAAAAGTCTAAATATCTGTTCTGGTTACTCGCAGGACCCTCCCTACCCAACTAACGAGTAAACAAGTACAAGCTGCAACGATTACTGAAAAGCTGAAATATCTGTTCTGGTTACTAGCGGGACCCCCCCCCTACCCAACTAACGAATAAACGTGTACAAGCTGTAACAATTAGTGAGAAGTAGAAATATCTATCCCAGTTATACGTGTGACCCCCCTACCCAACTAACGAGTAAACAAATACAAAGTAGCAGTTACTGGTACTCAATACTTGCTTCTGTGCATGTAGCGATTGCCATATAAGTACAAAACAAAGCGAGGTATTCAGAAAAGGTTAAACGCTATGCTGGTGAGATGAGGCTGTTTTTAATAAATGAAAAAAATTCTCCTGTGTTATGCAGATATATAATACAGCTGTTCGTTAAATCTTTACTGATTTGGTAATGCTCTCCTAAAACATAAGGTGTTTTCGTAAATTTGTTTCTTTTATCTAAACTGCTGATTTTGAATTTTTGTCTCTATCACTTTACTTATCATTTGACTAATAGTAGTTTCCACTTAGTAAAGAAATAAAAATAACAAACTCCATAACAGATGACACAAGTAGGTGTAACTGGTCAAACTGCAGGCACTAAGATAAATACACAGACCTGATGAAGATAAGAATTTACTAACCTTATTAGAAGGCCATCAATAAAACAAGGAGATGATAAGAGGAGAAAGCTACAAGTCTATCTGAACTTCTTGGAGACTGTAAAACATTCATGATTGATTAATAATATGGCTGAAATTTCTATTATTTGTCTAACTTGTGCTTTTGCCAGGACCCATCAGTTGCACAGTTGATCTACTAGAGCAGCGGTGCACAACCCGCGGGCCGCATGTGGCCCTCAACCTCACTTTATGCGGCCTGGAGGAAAAAATATTATAAGGCCACATGTTTCAAACTGTGTATGGAAATTAACCCAGATTTGTTGGTTTGATCGGGAATTAGGTTGATCAAGGTCAGGTGGTGGAGGTAGTGGGGGACACTCACTGTCTGCGCATGCGTGAACTAGGCTGGCAGTAGGTAGCAGCAATTCTCGTAGCGTGTAGCGTTAGTTCAGTTCTTCAGTTTCAGTAGAGACCGATCTGTATTTGGCATTCGTGTGTTTTTAAGTGATTCCTTTTTTGTAACATTTCACTATCACGTCTGTGAAAAAGTGTAAAGTGACTGATGAGTGCCGTGTGTTTCAAGAGGCATGGAGCGAGAGATATTTTTTTATAGAGTACAATGGTAAAGCAACATGCCTAATTTGCAAAGAAACCGTGGGTGTAATGAAAGAGTACAATGTGAAGAGACATTACGACACAAAACATGCTGGCAAATACAAAGAGTGGACGGAATAATTGCGAAAGGATAAGGTAAAAGAATTCCAACGTAAACTAACAAGTCAACAAAATCTTTTCCGGAAAGTGACTGATGACTCAGAAATTGCAGTTAAAGCAAGTTTTGTTGTATCTAAAATTTTAATTAAAAAAATGAAGCCGTACAAAGATGGAGAGCTAGTTAAAGAATGTCTGGAAGAAGTAGCAAATATAGCTTTCCCGGAGAAAAAAAGTATTATTTCAAAAATTAGTCTTAATCGTATGACAGTATCCAGAAGAGCAAAAGAAATGGCATCAGACATTGAAAAAACATTGATGGAAAAAATATTAAAATTTAAGTTTTTTTTCATTGCCAATGGATGAAAGCACAGACGTCACTGACACAGCACAACTTTAAATTTTTATCCGTGGTATTAATGAAGATTTTCATATAACAGAAGAATTACTGGCATTAGTTCCTATGAAAGATACAACCAAAGGTTTAGATATTTATTGTGAGGTGAAAAACATTTTGGAAAAGTACAATTTAGACCTACAACTATTATATGGCATTTCAACAGATGGTGCGCCAGCCATGGCTGTAACAGTACGGAAAAGCCTGAATTCAGAGTTATGGGACAGTAGGTAGTAAATTATTGTATTTCATTATTTTTGCACACACATACATGGGTAGGACTATTTTTCCCTTTGTTTAAAGAAAACGACGCAGATTCAACAGAGCAGAATGATTCCAAGGCCAAGAGCAGACGTGCGAAACAGAACGCATTCAATGGCTGCATGAGTGAACACAGACTCTCAATATAAAATTTTCATTGGTCCACAATGCTGGGCGTCATTAAAAATATAATAATGATGTAACCACAATGACATGAAACAGGGCGTTAGCCGTTCGAAACAAAAGAACAATGACGTGATGCACTCACACATACGAAAAAAATGTGCTTTGCATCACCCCAGTCTTCATATCACAGCCGAGGCGACAACACCTTGTAAAAGGTTGTCCGGCAGTTACTGCCAGCTAAAGTGTAAATTTCAACAAAATGTAACAATAACTTTAATTAGTGATCAAAAATGTAAAGCAGAGTTTAAATTCAGTGTTGTGACCACCAAAAATCTAATCAGTATGCAGTAAAACTTCGGAAAATCTAGGCCGGCGAAAAGGAGATTTCAAAGGGGCTACGACACTTCAGTAACAGGACAGTGCACCATTCCCTTTATTAATTACAATACGCATTTGAGCTCAACATGCATAAGTCAATTTAATTAAAATTGTATCTACTTTAAAGAAAAAATGTGTGTGTGTGTGTGTGTGTGTGTGTGTGTGTGTGTGTGTGTGTGTGTGTGTGTGTGTGTGTGTGTGTGTGTGTGTGTGTGTGTGTGTGAAGCCGGCTATTCACCAGGCGAGACGCCATGAGGCGTTGGTTTGTGTTTCTTTGTTTATTTGTTTTGTAAAAATTAATCTGAAAATTTAAAAGGTAAATCTGACAGAGCTGCAGCTTATTTTAAAGTCTTTTGGGAATAAAATGAAATATATAAGGTAACAAAGGAAGAATTATTAATAGTTAGTAAAGGCGGAAGTATGGACGCCATTTTGTTTTACTGAATATGCCAGTAGCCATTTTGATGTTTTCTAAAATAAATTATGCAAATTATGAAATAATAAAAAACAACCGTTTATTTTACCACAAATGTTGTTAGTGTACATTATTTCTGGTAACCGTTCAGTCTCAGCCTTGCTTATAAGAACTCTGGACCCTAATAACAGAAAATACGTAAAGTTGGTAACACAAACATGGCGCCTGAACTAATGTGTCAACAAAGAAATGTTAACCTATCTCACCGGGTAAGTCACCAATGAATACATAATATTTATTATCGATTATTATTGATTGTTAACAATTGTCGCTCAGAACTAGGGACTTAATTATTCTATAGTTAACAAATGGCGCCCGAACCGGGACATTATATAAATAAAGTTTATATAAATAAGCCGGCAAAAGAGACAGAACGGTTATTAGATTAAGGTGTGACATGATAAGGGAGAGATTAGGTTATGTTATGTAGAGTATATGATAGATATACAGTAATGTTTCAAATATATATTTAGAACTCCAAAATGGCAGATAACGAAAGCATTAGTATGAATAATACAGCAACAGAATCTCTATTATTAAGTGAACCAGAAGCAAACTCGACACCCATTATAAATAGTAAAGTGTCATTAGAAGACCTTTTTCAGTTAATGAAAGTACAGAATAATGAATTAAATGACAAATTACACCAGTTAAAAATGATGAACAATTTAATGATATCAAAAAAGAAATTAAGAAACAAAATTGTCATATGGATAAAAGAATAAATGAGATACATGCACGGTTAGACGAGATAGAATTAGAGAATAAGAGGGGAGTAGACAAATTAGATATAAACAAAGACAAGGTAAGTGGGGGAGAAAATTATGATAATAAAAATAAAAATATATTAGAAAATGATTGTGTGGATGTTGGTAGTGATAAGGAGATTTTAATGAGAGTAGAGGTTAATGGTGAGGAGATAGTTGTAGATGAGAGTGAAAGTGGGGGTAAGGAGAGTTTAAGTGAGTATGGTGGGCAGAGGGCAAATTTTCCCAGTGGTAGGAGTGGAGTAAAGACTCCAAAATTGTTGTTTGAGGACGAAGGTTCCTCTAGAATTTATGTGGGAGACATGTGGTCTCCAAATGATCCCTTAGTTGTACCTGGTGAGGCCAGGGGGTGTTTTTATGAAGTAGTAGTGCCCTATGCAAATATATAGAGAGAGAATGTAGCTTGGTGTGATAGAGAGAGATGTTTTGAAAGTGAGAGGTATTGTGAGAGAAAAAGAGAAATAGAGATTTTTAAGATAAGTAGAACTTATGAAGAATTTATGGAAAGGTTAGGAGTAGAGATGATGTATAATAAAAATAAGAACTTACCTTGTAATGAAACTGAAGTAGTAGGAGATAAGGGAAATAATGACTTTATAAATTACCTAATTATGACTAATAATACAGAAGGTGACAGGACAATAACCAATCATGACAGATTATATGAGTTTGTGGAAAATGATGAAAATTTGAATGGTATATGCATTTATGATGTTAATATAAGAGACTTAATGATAAGCAATGTATATAGATATAAGACAAGATTATTGTTTGACGATGGAGGTTAATTATTTTATTGTGTTTATGAACATTTAAATATGTGACAGTGTTTTTTGAAATGGACTGTTTAGGAACTGATTTTTGATAAATGATAAAATGATAATTTGGATTGTATATTTCTGTGTGTTGATGTCAATGTATTTGTGTACTTTTGATGTTGTGTATTATATGTATTTTTTATGTAAACCATGCACTGTAGAATTTTAAATAATTGAAGAAAGTTTGATAAGGAATTTGAATAATTATGAGATTTAGAGTCCAATGGGTAGTAAATGAGTATATATTTGGATGTTGAGAGGTATTGTTATTAGTAGGTGAGGGATGAATTGTCAATGATCACAGAAATGTAAAATGTTAACAAGGGATAGAGCTTGGGTGATAATTATTAAAAATAGAGGCATGGGAGTTAGTTAAATAGAGTTAATGGGAGTTAGAGAGAATAAGAATGTTGAGATACAGATAATATATAAAGAGGGTGTTAGATATTTTATGGACACAGTAGTTAGTGATTATATGTAGAAAGGTGAGTAATGTGAATGGTAATTATATTTGTTGATGATGATATTTTGTAGTAAGGGTCCGGTGTAAGGAGTGACCAGTGTGCAGCGTTGTGGCAGGCGGAGCAATTTGGGTTAGAGTGTTTGCCGATATTTGGTGGAGGGCAAATGGTTAGGAATGGATATGGCCAGGTAGGGAACACACATCCTAGTACAAAGATGAGCGGTGCCAGAGGATTTAAATGGGATTAGTGAAGGGTTTATAATTGAGAGATATTGGTGTCATAATATATTAATGGTGGTTAGTTGCGGTTGTTAGTGGAAAAAAGGAAGGTGAGTAAGATTAGATTGACAAATGCCAAAATAAGATATAGATAATAGTGAATAATAGAGAGTCACCCAAACTAGATAAGGATTGAGGAAAGGTTAGAAAAAGAAAATTCATGGTAGGAAGGTGAGGTAACTGAAAGGTAAACGATAAATTTGAATTTTTTCACAGAATCGAAGGATATAACAAATGTTAAATAATTAAAGGTTGAATAGAGAGTTGATAAAAATAATAATGTCTTATCAAATTTTATACAAGTTATTTACATGTAAATTGTTCAATATTAGTGTTTAATGTTTTATGATGTACAATGTTTTATTATGTTTTTATTATGTTGATGGTACAGTAGTGTGTGTGTTAGGAGGTCGTTACGGGGGTAGCGACGGTAAAAAAATGCTAATGTGTAAAAAAGATGAAGATAACAATGGTTTTGAACAAAATAAATGATTTAGTTCTGTTGCAAAGAAATATAAGAATAAAGAAAAATGAGTAAAGAAAATATAAAGAGTTTTGAAGTTGTTTGCCATGATAGATATATGTTTCAATGTTATATGAAGTAAAATAGTAGAGATAGTGGTTGTTGCTTAGAAGATTAAAATTTGTTTTATGCTTAGGATAAGAATACACTTTCTTGTGGTAAAGAGAATAAATATGATCGACTGGAGTCAGAAAGTTTTATTAAATTCAGGGGTGTTAAAAGGAGAAGAGGATCTTCTATCCTAAATCTTGTCATTTGTTGTTTGAGAATTTTAAGTTAAACAAGCCAATGCCTCGAAACACAAACCAATGCATCTAAGGGGAGACATATCAGTTGTGGATATGGGAATAGATAAGCCCACTATTTTAAAATTTTGTATATTTATGTTTCAGAGTTTGGTGGTGTTGTGACAGCGGTCCTGAGCTGGCCGGAGCGTCAGAACAGGAGCGTTAGGTGCCTAATGGCCTTATGGTGTTGGGATCTCTCCCGAGAAGTCCAGTAAGGTCAGATGGTACGATCATCATCACTGGACCAAGGGTAAGTGATTGTATTTCTTTCTATATTAACATTACAGGGGGTTGTGGCGACATATCTGAACTGATCCTTTTAGAAAAGTGTGAATGAGTCAATGAAAGTTTTTATGCTTTGGCATCAAACCTTTCATTGAGGGGGTTTTGTAACAGTACGGAAAAGCCTGAATTCAGAGTTATGGGACAGTAGGTAGTAAATTATTGTATTTCATTATTTTTGCACACACATACATGGGTAGGACTATTTTTCCCTTTGTTTAAAGAAAACGACGCAGATTCAACAGAGCAGAATGATTCCAAGGCCAAGAGCAGACGTGCGAAACAGAACGCATTCAATGGCTGCATGAGTGAACACAGACTCTCAATATAAAATTTTCATTGGTCCACAATGCGGGGCGTCATTAAAAATATAATAATGACGTAACCACAATGACATGAAACAGGGCGTTAGCCGTTCGAAACAAAAGAACAATGACGTGATGCACTCACACATACGAAAAAATGTGCTTTGCATCACCCCAGTCTTCATATTACAGCCGAGGCGACAACACCTTGTAAAAGGTCGTCCGGCAGTTACTGCCAGCTAAAGTGTAAATTTCAACAAAATGTAACAATAACTTTAATTAGTGATCAAAAATGTAAAGCAGAGTTTAAATTCAGTGCTGTGACCCAGGGCCGCTGAATAGGGAAGGGCTGTCTCACTACTTTGATGTTTCCACTGCCGCCACGGTACTCGGTGGCATGGAGGGGGGACAGTGCCTTGACGTCTCGACTCAGACAACTCAAGTCTTGCGCGTGTTCAGTCAGTAGCGTTGTGACATCTGTCAGCTGTGTTGTTGTGAATCAAAGCTGTTTATCTTGTACAGTTATTGTTGTGTTATGAGTGGTGTAGAGAAATATTTGTGTTGTGATTTGCAAGTGATTAAATTACGAAAATGAGTTGTGCGGTCGCAACGTGCAATAATTATTCGCGTAAGACAAAGAAACTGGGAATTGACGTTGTATACCACTGTTTCCCTAAAGATCCTGAAACTGCAAAGTTATGGGTGTTAAAGTGTAAACGGTTGGACTCAATAAACTGTAAGTACCCTCATATTTGTAGCAGCGATTTTGCGTTGCCACAGAGGAAGATATTGAAAGTAACCGCAGTCCCTTCTTTAAATTTGCCCTGTCAAACTGACCAAAATGAAACCGCATCGACTGTTTAAGAGAAAAGCGATTTAATAATAGACGGACTCGGTTGGACGCTTTGGAAAGAATTGAACATTTAAGCCCTAAAAAGCCGTGTCCAGAATCTAGTGACATTAGTCCTGCACTAATTGAGACCGGTCCAGGCAATGCAAACTGTAATTGTGAGATCTACAACCTCGTGGTAGAAGAGAACGAATGTTTAAAAAAAACTGTTGTTGATTTAAAAAAACAAATAGATTTGTTACGAAAAGAGAGGCTAATGCTTTTGAGGAAAATCTCACGGAAAACAAACAATCATTGTAAGTTAAGTAAAAAAAGAGCTGGCGGAATTAAAGAATTAAAACAGAAAATAGTACAATTGAAACGTGAAAGTATACAAAAGTCAAATGTGATCACCTCAGTTAACAAAATCCTTACACCGACTCAGCAAAAAGCGTTAGCTGTAAAAGGAAACGTTCGATGGATAAGTGAAGACGTGTCACGTGCTATAATGATCAGGGCCTTGTCTCGTAAATCATATGATTTTTGGAGAGAAACTGTTGGTTTTCCTTTGCCATCTGCCGCCACATTGAGTCGATGGTGTGCAAAATTTACTTGTTTGCCAGGAGTTCTGAATAATGTACTGACGTTAGTCTCCAAGTGCTGCGAAAACTTATCAGTAGCCGAAAAGTTGTGTGTGTTAAGTTTTGACGAGATGCACATCGACATCAAAGTTGTCTACGATGTTGGCTTGGACCAAATTCTCGGGCCACATTCAAAAGCCCAAGTAGCTCTTGTTAGAGGTTTAGTTTCTAGGTGGAAACAGCCTGTGTTTTTTAACTTTGATGTTACAATGGACAAGTCGTTAATGTTCATAATCATTAATGCTATTGAATCTAAAGGAATCAAAGTCTGCTCTATTGTATCCGATTTGGGAGGTTGTGGTACACTGTGGAAGGAACTTGGCGTATCCACCACGAGCACGTTCTTTACCAATCCATCAGACAGTAAAAGAAAAGTATGGGTTTTCGCTGACATGCCACATTACCTGAAGCTGTTGAGAAACCATTTTCTTGATGAGGGACTAGTCTTGGAAAACGGCACGGAAGTAAATGTTGACATTTTAGTCGATGTACTAAAAAAGGACACAGGAGAGATTAAACTGTGCCATAAACTTGAGCCGTCTTTTTTAGCTTTGAAAGGAAACGAAAGACAACGAGTTGGGCCAGCTAAAGCAGTATTCTCCAGAACTACCGCTAAAGCAATACAGATGCTAAGCGGTAATAAAGAAGTAGCAGAATTTTGTGAATTGGTAGATTCCTTTACCGACGTTATGAACAGCAGTATACCACACTCTTCTAACTCACACCCTATGAGAGCTGGTTTTGGCTTTACGCCTCATTTTGACAAGCAAGCAGAAGTGCTGAATAAAATGAGAAATGTTACGTCTACAATGCGAGTTAAAAACAAAAGTTTGTTGCCATTTCAGAAAGGTATAATTATATCTATAACATCCCTTTTTGGACTATTTGAAGATGTCCGTGAAATGTATGACATTAAATACATATTAACTACACGGCTAACGCAGGATGCTCTGGAGAGCTTATTCAGCCTTATCTGAGGAACTGGACAGTTCTATGACCACCCTAGCCCAACGGAATTCATATCTCAAATTAAGAAAATAATGCTGGCTAACAAGATGCCGAAAACATCTAACAAAACAAATGTCACTGAGGTCGAGAAAGACAGTAGTAGCATACCAGTTTACTTGACAGCAGAGTACCTACAAACTGTATTTCACCCAGCCGAAGTGGAGGAAATCTGCAGCTTCCCTGTGGAAGGTAAGCCTTGCATTCTTAAAATCACATGTAAACAATACTTTTTGTATCTCCTATGAATAAAATTGATTACAATTTAACCATAGGTATTGTATTTACATTATATTTATTTCTTTGTTTTTTTTTTATTTCTATAAATATGGATTGCGTTGTTTCTATTTCAGAAAACGAAGTTGACGAATTTTGTATCTTCCCTTATGACCCTGATCATCAAAAAGAAAGATGCTGGGCTGAGAGAGAAGCCCTCTCTTACGTTGCAGGGTATATAGCGTACAAAGTACGGGACAAGGATCCAACACTAGGCGCCTACTCGAAAAATGTCCCTTCTAATAACAGTGACAAATGGATTGAAGCTCTTTCCCACGGGGGTTTGACTGTGCCAAGTGAATCGTGGAAAAAAACAGTGGACGATTTTGAAATTGTTTTTAAATCACTCCATGGGGAAAATGATTTCTACAGTGTCCGGAGAGGAGTCATTAAAGAACTCCGAAGAAGACTTACGGATAAATTTCCAAATGTGTGTCCACAAGCTATTAATGCCTACGCTAGATTAAGGACATTTATTAGGATCAGGCGTTTTAATGAGAACAAATCAAATGATAGAAGCTGTATGAACAAAGCTAAGAAATGGATACGTTCCAAAAAATAAAACTGTTGGTTGTAAAATGTTTTGTTGTTGTTTGTGTTATTTCATATCCCTAATGTAATATGATTGAGTATTCTACGCAGCCCTTAATACCCAGAATGTTATTATGTCACATATTGTTTTTAGAATGTCTTATATTATTTACACGTTATTGCTAGCTATTGTTTTACAAATAATGTTATGGATAATTTCTATTTATAGAAGAGTATATACATGCAATGAAAGTATAGACATTTATTGTTAACTCATTAGGCTTATTTTAAGATGAGTGGGCGAGAAAGTATTAAATGTGTAACTAGCGCAGAGCTGTGGCACGGCAGTGTCTGAGCAGTGACGTCACAGCCGAGCAGCAGTGGGTACAACTTCCCGTGCGCCGTGAGACAGCCCTTTTCTATTCAGCGGCCCTGGCTGTGACCACCAAAAATCTAATCAGTATGCAGTAAAACTTCGGAAAATCCAGGCCGGCGAAGAGGAGATTTCAAAGGGGCTACGACACTTCAGAAACAGGAAAGTGCACCATTCCCTTTATTAATTACAATACGCATTTGAGCTCAACATGCATAAGTCAATTTAATTAAAATTGTATCTACTTTAAAGAAAAAATGAGTGAGTGTGTGTGTGTGTGTGTGTGTGTGTGTGTGTGTGTGTAAAGCCGGCTATTCACCAGGCGAGACGCCATGAGGCGTTGGTTTGTGTTTCTTTGTTTATTTGTTTTGTAAAAAATAATCTGAAAATTTAAAGGTAAATCTGACAGAGCTGCAGCTTATTTTAAAGTCTTTTGGGAATAACACGAAATATATAAGGTAACAAAGGAAGAATTATTAATAGTTAGTAAAGGCGGAAGTATGGACGCCATTTTGTTTTATTGAATATGCCAGTAGCCATTTTGATGTTTTCTAAAATAAATTATGCAAATTATGAAATAATAAAAAACAACCGTTTATTTTACCACAAATGTTGTTAGTGTACATTATTTCTGGTAACCGTTCAGTCTCAGCCTTGCTTATAAGAACTCTGGACCCTAATAACAGAAAATACGTAAAGTTGGTAACACAAACATGGCACCTGAACTAATGTGTCAACAAAGAAATGTTAACCTATCTCACCAGGTAAGTCACCAATGAATACATAATATTTATTATCGATTATTATTGATTGTTAACAATTGTCGCCCAGAACTAGGGACTTAATTATTCTATAGTTAACATGGTGGGAAAGAAGCAAGGAGTAGTGAACTATTTAGCAACAGATTGTAAAAACATGGGCAATGATATAGTCGCATTCCAAGGGAATCTTTGTGCAGAAACTATTCATATGGAGCACGTAATGAAAGCAGTGATCAAAGTAATAAATTGTCTTCGTTTCAGAGGACTCACTCATCGCCAATTCCGAGAATTCCTATTACAATTAGACACCCAGTATGACGATGTTCTTTATTTTACACAAGTTCGTTGGCTTAGTGCAGGAACAATGCTGAAACGAGTGTATGACCTGCGTAAAGAGATAATTATCTTTTTGAAAAGTCGTGATGAGAATCTGGTAGCAGACTTTGAGGACAATGAATGGGTGTGCGATTTATCTTTCTAAGCTGACATAACCCAACATCTTAATGAGCTAAATACCAAACTTCAAGGAAAAAATAACATGATACACAATCTGTTTTACTTAATAAAATCGTTTGAGGTTAAACTGATTTTATGGCAGTCACAGCTGATGTCTGGGCTACTGACACATTTTTCTACAATGAACAGTTTTGCAGCAAGTTCTGAACAACCCATTAACTTCACTAAATATGCCTCACTTATAGAGAATCTTCAAAATGAGTTTAAATGTCGATTTCAAGATATGAGAAAATTTGAGAAATTGTTTGATATGTTTGCTCTACCATTCACTACTGATGTTGAGATAGTGCCCATTGATTTCCAGATGGAGCTAATTGATCTTCAATCAAACTCAGAATTGAAAACAAAATTTTCTGAGGTTTCTCTACTGGATTTTTATAAAAATTACTTACCTGAGGAAAGAAAGCATTGAACAATCATGCTCTAAAAATGGCAACATTATTTGGAAGTACCGACTTATGCGAGCAGTCTTTTTCTTTGATGAAACAGATCAAATCAAGTTCCCGTCTGACTGATGAACATTTGGAGGGAAACTTGCGAATTGCTGTGTCCAACATTGAACCCGATATAAACAGACTAGTGAAAAACAGTGTCAAGTCTCTCATTAGGCTCTAAATTAGTTTCCTCTTTAACAAATAATAGTTTTGTGCTTTCTTTCAAATTAATAATTTTATTGCAATTGTGTGTGTCTTTTAAAAGTAAACTAAAAAAGTAAAACTGATTTTTAAAATTACGTGTTTTTTAAAAGATTGTTTTAAAAGTGTTTCTTTACAAATTAAAATTTCGATTTTGGAATCTGATGGCTGTATTATTTTTGTGACCTCAAACGTTTTTTCAGGTGAGTTTTTAATTATTCAATAGAGCTAGTTTAAATGTAGCTGTGTTAAGTTTACTTACTTACTTATGAGACATGTTAGAAAACACTCTTCAATTAGAAGCATTATCTTTCACGGAAATATTAGGATAAGGGGAACGGTTAGGTAGGTGGTTGGCGAAATGGAGGGAAATCGCCTTGTGGCCCGCCATGATCATTTAAAAGTTTTTAGTGGACCTCAGATGTTGAAAGGTTGTGCACCACTGTACTAGAGGAAGGCCTTACAATACGTCTTAAATTTTGCTGTCAACTGTTGTCGGTTTTGTAGTGAACGCAGTGAACAACTAGGCTATGTTTCGTAGGTGTTCGTGTTTTCAGTTTTTGTAGTGATATTTTATTTCTTATTTTATATTATTTTTACATATAAATATTTAATTTTTTATATATAATAATTTATATTATCATAATTATTAAATTATTTAGCAACATATTTATCTTATTAATAATGTAATAAGACAATATTCAATTTTTCAGCATTGCTAATTGTAACTTAATGACATACTTTACAAACTGTCAAAATGTCAAAAACACGTACTTCATAAACTGTAAAAAAGCATCCCAACTAACCTCTAACAGTGTGCTAATAAGTATTTGAAAACAGAGCAGACGAATAAAATATTGGTTTAAAAGTAAGTGTTACAAGTAATCGGTATTTGTAACAGTTATTTTTTTGGAACGGTTTTATTTTTAACTGCTACTTTCAGATACTGGTTTACCAGACCTCTAATAAACATAAACATAAACAAGCAGGTACGCTGTTGTAACAAATAAATAAAGTTTAACTGAAATAACTGAACTGATATAATGATTTAAAGCTAGGCATACACCTCAGAGTCTTCAGAATATTATCATAGGAAGAAAATGATCAGCAACAATGCACACTTTAAACACACACGAATGTTAGCTTATCCTAAGTTTAACAAAACCCCACCCAACTGATAACAATTTGAAGTACTGAACAATACAAAATTCCCTTTCATAGATAATGAGTATATTAATATAAGTTTTTTTACTTCTGACAATAAAGTAATGCTAACAATTAATAAGTTTTCAACTAATGTTGTTTAATATACTTTTTTTTGCCCCAATGAGCAGTTCCCATTACTTCTAAAGTTTTTGTTACTCAATTGTGACCTGTATTCCCTTGAATAAAATTTGTACATAAGCTCTTGAGAAATAAAAGTTATTTGAACAGTTAATGTGAATATTATATATTAATGATGAAATAAAAACAATGACTTACCTTTACTTGATGGTTCTTTGATTCTAGTGGGGCATTCCGCAGTACAGTTTTTAATGCATCTATGTTACGACCTCTGTTTGTTTATTAAGAAAAATATGAGTATATTTGTTTCTATAAAAACATGACTAGTTTATATATATTACAGTATATATAATATATAGGGAATTGATAAGTGTTAAAGGATATAAGTGGTGGACAATTAACTGAGCGATAGATCAAATATAAAAGGGTTTTATTAGAAATTACCAAAGCATCAGCTGTGCTCACACAATACACACGCGCTAACAACTACAAGGACCTAGTTACATCTTACGTTTTTCAAGTTGGCACTAGTGAACATATAACTTCATTTTTATAATCACAAAGTATATAATATTCGAATCATTATTTATATTTCATAAACATCACTTTTAACTGATACTTAATGTTTATTCAACACTTCCCTTGTTTATGTAATATATATAAAAAGTCTCTGCATAAAAATTATTTAAAACTTTTACAAATGATTGACCGATGTAACTCAAAAACTGGACGTGGAAGTGGCTTGGTGAGGATATCTGCTGTCTGATCCTTGGTGTTGACATACTCTAGATTGAAGACCTTCTCTTCAAACTTTTCTCTTATATAGTGGTATTGGACGTCAATGTGCTTAGTCCTCTTGTGAAAGACTGGATTCTTGATCAGTTGAATTGCACTTTTATTGTCCATGTACAGAGTTGTTTTTGTGCTTTTCAAGATGCATAAGTCGTTCATAAGTTTCCTTAGCCACATTATGTCTTTAACAGCTTGGCACGCTGCCATATATTCAGAATCGGTTGTAGACAATGCTGTTGTGGCTTGTCGTTGAGAACTCCAGGTAAGTACACTCGATCCTAGTTTGATTAAATATCCAGAAGTAGACTTGCGAGTTTCAATTTCTCTAGCAAAGTCTGCATCACTATAGACTTGCAAATGAGTATTAATATCTGCTTCGAACTTTAGACCATAGTCCAGAGTTCCCTTTAGGTATTTGAGGATTCATTTCACAGCATTCCAATGAAGCTTGGTAGGTTTTTGAAGATAGCGACTTGCCTTATTAACAGCAAAAGACAAATCTGGCCTGGTACCATTTGATAAGTAAAGCAAGCTTCCAACAGCTTCTGCATAAGGCGCGTTGACTATTCCAGTGTTCCGATTTTTATGAGCATCAGTGCATGTCTCTTCATGAGGATCTGCAGGGATTGTCACTGGATTTGCATTCTGCATCCTAAACCTTTTGATTACCTTTTCTGCATACGCAGTTTGATGGAGGAATATTGATCCATCCTGGTGTCTTTCAATTTGCAACCCAAGGAATATATTTGCCTGGTCATCAGTAACCTCAAATTCCTTTTTTAGTCCATGGATTAGATTGTTGATATCATCTTGGTTTTTAGCCGCAATTAGTCCATCATCAATATAGAAGGCCAAAATCAGCCTTCGATCTTTATTCGTGCTAGTGAAGATATATGGATCTGCCTTGGTAGATTCAAGTCCGTACTTCTTTAGAAATTTGGTAAACCTCTGGTTCCAACATCTGGAGGATTGTTTGAGTCCGTATATGCTCCGAAGCAGCTTGCAGACTTGATTTGTTCCATTTGAAAAACCTTCTGGTTGCTTCATATATACATTCTCTTCAATCTCACCATTTAGAAAAGCAGTTTTGATATCAAACTGCTTCAGTTTGAGTTTTTCTTTTGCTGCAATAGATAAAATCATTCGAATTGAATCAAATCTTACTACGGGACTGAAAGTTTCCTTGCAATTAATTCAAGAATTTCAAGGCCTTTTGATCAAAGCCTTTGGCAACTAGTCTTGCCTTGTACCTTTGAATATTTCCATTTGGATTCTTTTTAATCTTGAAGACCCAGCGATTTCCCATGACATTGGCCCCAGGTGGTGGTTCAACTAGATCCCATACGTGATTTTTAAAAAGAGATTCGATTTCTTCATTCATAGCAATACTCCAGTTTTCAGCATCATCACTGTTTACAGCTTCTTGGTAACTGAGAGGTTCAGTACCTTCTGCAATAAAACAGTCATCAATGTTAACATAATCAGCATATCTCGCTGGAGGTTTGATTGTCGATGATTGGCGCAGTCTGCTTCTGTAGTTTGTAGTCTGGTCATTCTCAGTACCAGCTATTTCAGATTCTTCAGATTGCACTTGATCCTCAGAAGTTATATCATTTTGAACGATATCATGATCTTCAACAAAACAGTTGTTTTGATCAACTTCAGGAACTTTATCTTTCTTTTCATCGGGTAACAATAATGATGTGTATTCTTCCCTATTTTCATCATTTTCTTCTTCACTTTCAAATGTATTCGTGAAAATGACATCACGTACTACATTTACTTGGTTTTTGTGAGGAAACCAAACTCGAAATCCTTTAATGTGGTCTTCATATAAAATATCCCTTTTCAGATTTAGCGTCCCACTTCTTCCTTTTGATCTTGAGAATGTGTGAGTACACTATTTCTCCAAATATATGTAGATCATTTAAATTTGTTTACGACCATGCCAAAGTTCATAAGGAGTGAAATCCTTTACTGAACTTGTACTTGTGCGATTTAATACATACACCACTGTATTGACTGTTTCAGCCCAAAAAGTCTGTTTGAACTTTCTTGCGTGCAGAATAGTACGTGCTGCTTCAACTACTGTTCTGTTCTCCCTCTCGGCTGATCCATTTTGTTCTGGTGTATATGCCACTGAACGCTGGTGCGTGATTCCATGGTTACTGAGCAACTTGGAAACATTTTCACAGTCAAATTCCAATCCGTTGTCAGTTCTCATGATTTTTATCCCATTAGAACAGTGTTTTTCTGTTTTTTTAACAAAGTCAGTCATGCAAGCAAGAGCTTCAGACTTTGCATTAATAAAATACACATGTCTATAATGAGAAAAATCATCTTTTAGGAGGAGAAAGTATCTTGATCCACCTAAAGAATTTTGTGACATTGGACCACACAAATCTGCATGAATAATCTCACCAATAGCACTGGTTTCGGAAGTACTCATTGGAAAGGGTAGGCGATGAGCTTTTCCAATTGCACATGCATTACAAAAACATATGTCGTTGTTTTTAACTTTAACACCAAAATGTTCAAGTACCTTTTTAACTCTAGGATAGTTTTGATCCACTAGTTTTTGAAGCCATGTTTCCAAAGTATCTGCAATATTAGCACAGTTAGTGTTCAATTCTTCATGTTTTTTGCTCGGAGGCTCAATTTCAAATTGCATCTCGAATAAACTATGTCTTTTGCGTAACCCCATAGCTATGACTTGACCATTTTTCAAAAATTTGCACACTTTATTATCTGCAATTTGTTTTAGACCTTGTCTAAAGCAACAGCTCGAGAAAAGATTGTAACTAAGATCTGGAACGTATAATACATCTGCTAAATGATTTTTATTCCATTTTTCGCCATCAAATGTATTCACATTTATATTGCCTTTTCCACAGGCTTTTAGAAAATCACCATTTCCAATACGCACCAAGATTTCTTGATTTAATGGTTTATAATCTACAAACCAATCTCGATGATGAGTCATGTGGTCAGTTGCACCTGAATCTTTATACCACATGTCAACCTTTTTAGAGCCTTGTAAAATAGATGCTAAGGCCTCACTTGTAAGCGCAGTTCCCTGTGTTGTATCACGTTTTTTGCTTGTGTCATTTTTATCACTTTTATTATTGTATTTTCTGAATCTACAATTTCGAGCCCAATGGCCTGGCTTGCCACAAACAAAACAATCACCTTATGGTTTAAACACATTATGTGAATTGTTTTTATACATACCCTGTTTTGCACCTTTGCCTTTATATTGAGATTTTGATGCAAAAGCTTTGCTTTTCAGTCTTTTCAGTATCATTCACTCGCATTTCTTCAACTCTAAATCTATTAATGAGGTTCGTTTTTGTACGATCAGCCTCAGCTGTTGACTCCCATGCACAAAGAAAATGACTAAAACTCTTTGGCAATGTAAGCAGAATTTTTGACACTATCATCTTGTCATCAACAGTTTCACCCATGCTTTTAAGTCGATAGGCTAAATCTTCAATCTTTGAAATGTGTGTGGCCATATCATCAGCTAAATCCTTAACAAATGAGTGCCACTTGTAGCGTGTCAATTTTGGGGTCACTTTATTTTCTTTCAGTAAGGGGCATTTATATATTTATTTATTTCATTTTGGGCGGGCTTGTCTAAAATTTGTGAAAATTATGGTGCAACCAAATTCATTCCATTGTAACAGACCACATGTTAACTGAACAGTTTGAGACAAAGGCGATACGCAATTTCAATTGTGTAACGCAGCAAGCGAAGAATGTACCACCCTAGTTTTCTGAGAACTAGGCGAGAGTGTGGCAGTGCGCACCTATGCGTTTCACCAAACATGGGCGCCGACCCACGCGCTGGTAAAAAACTCAAGATGGCCAAAGCGCAAGAGTATTCATCGTCTTCTCAAAGACCTTCCGGAAATGCTGCTCAAGTCCGGCCCACTTTTATGACGTCAGCCTACGCCTAGATGAGATCGTGGGTTATATTGACTAAAAAACTACATGCATGGCATGGGCCGAAGCTTCGGCGACGACGCCCAAGGCAGTGAGTTCCCGTATTGAAAAAACTGTGGAGAGGGAACCGAGAAAAAACTTCTGCCCAGTACCTCTTACCAACAGACCGCATGCGGTCCATCTAAAATTTTGTTAACAGTTTTCTTTCCAAGGTCGGCCGACCTCACCGTTAAATATGGAATATTAGTCAAAAGTGCACGAGTGAAATAGCAACCGTTGTGAGTGAGTCGAAATGAAGAAGATGAACTAATAGTTTCGCTTTTTTTTTTGGACACGGGAACGAGGACTTGGTGTGGGCGCGATGACCGCGTGGTCGACGTAGGGGAATTATTATAAAAAATGTGTTAAGGGAGAAATAAATTTTGTGTGTGTGTTTGGGGTATACAAAATATGCAGGCTGGGCAGTTTTGTGAGTGTGTGTGTTTGAAAAAGTAAGGTACGCTTAGCGTAAGTTAGTTTAAGGATGATCATGTAACAACCCATATATATATTTTCTAACTAATTTATTTCAACGGTAAAGTTTATAAACCGTTTTCTTAAATGATTTGACAAAATTAAAATTATCAATTCTCTTCTTAACGATGTGTAGAGTCAATTATTTCACAAACCTATAAAACACGTTTGCATCTGTGGTTCGTGTGAATCGGATTTCTGGACCCAGATAGGACCTTTGCAGGTAGGTGAAAGTAATTTGGGTTTTTATATATTTTAATAATGATAATAACAGAACAAACGGCGCCCGTAACAGGAATGAATTTAATTTATTGCTAAAAGTTAAATTCCACACCTACGAAGATGCAAGCGTGTATTTTAGGGTTGGCGGAATAAAATAAAAATGCAATAACTTATGCAAAATTAACATGAGGTAGAAAATTTTACAATAATTTTAGATATAATATGAATGTGTAATATTTATTATACGAAAATATTTTTTTGAAAGAAATAGAAATATTTAAACAAAAATTAAAATGGCAGATAATAACGAAATAATAAGAATGATGCAAGCGCTTTTTAATATACAAAATAGTAAGTTCGATGAGAAATTTAGTAAACTGGACGAAAAATTTAGTGAACAGCAAAATGATTTGAATGAATTGAAAAAAGAAATTCAAGAACAAGGCTGTATTTATGATAAGAAATTGAGTGAAATAGAGACGCGGTTAGGCGAAATAGAATTAGAAAATGAGAAAGTAATAAGCAAATTAAATCGAACAAAGATGACAGGGTAAGTAGTAGTGGAAATGATAATTTAAATAATGGGGTTACAAGTAATAACAATGATAATACAAATAAAAATATGGTGTTAGAAAATGATTGTGTAGATGTTGAGAGTGATAACGTAATTGTAGAAAGAGTAGAAGTTAATAAGATGTTTGTGTGTAATGAATCAGAGAAGGAGAGTAGAAAGAATTTACAGGTAGAGTGGATGCAGGGGGTAGATTTTTCCCGTAATGTTGTAGTAGAGTGGGGACAGAGGGGAAATTTTCCCTTTATTATTTATGATGTTTATGATGATGATTTAATGTGGTCACAAGTGTTGTTGTTGGGCAAGAGTCCCGTATTGATAGAGGAATTGAGGGGTTTATTTTTGTTGAGTAATTGTGTACCCTCTGTCCAGAATAACTGTGAGAGTGTGATGTGGTGTTATGAAGAGAGAGAAGTAAGTAGAGAATGGTATGTAACAGAACTGTATAATTTGCATAGAAAATATGACGATTGGAAAGAAAGTTTGAAAGTATATGTGAATGATAATAACTATAATGATTTGAATAAAGTAATTAACCCAATCATGAATATATTTACCCATGGAGACGTAACCAAAATACCTAATGTAGACCGGTTTAATGAGTATTTGAATAAGTTGAATGAATTTAGTTTGTATGGTTACAACACACAAAACAGTCATTTGTGTGGTGATAAAATTGAACAATGTTATGTAGAACCAAGGTTAATTTGGAACGCTGGAGGTTAAACTATTAAAACAATAAAAGACAGTGTAAACATTATGTTGTATGGTTTCTTGACATGGCAAATCTGGACAAATGAAGTGCGGAAAAAACTGAACAATTAATAAGAGTTTGTAAATAAAAATATAGTGAATTTATTTGTGTGCATTGTGGAATGTTAAGTGAATAATGTGTGTGCGTAAGATGATTGTTGTGATAATAATATTGAAATATTTGCAAGTAAATAAATATCAGAATGTATTTTGAAAACAGTAATTGACTAATGGTAATTGTTTCGATAACTGCATAATTTATATTGTCAGTCATTAATTAAATTAAACCAATTTGACATGCTTAAATATTTTGATTGCTTATTTAAATATTAATTAATTAAATTTTTGTTATGAATTTAATTTATTTTACGAGATGGAAATTTGGTAATGAATGATAAATTATTTGATGTAAACTAATATTTTTGTGTTAAATGTTACAGAGGTGAGGTGAAAAGTATTGTGATATGGTGATTATATTTTGTGTGCATATCATGTTAAATGGATTGTAAGTAGAAAAATTTATGAATCAGGTATAATAAAAATGTTTACAGGTAACTAAGATTTTAATTCAGTAATAAGAGATTATTGGAAATAATTGCGTTCAATAAAAATAATAATTAAAAAATTTTAATAATAAATGGAAAACGATATATACTAATGATTAATAATAAATTTTGAAAATTTTAAGAAAGCCAAATGGTAAAAAGTTATGAATGAGGGAAATGATTATTGATGGAAATATTATATTTATTTAATGTATATAAAATTTTTATTAGTTACTAAGTGCTATTGCGGGGGTGGCCTGTGCTCCCGTATATAGCGAAATGGGTTGGGGGTAACAGTGAGTGTTACCTCCATCGGAGGCCACAATGGCGAAAAGGTGCGGCACACCTTTTTAGTGTAAATTAAAATTTTACACACTGCTAAATGACCGTGTCGCACATAACTAGATTGATGTGCAACGGGCAGTCAAATTGAAGTTTAGATTTCCCCGACTTTTCGGGCGATTACTGCCCTACCAGCACTAATCGTGGATTTGGCTAGCGGTTAGCTATGGTCATATTTAGTCCCTTGACCATAGCTGACTTGAAATTGGTACATATTAGAAATTAAATGGGGGGAGACAACTAGGGGAAATCTCCGGAACTATGAAACAGCGGCTGCCACTCTGCCCGCTTAGGGGTAGCAGAGAAAGGTGGTAGACCCGCATTAAGGGTGTGTAATTATAGACCCGAACATGTTGATGTTCAATACTTTCAAACGTAATAGCGGAAGCAAAGACACGGAGAGGTAAAACCTGCTCCAAAATATACAGTCTTTGTCGAAGCGCCAGGGCGTCACAATCCTCCATAATTTGAAATAGTGTGTGTGGCTGGGAGGTGGCTCCGAGGAGCCACGAATTTAAAATCTTATAATATAAAAAATTTTTTTGTCTAATTCAAAGTTTGATCAAATAAAACTGCTTATGCTCTGTTTAAATAAGTAGCTACTCATACATTCAATATAAGGTGTTCTTTACATACTTAAATGTATTATTTTATTGTTGTACGTTAGATATAAGCATTGATAACAGTATGTGTTTGCATTATGTGTGTATATTGTAAATTAAGCCAATAATTAAACGTCTGGCAGGCAGTCAATACGAATTATCAGAATCAGAGAAAGGGGAAACAATGAGGTGAGGAGTCATGATAAATAAATATGTATATTCCATGTAAGTTGTTCAATTTTGAGATGTGTTTTCATTATGTTAGTAGATCAGCTGATCAGCAATAACATGTCACTGGTATATTAGTTATAAATGTTCCGAGTAATTGATGTTCAGTGTAATGTTTTTAATGTATTACAGATGTTTTGGAGTAATGATAACAATAATGATAAGGAGAAATAAAATAATAATTTATGCAAGTTAACAAAAGAGAGTTTTTGGGTGACGAATATTTTACAGGACGTGTAGATCTGTCCAAGTTGAAGTCAGAGTTAAAGTTGAAATAGTAGAGATGAGGATAATGTAATGTTGTGTTGAGTTTATACATGTTATAGTATTTTGAGAAGTATTGATGTTGACACAGTAGTAGTGAGTATATGTAGAGATGAGTAATGTGAATGAGATATAAACATATTTGTTGATGATATTTTGTAGTAAGGGTGAGGTGGTAAGGTGTGAGCAACGTGCGGCGTTGTGGCGGGAATAGAGTAGTTTGAGTGAGTGTTTGCCGATATTTTGGAGGGGCATTGGCTCGAATGTGTATAGCCAGGTAGGGAACACCCATCCTAGTACAAAGATGAGCGGTGCCAGAGGTAAATTGAGTTTAGAGTGTTTTGATAGATATTTTGATAGAGATGGGTGTCATGTAGTAAAAGTTAATAGTAGAGTCAGAGGGAGAAAGATTATATAGGTATCCAGATCAAGTAGTACAGTCAATGAGAATGAATAATTTACATCACCCACAGTAATGAAGAATACGATTGTTAAATAAAGAAAGAGATTTATAACAAAGATATAATTTTCATTTTTAAAACCAGTGACAGAATCTTGATAGAGTTGAAAATAATGTAAAGTTAAGAATTGTTTATTTTATTATTATGTATAGGTCAATTTGCTTATTAATTATATTAATATTTTGTTATTTTAAATGTTTTATTTTATTGTTTTGTGTTTCAAATTAGATTGTTACAGATATTGTATGTATTTTCAGACAGAAGTTGTGCATAACATATGTAGGTCAAGGGTCTTGGACTTGACCTAGTTTCGATCAGCTAATGAGGTCACACACCTACTAAGCTTGTATAGTAGGAAGTCAATTTTATTTGTTTGTTTAATTAATTCGAACCAATATTTAAATAATTTTAAATATGAAGGAAACATTTTAATAAATATAAATTTTTTTTTTGAATTTTAAAACTTGAAAATTTTAATTTTTTTTGAAAAAAAAAAAAAAAAAACTTGATTTTTCGCCTGCCAGCGAGTAAATATTTTTGAGTAATGAGTATTTTATTATGTGTGTATTTAACATGTTTATTTTATTGATTTCTTGTATTGCATGGTATTGTTAGAATCTAAGTATTCACCTGTTAAGTTAAGGATGTTTTAGCCATAAGAAATGGTTAATTTAGCTTAGTTTGAAAAAAAAAAAAAAACAGAAAAAACAAAGAAGAGAATTTGTTTGAATTTTGAATTTTCTAAATTTTTTATAAATCTTAAAAGATAATTTTTCAATTTTAATATGTGTTATGTTGACATGTAATGTGAGAGTGTGTGAGCCCAGTACCTGCTAAAGGCAGCCCAGTTTGCATAAAAGGGGAACCATATCGGTGGAGGATCTGGCATAATTTAAGCCAGGGATTGAGGATTTTGGGGGGTAGCATGTTAGAAGGTGAGGTGCGCTGTGGTACTTGCCTGTGCGATTTTTCGGTGTTGGGATCTCTTACGGAGAAGTCCAGTGATCTCGTTCAGGTGAGTCCATGGTCGCTGAGCCAGGGGGGTCGTGTACCCATGCAGATTAAGAACAAGGGGATTGTTGGCACCAGTTCCTCACCGGTCCTCTTCGGGGTTTATCGATGAGATTTCTTCTGTCATGAACAGCAGAATTCTCATCGAGGGGGTATTGTAGCGTGTCAATTTTGGGGTCACTTTATTTTCTTTCAGTAAGGGGCATTTATATATTTCATTTTGGGCGGGCTTGTCTAAAATTTGTGAAAATTATGGTGCAACCAAATTCATTCCATTGTAACAGACCACATGTTAACTGAACAGTTTGAGACAAAGACGATACGCAATTTCAATTGTGTAACGCGGCAAGCGAAGAATGTACCACCCTAGTTTTCTGAGAACTAGGCGAGAGTGTGGCAGTGCGCACCTATGCGTTTCACCAAACATGGGCGCCGACCCACGCGCTGGTAAAAAACTCAAGATGGCCAAAGCGCAAGAGTATTCATCGTCTTCTCAAAGACCTTCCGGAAATGCTGCTCAAGTCCGGCCCACTTTTATGACGTCAGCCTACGCCTAGATGAGATCGTGGGTTATATTGACTAAAAAACTACATGCATGGCATGGGCCGAAGCTTCGGCGACGACGCCCAAGGCAGTGAGTTCCCGTATTGAAAAAACTGTGGAGAGGGAACCGAGAAAAAACTTCTGCCCAGTACCTCTTACCAACAGACCGCATGCGGTCCATCTAAAATTTTGTTAACAGTTTTCTTTCCAAGGTCGGCCGACCTCACCGTTAAATATGGAATATTAGTCAAAAGTGCATGAGTGAAATAGCAACCGTTGTGAGTGAGTCGAAATGAAGAAGATGAACTAATAGTTTCGCTTTTTTTTTGGACACGGGAACGAGGACTTGGTGTGGGCGCGATGACCGCGTGGTCGACGTAGGGGAATTATTATAAAAAATGTGTTAAGGGAGAAATAAATTTTGTGTGTGTGTTTGGGGTATACAAAATATGCAGGCTGGGCAGTTTTGTGAGTGTGTGTGTTTGAAAAAGTAAGGTAAGCTTAGCGTAAGTTAGTTTAAGGATGATCATGTAACAACCCATATATATATTTTCTAACTAATTTATTTCAACGGTAAAGTTTATAAACCGTTTTCTTAAATGATTTGACAAAATTAAAATTATCAATTCTCTTCTTAACGATGTGTAGAGTCAATTATTTCACTAACCTATGAAACATGTTTGCATCTGTGGTTCGTGTGAATCGGATTTCTGGACCCAGATAGGACCTTTGCAGGTAGGTGAAAGTAATTTGGGTTTTTATATATTTTAATAATGATAATAACAGAACACACTGCTGCTGAAGAATGTGCAGAGATGCTTCGCATTTTTGCTCATACACAGACACAAGTTTTTCCCACATTTCTTTGGCATTTTCTAGATGCACAAGATGAATCATGGTTTTTCAGTCAGAGTTGTCACAATTACTCTCTGAGCTGTCCCGTCTGCCTTTTCGAAATCAGATTTCTTCTTTTCATATTCTTCTTTTTCGGCTACAGATGCATTATTATCTAACATAGTGGGCATAACTTGTACACCTTTGACTACATTCCATAAGCTGTAGGATTTCAATATAACTATAATCTGAAATTTCCATACATACCAGTTCTCGCTACCTTGTAACTTGTTAATACGTAGTAATTCACTTTCCATGTTTATGTGTAGAGCTTAATTTTCACTTTTACACACGCGGTCGGAATAACCTTTTTATTTGCACGTAAACACTTATATTTGCAAGTAAACACGTTTTAAACTATCACTGAATTGATTCACTTTCCATGTTTATGGCGTTGAGGTTAATTTTCACTTTACCACGCGGTCGGAATAACCTATTTGCTCGTAAACACGTTTTGGACTATCACTGCTCAATTTCACAAAAATATTGCCCTTTGCACGCACCTGGGCCCATAACCTGTTAAAGGATATAAGTGGTGGACAATTAACTGAGCGATAGATCAAATATAAAAGGGTTTTATTAGAAATTACCAACGCATCAGCTGTGCTCACACAATACACACGCGCTAACAACTACAAGGACCTAGTTACATCTTACGTTTTTCAAGTTGGCACTAGTGAACATATAACTTCATTTTTATAATCACAAAGTATATAATATTCGAATCATTTTTTATATTTCATAAACATCACTTTTAACTGATACTTAATGTTTATTCAACAATAAGAAACCTTAAATGGCAGAGTATACATAAGCTGTAGTTTTTGATAGACTTAAATACTTAATATTTAAAACAGTAATGTTATTTCAGTTCTACAAAATATTCTCTTAAAATTTTAAATTCAATACAACAAACTGTAGTACAAAAACTAGAAAAATGTGATGTTCGTATATACTCTTCACCATGAATTTTTTCATATTAAAAAAAATTTAATTTAATAACTTTATAAAAAATTACATAGATTTCTAATTTTATTAATTTTTGTGTGTATCATCATTTGTGAACACCATACAATTGAGAATCAGCAGCTGTAACTGCAGAGGTAATGATCTGATGATGAGTACATGGTTTTAAAACTTATTACATATTTTGTACAAATTTCAGTTTTTGTTTTACAAAAATTTACAGAATGTTGACCAGAGTTACACAAAAATGTCTAGATGCAATCAAGGTCAGTTACAAGTGTAAATTTATTATGCACTATTCCACTGACACAATTTCAATATTCAGTTTTTCATCGTATGAAAAATCTCCATACATTCTGGGTACAATGGTACTTCAAATTTACCATATAAGTACAACTCTGCTCGCGACAGCTTGATGCAGTAACTCCTTGTAACGTGTGGTGTGGATAGTGATGCAGAGTGTCAAAACGTAGTTCTGCAATAGGTATATTCACCATTTTTTCCTTTTTAGAGGTTGAGGTGAAGCACCTGAATCTGAAGATGGTCTTCTCTTTTTTCCTTGCATTTCCAACTTCAATCAATGCTCCAGTTACAGCAGCTTCAAAATTGACAAGGAGTATATTGACATCTTTTCTAATCTGTAGAGTATCACTAATAACAGCCATACTCAAAAAGTGGAAATAAATTCATAAATACCACCTTTTACCAGCATGTGGGTAATGAGCCAACATCCTATTCACTAGGTCTACCCCACCCGTGTGTTTGTTGTATATCTGAATGAGTAAGGTTGATGAATTTCAACTAATTTTTTTCTGGTCCCATCTTTTGGTTTTGTCAACAGGGGTGTGTCCAAAAATGTTGAGACTGTATGCACAAGGTGATTGTCAACCCAGTGGACAACTCTCAGATTATTTGAGGACGATGTAAGAGCAGACAAGCTTCAACCATTCTTCATCAGTTCTTTACCATCAGGCAGTTTTTCTTCAGTAGCCTTACACCAATTCTGTTTCTGTTGCAGGATATGTAGAAGTACTGTTGAGGTAAAAAAAATTATCAATGAAGAGTTTATGATTGACTCCAGTAATGTAATGACAGAATCTAACAACATCTCTAACAGGCCCCACGTAGCTAGGATTCACAGATATAGATGCCCCTGAATACATTTCAAAATTGGATACATATCCATACTCATGTGCTCTAGCCCAGACTTCAAAACCCCATTTTGGGGGTTTATTTATAGTATGGTATATTGTTTTAGGTGACTTGCCTTTGAAAGGTATCATCATTAAAAAAAACTATCACCTAGAACTCTCTATAGACACAATAGTGTCATGAAATTTATTATGGATTCTTTCTAAAACGGACCTTATTTTTACAAACTTCGCTGTGTTATCAGTTGGTATTGCCTGTAAAGTGAAGAAATTTTCATATTTCTTTATAGCTGTTAAAGACACTGAGTCAGCAATCGAGTTCATCCACAAACCAGGCTCTGATTACCAATCCATGCGATTATTTGGGTTATTTTATACACTCATTACAATGTTTATGCCAAGAAACACTCAAATTCCCAAACAGAAAATGAAAATTCCTTTCTGAACTGCATAGGGAATATGCAGAGCATATTGTTTCATATGGAATATGGGAGAGCATAATCTGAAAAGTATTCAAAAAAATTATAGTATATCATCATTAAGTTTGATGTCTGTATGCCTTAGATATGGAGGATTACCAGTGTAATTATTGCCCTTGTTACTATACCACACAATGGATTTTCAGCACAAGCCTGGTTTGGAATATGTGGAATGTAAACTCTGACCAATTTACATCCTGTTGCTGGTGAAGTACTATTTCTGTTAGTGTGAATTTTATGAGATAAGCTACTGGAATTAAGGAATTTAGAATGGGTTTGGAAATATGATGCTGAAGGTGTACCAAGAGTTGACACATTTCGGTGTTCTGCATTTGTTTTACATTTGTGGACTATGTATTGTCTCATTGGTACTATGCCATCTGAATAGTAGCCTACTATTGACAGTGATGCAGATGATATTTCATCAATTTCATCTGAACTCTCAAAACTAATTAGAACACCTGGTATGTAGATCTATATACTGATGAAATGTATATACTGTATATACATGTATTATATACTGAATGTATACTGATGAAACACTATCCACATCATCTTCAGACTCTGATCCAGATGGAACATTTACAATAATGCGGAATTCTCTTTTCCTTTTACATAAAAGGAAGCAACTGGAATGCCATTGTTTATTGAAAAATCACAGTAGTACACAGCTAACTTGTCTACCACACACTAAAGAGCCACCGATTTACTGTTATTTGAGTTTATGTTTTTCACATTCAAATGCGCACTGTCATCATTTGATACCACACATAAAACCTTAGACATTTACCACGTGAACTTAATTCTTACAACTTACTATTTTTTTACAAACTACAACATATACACAACAAAACTATTTTGGTAATTATTTACGATACTACGTAAGCTCAAATTGCGGTGAAATATTTCTTTTCCTATTCTTCTATACTATATAAACACGAGAAAAATAATTTCAAACGGCGGCCGAACCTATTTACGGAGAAAAAAAATTAAATAATTACTCCCATAAGCGCGCATGTAAAGTGAATGACCGCCATGTTAACTAAGAAACGGCGCACAGATACACAGCGAATGACGAGTTATGACGTCATTGCGCGGAGTACTCAGCGCTGTACTTCCTAAGTTTACGCGGCAAATAACATAGCGTTTTTTGGCGCCTTATGGGAGAAATTATTTAATTTTTTTTCTTCGTAAATAGGTTCGACCGCCGTTTAAAATTATTTTTCTCGTGTTTATATAGTATAGAAGAATAGAAAAAGAAATATTTCACGGCAATTTGAATATTTCACACACACACACACACACACACACACACACACGGTGACATGGAATCCATGCATATAATTATGAAAAGATGAAAATCTTACCTTAATGTAGCAGGCCATTGTGTATTAAAATGTTACACAAACTAAAGCAGTGAAAATCACATTACGTGGAGTACCCAGCGCTGTACTTCATAAATTTATAAAGTAATCGGCTCAATATTACAAACGTTAATAATAGTAAATAACCCTAAACAACAGAAATAATTAAACCATAATTAATAACACCGCACAATTACACAAACACAAACTGAAGCACTGAAAATCACAAAATACATTCCCACACACACGACCTGACAGCAGCATTTTCTCAAAAACCTAAACGGCCAAACCGCTCTTTTCCTCTTAACCAATTACAAATCAGAGATTACAAAATTTTGAACTCAGCCAATCAAAATTCAGCATTACGTCGGCGTTTGGCAAAAGTTGTCCAGATTTCAGCAACTGACTCAACTCGCTTTCCATACAGTCCAATTTTTGCAAGAATTATCTGGAACAATGAACTATATCCCGCGGCTCTTCGGGCCGCCCCTCCGAACCTAACCGGCAGGTATCGGCTCAACTCGCTTTTCATCCAACTCGCTTGTAAATGTTTGAAAAATGGTTCGCCTTAATTTTTGCAAGAATTATCTGGAACAATGAACTATTTCCCAACTCGCTTTTCATCCAACTTGCTTGTAAATGTTTGGAAAATGGCGCCTTAATTTTTGCAAGAATTATCTGGAACAATGAACTATATCCCGCGGCCCTTCGGGCCGCCCATCTGAACCTAACCGGCAGGTATCGGCTCAACTCGCTTTTCATCCAACTCGCTTGTAAATGTTTGGAAAATGGTTCGCCTTAATTTTTGCAAGAATTATCTGGAACAATGAACTATATCCGAACCTAACCGGCAGGTATCGGCTCAACTCGCTTGTAAATGTTTGGAAAATGGTTCGCCTTAATTTTTGCAAGAATTATCTGGAACAATGAACTATATCCCGCGGCCCTTCGGGCCGCCCATCCGAACCTAACCGGCAGGTATCGGCTCAACTCGCTTTTCATCCAACTCGCTTGTAAATGTTTGGAAAATGGTTCGCCTTCATTTTTGCAAGAATTATATACATCCCAAAGTCCAATTTGGAGAGACAGCTGATGTGCAAGTGGTGACGTCACGCGCCGTCCTGTACCGGTGTACACATTACATAGTCTGAACTGAAAATGGCGTTCACCGGCTGTTGCATGCGTTCTTATGTGAGTTGTGAAGTTAATTGTCCCTGTTCTTTCGGGCGCAATTGTGAAGTTAATACTCTCTAACAACCATATAAAAACATGAACTTTCTTCCACTTACCTGCCAAAACATTCTTTTATCTGGGGCCAGGATTCGGTCGCACGAACGTCGGATGCAAACGTGTTTTATAGGTTACTGAAATAAGTGACTCTACTCATTTTTGAAGAGAATTAACATTTTTAATAATCACGTATTTCAAAGCTATACTATTCTTTCGTTTTTTCCATAAAATTTGACAAGTTACATTTTAAAATTTCATACCTGTTGGTCATACATCTATTATTGTTATATTTTAATTCTACTACTTACGATTAGGTAGACTGCCCAGTCTGCTTTCACTCTCTCACATTCTTAATAAAATACCCCCTTTACCCTTATTAATTAATTTAGCCCATTACATAAAACCCCAGCCGGCAATGTGTTCATCCGTTGACCCGTGGCCGCCCCGTTGTAAGTTCGTAGTCGTCCCGAAAAAAAAAAATTGTGTGTTGGCGTCCTTTTGTTGGTCTCACATCACTGCCACTTTGTTTGAAACTATTAACTCACTTTTTACTGGTACATTTTTAAAATTTTGTAAAAGTAGCCCCGTGAGGCTGTACCGGCTGGTACTGTCTGTGTCGGACTGCCCAGAGTGGCGTAGTAGGCGCCGCTAACTTGACTGTGTCTTTTGTTGTGGAAACCAATGCCTTGTAGTTGTTCGTCGCTGGTTATTTCCATTCAACACATGCAGTTGGTGGTGCGTTCTTCGTATTACGATATTTGCTAGGCACTGGCTGACGTCACGATATGGGCGGACCTTGAGCTCTACATCCGCCAGCAAGGTAGATGAAGGTGAACAAAAATTGTTTCTTAGCCATTTTAGTTTCATAAGTCGGCTTGGGTCCGCGCGTATGCTCGTGTGATGCATACGGACGCGCTGTCACATTCTTACAAAGTTCTTGGAAACGGAGGCTGGGCAAATTCCTGGTTACCGATTGCACAACGGTGGACATGTATTACTGCTTTATTACAACACTGTTCTTTCAGCACGTGGTCTGTCACAATGAGAAATAAATTTACAAATATTTTAATAAAACCCCAAATTTAATAAAATAAAATCCCGCGAATTTGGCCCATTACAATACCCCCCCAATGAGAGGTCTTCTGTCAAAACAGAAGAAGTCTCATTGCTAAAACCCCTAAGAGGACCGGTGAGGAACTGGTGCCAACAACCCCCTTTTGTTCTTACACCTCATGGGTAAACGACCCCCCTGGCTCGGCGACTATGGACGCATCTGAACGAGATCACTGGACTTCTCTATGCGAGATCCCAACACCGAAAAATCAAACAGATACGCACCACAGCGCACCTCCCCTTCCAACATGTTTCCCCAAAAAATCCAAATCCCTGGCTTAGATCATGCCAGATCCTCAACTGATATGTTTCCCCTTATATGCAAACTGGGCTGCCTTTAGCAGATACTGGGCTCACACACACCTATACTACATACTGTAAAATTAAAATATTCTTCGAAAATTTATTTAAGTTAAAATTCATTAGCTGTTTTCCTTGAAAATCAAAACACAAATTTTGCATCTATACTGAATAATTCTCTTCATTAGTTTTTTGTTATTAAAAAATAAACACATCAAACATTTCTTAAAATAGGAACATCCTTAACCTAACATGTGATATAAAAATACTAATAATACACAAATAATAACATCATCAAAGTTCAAAATATCCGTTAGCTGGCAGGCGCGAAATCAAGAATTTTTTTTTTTTTTCAAAACACTTTAAATTCAACAAATTTAAATTTATTAAAATATTTTCCTTCCATATTGAAATTATTTAAAATTTATTCAAATCAATTAAAAGCAAAATTGGCTTTATTTCCTCGCTAAACGTGTCTAGTATATAACCTCACCTATCAGCTGATCAAAACTGGGTCAAGTTAAGAACCTTGACCTACATACGTTATGTACAAGTTACATCTGAAAATACATTGTACATCTGTAAAATTCTATCTTTAAACACAAAAACACAATAAAATAAAACATTTAAAATAACAAAATATTATTATAAATAATAATTAAATTGATATTTAAATTATTCAAATAAACACTTTATAACTTTACATTATTTCTAACTCTATCAAAAATTTGTCACTGGTTTCAATCAAATTTTATATTTTTATTATAAATCTCTTTTCTTTACTATTCTCAATTTCCTTTACTTTGGGTGATTCAATTACTTATAATAGCTCGATCTGCCACTTGGCAGGTACACCTATATAATCTTTACCCTTTGACTCTAATACCACTAACAACTTCAACTATCAGGACACCCATCTCTATCAAAATATCTATCAAACAATCTCTAAACCCAACTTACTATTAAACTCAAATCACCACCTTCTCTCGACATATAAAAAAAATATCCTCTAACCCTTTGTACCTAGGATAAGTGTTTCCCCCCCCCAAAAAAGCTCATTCCCTTGTTGGTTCCTGGATTCTACCTAAGGTAACCCTTTCCGGCGACAAACGGTCCCTTCCCGTCCCAACCCTTTTGTTGCGGACTCCTACATTACACTATCCCCCATTACAAAATTACCATCGCCAAATTAACACTCTTATTACCTCACTTCAACTACAAAATAACATCATCATTTATAAACATCAATGTATCACTCAATACTCTGCATATATTCCCCATAACTACTGTGTCAGCATCAATACTTCTCAAATTCTATTACATTACCTCACAACAACATTACATTAATACAAAACAATATTTTCATCTCTAGTACCACTTTAACTTTAACTTGGACTGATCTACATGTCCCACCAAATATTACTCACCCAACATCTATCTTTTATTAACTTTCACAAATCATTAAAATCTTACTACATTAAATTACTTTCTTCATCATTCAAAATAACATCTTTAACACATTACCTTGAACATTTATAAACAATTTAACAGTGACATTTTACTACTGATCAGCTGATATTCCTAA
This sequence comes from Magicicada septendecula, assembly GCA_034769895.1. Classification (NCBI taxonomy): domain Eukaryota; kingdom Metazoa; phylum Arthropoda; class Insecta; order Hemiptera; family Cicadidae; genus Magicicada; species Magicicada septendecula. The sequence goes on from CM068371.1 coordinate 210,359,658, forward strand.
CCAAGTGAAAACACATTTCAAAATGTGCAAATTACATGAAATACATCTTTATATCAATCCTTACATCTATCATTGTTTCCCCTCTTTCTGACTCTGGTACTATGGTGTAAACCGCCTGCCAGTCGGTTTAGTTATTTACTTGGTTATACTCATTTTAAAATTACACAAATTATATAGAACACATATTTTTTATCAATTCTTACCTCTAACACAATAAAATAATACATTTATAAAATATAGAATGAACACATTATACTGAATGCATGAACCCCTATTTATCAAAGCAGAATACAAGCGTTTTATTAAAGCGAAATTGATTTAGCATTTCTAATTTACAAAATTTAAATTCGTTGCTCATCTGAGCAACCCCCTAATCCACACACACTATTGTAATTTATGTAGGACTGTAGCGCCCATTCGCTTTCACAAAGACTGCATAGTTGGAGGAATTGGACATCTCCGTGTCTTTGCTTCGGCTTGACATTTTAAAGATTCTGGATATCGACATATCCTTGTTATATATTCAAAAGCCCTTAAAACGGGTCTACCACCTGGCTATGCTGTCCCCACGCGGACAGAGTGGCAGCCGCTGTTCCATAGTTCCGGGATTTCCCCTAGTTTCACCCCCCATTTAATTTCTACTATCAACCAATTTCAAGTCAGCTATGGTCAAGGGACTTGATTATGGCCATAGTTGGCCGCTAGCCAAAACCACGATTAGTGCTGGTAAGGCAGTAATCGCCCGAAAAGTCGGGGAAATCAAACTTCATTTCAATGCCTGTTCTATATCATTTATTATGTACGGCACGAGAGTCTATCATGGTACAATTGTACAAAAAGGTGTGCCGCACATTTTTGCCATGTTGGCCTCCGATGGAGGTAACACTCACTGTTACCCCCAACCCATTTCACTATCTACTGGGGCACAGGCCACCCCAGCAATAGCGCCTTAATAACTAAATAATAAAAAATTTTTATATACAACATTCTAATGTAACATTTTCATCAATCATTAATCATTAACTCATTCAGCACCTTAAAATTTTCAAATTTATTATTTATTTTATATTACCTTTCAGTTATTATTAAATTTTTTAATTATCATTTTTATTTCACACAATTATTTCAAATCATCTCATTATAGAATTAAAATCCTTTCATCTCTTTCTACAATTATATTTCTTAAACTTTTAAATTTATTATTAACATTTATTTTTCATCATATGTCAGTTATTATTATTTGTTAAATTATTATCTCAAGTTACTTTCATTCTTGCATTTAAAATTTTTTCAATTGAGTTAAACATTAGTAAACATTTTCTTCCATTTAAGTAGTATAATAAATTGTATACTTACAGTCCATTTAAACTGACATACTCAAAATATATACACCATACACCAATACCTTCACGTAACCTCTGAAACATTTAACAAAATGGTTATTTCCAATCAAACAATTTAACACTTAATTACCAAATTCACAAATCTCGTAAAAATAATTCAATTATATAACCTTTGAATCAATCAAAATATTTAAACCTTTCAGATCATTTTAATTAAATTAATTATCGAAAATACAGACTCCATTGCTATCAAAACAATTACAACTCGCTAATTACAGTTTTCAAAATTAATCTTGTTATTTATTTAAATAGCAAAATTTAATATTATGATTACAACAATTAACTACATACACATTGTTTGCCTACATTTTACAATTCATACAATTGAATTCACTACAATTATTTACAAATCGTCATCATTATTACTCAGTTGTATCACACTTCAATGTCCCAGGTTGCGAGGTCAAAAGCCATAAAACAATACATTTATAATTGTCCATTAATTGTTTTCTGGTTTAGCCTCCATCGTCAAAAATCAATCTTTGTTTTATATAGCACTTTTCAATTTTATTGACGCACAAATGGTTATTTTGTGTGTCATAACCGCAAAAATCAAATCCATCCATTTTACCCAAATAATCATGAAACAAGTCAACATTAAGTATTTCTGTTAAGTCTCCATTAGTAAATTTTTTCAATATCGGGTTAGCTACTTCTTTAGTATAATTTAAATCATTCTTATTTAAATACACTTCTAACATTTCTTTCCACTCATCATAATCTCTATTTAAATTATATACTTCTATCTCTCTCTCAACGCACAACTCTCTATCAAACTCTCTCTCCTCATAACACCATCTCACACTTATAAAATCATTCCACACAGAGGGTATAAACTTATACAAAACTGGGAAGCAAAAATCATATCAACACGGGTCTCTTGCCCTTCAAAAACAACATTTGTAAACACTCTGGTTCATCATAAATAATAAGGGGAAAATTTACCCTCTGCCCCCATTCTACCACTATATTATCTTTCCACTCTCTCTCTAACTCATAAACACACATTAATATTTCATTATTACATTCAGTACTCTCATTGTTTATTTTCAACATCTCACTCTCTGATACTACTTTTTCAAATATTACTCTCAATATTATTTTCATTTGTTAACTCTTCATCTAGCACCACATTTTTACACGTCATTGTAATTTTCATTCGTATTATTCTTGTTTGGATTCATTACAACTACTCCCATTCTCTCAATACTATGTTCTAATTTATTCAAACTAGTTCTTATTGTTTCATTGGTATTTTCTAAACATTTATTCATTTCTTGTACATCATTTTTTAACTCATCAAATTTGTTATTCTGAATATTGAATTTAGCGTCAGAATCACTTTTCTGTTCATTGAATTTTGTATTGAAATCGCTATTGTTCATATCAAATCTCTTGTTAATTAGATCAAATAAGTCATTTAATGACAACTCTTTTTCTCTTGTTTTAATTGTTACGGGAGTGGAAATCGCTCCCGGCGTACTAATTACAGCATCTTCTACATTATGGTCATCTATTGATAGTGACTCTGTTTGAATACCGGAGTCGGTATTTATTTGACTCTCGGTCTGACTGTCAGAGAAGCTGACTTCATTATTATCTGCCATTTCTTATTTTATACTTGATACTTAGAATACTTTAATTAATTTGATTTTTTGTAATACACTTTCTATTTCATGTCACTTTTGCGTAAATGACACACTTCTACTTTATTACGCTAACCTTAAACACGCGTTTGTATCTTTTTTGTAGGTGTGGTTTTTACTTAATTTTTTAATTCATAAAAACTGTCCCTGTATCGGAAGCCATTGTGAAGTTAATTGTCCCTGTTCTTTCGGGCGCAATTGTGAAGTTAATACTCTCTAACAACCATATAAAAACATGAACTTTCTTCCACTTACCTGCCAAAAAATTCTTTTATCTGGGGCCAGAATTCGGTCGCACGAACGTCGGATGCAAACGTGTTTTATAGGTTACTGAAATAAGTGACTCTACTCATTTTTGAAGAGAATTAACATTTTTAATAATCACGTATTTCAAAGCTATACTGTACGGTAGAGCGATAATTTCGTTTTCTAGGTTGGCTAATCTGCTTACTGCCTCGTTTCAATTTTCGCATGTTAGGACTTTGCACAGTGTGTATCAAGACGCTCGTCAGCAGCGTTTGGCTCGCTCGCAGCCTCGCTGTCATTTAAAAATACTTGCATTCAAGTATTCTAGTGCCGTATTCGCGCACATCGTATTCTTACGACTTTTAATGTAGGCCTTAGGCCGCACATTCGTACTTATGGCCAACTAGCGCCATAACTATCATTTCAATTCAATTTAATACTTGGCAACACGCATTATTAGCCGACCTCATTTCAACAAATAATACATTTGTAATGTAACTAAGAAACGTATTAAAATCTATTCAAATACAGTCCACATCTTATCATTTTCTTCCCAATGCATGTATTACATAATATTTTTAACTACATGGAAGACCAGCCGACAGGATTCTTCAACTCAAGAAACATAAATTTAGCCCACTTGGGCCCAATTCATTAACATTTCTTGTCCACACGTGCTGGATCATTCTTCTCATTAACATTTTTTGGTCCTCCGGGCCGGATTTTCCATCCAATATTTTCTACCACTATTTCTGGCCATCACGGGCGAATTAGCACGTCAGCTAATACGACCGTGGCGTGATATGCATCGTCATTTCGCTCGTCATCTTCAGACAACATATTAGCAAGTGCCTGCCAGCTACAGTGCTCACTCAAAGTGGTCATCTCTGCCAGCTGTTTACCATCTTCACCAAGGAGCCGACGCTGCAGGACATCGCCAACAAGGTATCACCAACAACAGTAAAAAGGTGCGTAAAATGTCTGAAGAAGGCCTCAAAGTGCTGACCAGAAAGAGAGGCGGATTAAAGTCCGCGATAGTGCGGATACAATCCGCGGTAAATTCATTTGACATAACTTTAAGTACAAAACATTTTCTAACTGTAAGACTGGAAAGTCTCAAAAGATTGGCCTCGAAGTACGATGAGGTACAGTCTGAGATACAGCTCATCAGTAAAGACACGAGCGTTGCTCAAGCAGACCGAGTTGAGGTAGAAGAAATGATATACTCAACTGAGGCAAACATTTTGCAACTACTTGACACCTTTAATACTCAGACTGTGCCTCCCGTATTATCGACGCCCATACAATTAAAGCCGATAAGTTTGCCCTGCTTCTCAGGCAACATATTGGAGTGGCAACATTTTTATTCAATTTTCACCGATTTAGTGCATTCAAGATCTGATTTAACACCAGTGCAAAAACTGCATTATTTGCATTCCTCTGTGAAGTGTGAACCGTTAGATTTAATCAAATCATTACCTATTTGTAAAGAAAATTATGCAATAGCGTTGAATTTGCTGTCCGAAAGGTATAACAACCCATTCATATTAGCTAAATACTATGTGCAAAACCTACTTCAGGTTAAGTCCACAATAAAGGACTCGGTCCAAAGTTTGGCGGAGTTTACTAACACAATAACGTCTTCCGTTAATTCACTGGCAGCAATGAAGCTGTCAGTGAATTCATTTGAATTTATCACCATACAGTTGCTGTCCACCAAACTTGACCCTATTACTTTAAAACTTTGGAAGGAGTCAATAGACCCTGACAATTTGCCTAGCTTTCAAGACTTTACGCATTTTTTAAACTTACGCAGACAGCTGTTAGAAAATACAATGCCTATTGATCCCGGACAGCAATTCAACAAACTTAATGTAAAACCTAACAATAAATCTGAGAAGTGTAGCTTAAGAAATACTGCTGGCAGCAATACATTTAAGAGCTATCACACAGCGGCAAATCATTATTCATGCGTGTGTTGTAAATCTAACCACCCGCTTCACATATGTAATAATTTTCATATGTTAAGCACCGCTGACTGGGGGAAAGTTGTTGCAAATCATAAATGTTGTATCAACTGCCTTAGAGCAGGTCATTTGATAGCTAACTGTAAGAGTAAACAGGTCTGTAAAATTTGTTCAAAACGACACCACACATTGCTGCACGCAAATTACGTGCCGAAATCAACAGCTGCCAGCAGCAATTATTGCTCACTTAAATTACAGTGTAAAAACAATGTTCTTTTATCCACAGCGGTTGTATCTGTCGTTGATCAGGCTGGCGACAGGCATAGGGCTAGAGTACTCCTGGACGCCGGTTCACAGATCAATTTCTGTACAAAATCATTTGCAAAAAGGTTACACCTTAAATTAACCAAATCTAATATTCCAATCACAGGAATAAACAACACAGCGTGTTGTGCCACTGATATGGCTTCTATACGTATTATTTCTCGATATCAGAGACATAGTTTCAAGGCGAAATGTGCCGTCTTATCTACCTTAACTCACAATCTGCCTTCAACCTCGTTTGATATCAACCAGTTCCACATTCCAAACAAAATTTTTCTGGCCGACCCAGATTTTAATATATCTTCACAAATCGACATACTATTAGGGGCACAATTTTATCTGGATTTGATATTAGCCAATAAATACACACGCGGCCCCAATTTTCCTATCATTCAGGAAACAAAACTGGGTTACATTTTAGCTGGCAATCTGCCCAAGCACACCGAGGGTCCTGCTGTTTCGTTCCTAGCAAGGAACAATGACAGTCAAATTCTGCAATCTCTCTCGAGATTTTGGGAAGCAGAAACTATCCCTGACGATACCGCTGATAGCGAGTCGGCCTGTGAAGAGCATTTTGTGCGCTCTACTCAGCGCAACCACGAGGGTAGATTTATAGTGTCACTCCCATTCAAGTCTGATAATCCCCACTTGGGGGAATCTTACACAAGTGCCGAATCAAGATTCTTAAGCTTAGAGCGTCGATTTAGGCGAGATGCCAAGCTCGCTCGCGACTACGCGGACTTTATCAAGGAATACATGGATCTTGGGCACATGACACTCATCGATGATGGCGCTATCAATTTAGAAGCGTCAAATATTTACTACTTGCCTCACCATGCCGTGTTTAAACAGTCTAGCTTGACCACAAAACTGCGCGTTGTTTTTGATGGTTCGTCCAAGACTACTAATGGCCTTTCGTTAAATGACATATTGTTAGTAGGCCCCAATGTTCAACAAGACCTTTTTTCCATTCTTTTGCGTTTCCGCATACATGAGTATGTTCTCATTGCCGACATCGAGAAGATGTATCGTCAGATTCGCATAGCTGAAGGGGATTGTCACTATCAACGCATTTTGTGGCGTGATTCTCCCCTCGAACCACTTAAACATTTCGCGCTGCGAACAGTAACCTACGGCACGGCTAGCGCCTCTTTTTTGGCCACTCGTTGCCTTCTACAAATTGCTAGGGACAATCAGTCTTCCTTTCCCCAAGCGGCGTTAGCCATAACCAACGATTTTTATGTCGACGATCTACTTACCGGTTCGGACACTATCCCTAATCTAACCAAGCTGAAATCCGATCTAAGTGCGTTACTTGGTCAATATGGTTTCACGTTGCACAAATGGGCATCAAATGAACCCACAGCGGTCGCAAATCATCACAACTTTTCATGACCCCTAAATAAACAGGACAATGTGCGTACCCTAGGCATTCTTTGGAACAATACTGCCGATTCATTTTTGTTTGACATCAAACTACCACCGGTTGATTCTAGCATATCCAAGAGAAAAATTCTTTCAATTATTGCTGGAATATATGATCCTCTTGGCTTAATCGGTCCAGTTGTCTTTTTGTATAAACATTTCATGCAGCGACTTTGGCTTTGTAAGCTTGGTTGGTATGAACCGATTTCCGGTCAGTCACTTTCGGATTGGCATTCTTTGTGTAACAAATTGATTCTGATTGGTAAAATAGTAGTCCCGCGATCTATTCGTTGCAAGCGTGAGGCGGCTACAGTTCAATTGCATGGTTTTTCGGATGCTTCGGAGAGAGGGTTTGGCTGTTGTCTATATATCAGAGTCACTTATCAAGATTCTACTGCCTCCTGTCGCCTCTTGTGTTCCAAATCTCGCGTGGCTCCCCTACGCCAGGTGTCATTACCTCGCATCGAACTCTGCGCGTGCTTGTTATTATCGCGACTCGTATCTAAGGTTATTCCTGCTCTTTATTCGTTTGTTGATAATGTACATTTGTATTCTGATTCTATGGTGGCTCTTTACTGGATTCATGCGCAGTCTACGCGTTGGAAAACATACGTCGCTAATCGGGTTGCTGAAATTCAGCGTCGTACGCAAACTTATACCTGGCATCACATTGATTCGCGACGCAATCCTGCTGATATTATATCTAGGGGTGTTTCCCTGACGTTTTGCGCGATTGCTCGCTTTGGTGGCACGGTCCTAGCTGTCTGTCTCAATCGTCAGAGTCTGATCCCTTCCCATCCTTCGTACCGGCCACTCCGTCGTCTTCTGAAGTCACCGCGGAAGAGAAAAATACACATAACCTTTCGCTAATGTCTACCCTGGCTGTTGACTTATCGTTGGACTTTTCCTCATTGCACCGGCTGACGCGTGTATACGCTTACCGTTTTCGGTTCATCAGAAATATTAGGCACTCATGTGCGGATAAACTTTCGGGCGATCTGACCCCTGTAGAAATTCATCAGTCTCTCAACTTCTTCATAAAACAATCTCAGTCGATCCACTTCGCAACCGAAATTAATTGTCTTCGGAACGGATCTTCTGTTTCCATTAGGAGCAAGTTGGCTTCTCTCGACCCGTTTCTTGACTCTGGAGTGATACGCGTGAGCGGACGATTGCAGCATTCCCAATTACCCTACGATTCGAAACATCCTATTGTATTATCCCCATCGGCGCATATTACACGCCTTATCATCGAACGTGAACACATTCGTTTACTTCACGCTGGTGCTCAACTCGTGCATCATTCACTGCGTCAATGTTGGTGGATTGTCAATGCCCGGCTAGTCATCTGTTCCATTATTCGCAAGTGTCTCAAGTGTATCAGGTTTAGTGCCACACAGCAGGTTCAGAGACTTGGTATTTTACCATTCCCTAGAGTCACTCCTTCTAGGCCGTTTCTATTTTGCGCGGTTGATTATGGTGGTCCCTTCATGATTCGTCATGGCGGGCAGAAGTCTAGAACTCTTTCTAAGGCATACGTATCTTTGTTTGTTTGCTTAGCGACTAGGGCTATTCACTTGGAATTGGTTTCTGACCTTACGGCCAGCGCGTTTATAGCCGCTTTACGTCGTTTCATGGCACGTCGGGGTATACCCAGTCAACTGTACTCCGACAATGGCACAAACTTCAGGAAGGCCCGCACCATCTTACATGATATTTACAACTTTTGTCACAACAAGGATGCCATCTCTTCGATCAAGTCATTCACATCCTCTCAGGGGATATCATGGTCATTTATTCCGCCCTCCTCACCTCATTTCGGTGGCCTTTGGGAGAGCGGCATAAAGAGTTTGAAATTTCATCTGCGCCGTGTGGTAGGCAAATCTATACTCAACTTCGAAGAGTTCACGACCGTTTTGTCTCAGATAGAGGCATGTCTGAACTCTCGACCTTTATTTGCTATCTCTTCGGATGTTAACGACCCGGTGCCACTTACACCTAGCCATTTTTTGATTTGCGCACCCTTAACAGCGATTCCGGACCCAGACCTTTCTCACGTTCCTGTTTCTCGTCTTGGGCGTTGGCAACTTCTTCAGAGGTTTGTCCAGGGCATTTGGAAGGCGTGGCCTCGCGATTATTTGCACCAGTTGCAGCAGTGTCACAAGTGGAAGTTTGCCAAGGATAATGTTTCCATTGGTGATTTAGCTTTGCTTATTGAGGATAATTTACCATTAGCCTGGAAATTTGGCGTAATTATCGCCACATTTCCCGGCCCAGATAACTTGGTTCGTGTCGTGGACATTCGCACGCCTACGGGTGTTTTGCGGAGACCAATACATAAATTATGTCTGCTGCCGGCGCAAGACGAGATTTGACATTATGATTACTTAGCACAATGCTACTTTTATTCAGCCATTGGCTTATTACTTGTTACGACCAGTTGGTCAACATAATTGTGATGAATTATCACAATCTTTTTTCTTATCAATTTTGCGCCATCGCATGCTTTCTAATTTTCATGTTTTGGTGGTCTCATTTTAAAATTGTAAAGGAGACGAACAATAACGTAAGGGAGTTATTACCTTGTTTTATTGTGAGGACACATAAGTCGAATGTTCCAACTTGTTAAGTTATAAACACTTGTTTTAGCATAAGCCTAACTATTTTTTTTTTTGAATCAGCAACTGTCTGTTTGCTCAAGCAAGTATTAGTTTAATTAATATGCAAGGCTTATTATTATTTGTATTTTCGTATGTGGAACATTTGATTCATGCCTCATGTCTTCCTCACTATTGTGTACAAATTTGGTTATTTCTAAACTTATTTTCAATTGTTTCTGTAATCAGTATTGTATGTTATCTGACTTATTGTTATTGTATTCACATAAATTGTGTCTATGTAAAAACTATTGTTAGCGTCTGCCGTATGTAACTGCCACGTCTAGATTTATTTTATATTGTATTTTATATTGTATTCATTTTGCAAGTAAGCATGCACAATTCTTTTTACTTAAAATTATGACATACATGTCATATCTGGGCTTGCATTCAGCATCTAGCTTGTTCATACATTATTACATATTGTAAGTTCCTGAAACTTCAGGAACAGCATGACTAGGTCAATACATGCCGCCCTGCTAAATATACGATTGAACATGCAACTGCAACATGTTCAACAACAATTTTGTTCATGTAATGAACTCTCTGTACAGGCCCACGGGCCTCAATTAATTTTACAGTAACCATCTATGACATGCATAGGGTTACCAGGTTTTATAATATTATATACTGCACACACTTGTGTCAGTAATATTGGTCAAACCAGACTTATTCATATATGAAACAGCTGTTCGCCAACCTTGGCCTACAACCGCCTATCTCTAGGCTTATCTTATGCATGCTTATCTCTAAAATAGTGACGGACTGCCGTTATCTAATCTCATAACTCAAGGTTCAACTCAGCCTTGAAGCTAACTATCATTATTAAGAAACTACTCTTTTAAATTAAATTGTAAATGTATCAAAATTTATTTAAAAAAAATGTTAAAAAATCATTTGATTTTGACGGGCAGCTTATGTACGGTAGCGTGATAATTTCGTTTTCTAGGTTGGCTAATCTGCTTACTGCCTCGTTTCAATTTTCGCGTGTTAGGACTTTGCACAGTGTGTATCAAGACGCTCGTCAGCAGCGTTCGGCTCGCTCGCAGCCTCGCTGTCATTTAAAAATACTTGCATTCAAGTATTCTAGTGCCGTATTCGTGCACATCGTATTCTTACGACTTTTAATGTAGGCCTTAGGCCGCACATTCGTACTTATGGCCAACTAGCGCCATAACTATCATTTCAATTCAATTTAATACTTGGCAACACGCATTATTAGCCGACCTCATTTCAACAAATAATACATTTGTAATGTAACTAAGAAACGTATTAAAATCTATTCAAATACAGTCCACATCTTATCATTTTCTTCCCAATGCATGTATTACATAATATTTTTAACTACATGGAAGGCCAGCCGACAGGATTCTTCAACTCAAGAAACATAAATTTAGCCCACTTGGGCCCAATTCATTAACATTTCTTGTCCACACGTGCTGGATCATTCTTCTCATTAACACTATACTATTCTTTCGTTTTTTCCATAAAATTTGACAAGTTACATTTTAAAATTTCATACCTGTTGGTCATACATCTATTATTGTTATATTTTATTCTACTACTTACGATTAGGTAGACTGCCCAGTCTGCTTTCACTCTCTCTCACATTCTTAATAAAATACCCCCTTTACCCTTATTAATTAATTTAGCCCATTACATAAAACCCCAGCCGGCAACGTGTTCATCCGTTGACCTCGTGGCCGCCCCGTTGTAAGTTCGTAGTCGTCCCGAAAAAAAAAAATTGTGTGTTGGTGTCCTTTTGTTGGTCTCACATCACTGCCACTTTGTTTGAAACTATTAACTCACTTTTTACTGGTACATTTTTAAAATTTTGTAAAAGTAGCCCCGTGAGGCTGTACCGGCTGGTACTGTCTGTGTCGGACTGCCCAGACTGGCGTAGTAGGCGCCGCTAACTTGATTGTGTCTTTTGTTGTGGAAACCAATGCCTTGTAGTTGTTCGTCGCTGGTTATTTCCATTCAACACATGCAGTTGGTGGTGCGTTCTTCGTATTACGATATTTGCTAGGCACTGGCTGATGTCACGATATGGGCGGACCTTGAGCTCTACATCCGCCAGCAAGGTAGATGAAGGTGGACAAAAATTGTTTCTTAGCCATTTTAGTTTCATAAGTCGGCTTGGGTCCGCGCGTATGCTCGTGTGATGCATACGAGCGCGCTGTCACATTCTTACAAAGTTCTTGGAAACGGAGGCTGGGCAAATTCCTGGTTACCGATTGCACAACGGTGGACATGTATTACTGCTTTATTACAACACTGTTCTTTCAGCACGTGGTCTGTCACAATGAGAAATAAATTTACAAATATTTTAATAAAACCCCAAATTTAATAAAATAAAATCCCGCAAATCTGGCCCGTTACAGAGTAATTATTTAATTCTTTTTCTCCGTAAACAGGTTCGACCACCATTTAAAATTATTTTTCTCGTGTTTATATAGTATAGAAGAATATGAAAAAAAATATTTCACCGCAATTTGAACTTACGTAGTATCGTAAACAATTACCACTATTTTTTCAGCCAAACATGTGTGGCAATAATCAATTTATAAAGTTTTCTTTATACACAAAAACAACCATTGGCTCTCCAACATTCAATTAAGCCAACAACAGTCTGTCTTGCACTCTGATGAAGACTTATGGTACTACAATGTTATTAAGAGATCGCAGTATCCACTTGTGAATAAAACCCAAAAATGTTTTAAAATACGCTTTGAAGCAGGACAATTAAGTGGTATAGAAGCCATTATGCATGAAAAACACATATTTAATGTAAACTACAGTTAATTAAATAAATAAATCATTAACGGATTGACTGCTTTCGCAGACAATACACTTATGTAACTATTATAGTGGTGCCACTTTATTTTATAGGCTACTTTTCCATGGTGCCGTCCGTATTAGCCGTAACTTATAACGATTTTTATGTTTAGCCTATAGCCTCCAAAATTAAAAAAAAATAATGGCAAACAAACTGGAATCGAAAACAAATGCACACATTGAAACGTACATTAAGATACTAATAAGCAATGTAATTATTTCAACATGTAATCTGTTTAAAAGGATACTGATTCAGCAGTGACGTTACTTCAGATTCATCCGGTCCAACTGCAGGTGACTGTAGCTCTGCTTGTTCTTCTCCATCATACTGATCTTCATTATACTGATCAACGTCTAGCTTCCTAAATGCTGAACTAGATGTATTTTTGGCCATAGTACGCTTTCTACCTTTTCTAAGAGACTAAAATCCGAGCCCTAACAAGAAACATATAACCTACAAACCAAAACTTTTATATCACTAACAGTATGACCAATACCGAAATAATTTAGTGCGTTTGTAACACTGTAGCAATCATATGCTGTTTAATGTATATATGTTTTAACCATTTAATATAAATGGCATTCGTTAATTATATACTCTGTATCTACATTTTTAGTTATTGATGTTAAGTATCAAAAACTTAAACGGTAACAAGTTGTGGGTCTTTCACTATAGCCTGCGGCCAAAGATAACTTCCGTCTCCGCGTTTGTATTTTTTTCGTGTTCGATGTGTACTAGAACGGTTTTCGGGTCTTTCACTGTTTCCTGCGGACGAATCAACTTTCGTCTCCACGTTTGTATTTCTTTTCCGTGTTCGATGTGTACTAGAACTGTTTTCTTCACAAGTAAATAATGCCAGTTTATGGAGGTTATGTAGACAATGTAACTTAAATAAAATTTACTTTGTTAGTGTACAATAAAAGGGTGTATTTACTGGAAGTACAGAAATAATTTTCCATTTATCGCACATAATTACGGTACACAGACGATTTTTGGAGGTTGTGTCTACGTTTAACATTGCAACTTAACCTTTTAGATTTTTAAAATTAATTAGATTTAACAAAAATTTCCTTTGTTAGTGTACATTAAATTATTGTATGCATACAAGGCTGCTGTACATAACATTAAAGGTTGTATTTATTCGAAGTACCGGAATTAAAACCTAGTTCCAATTTAGAACGTAGATCTATAACCTATTTGCATATTTTATTGGGGTTTATTGGAACATATTTTATTAAAAGGGTGTATTTATTGGAAGTACAGAAATTATTTTCCATTTATCGCACATAATTACGGTACACAGACGATTTTTGGAGGTTGTGTCTACGTTTAACAATGCAACTTAACCTTTTAGATTTTTAAAATTAATTAGATTTAACAAAAATTTCCTTTGTTAGTGTACATTCAAAGGCTGTATTTATTGTATGGATAAAAGGCTGTATATACATTAAAGGCTGTATTTATTCGAATTAAAACCTATCGGTACTTCCAATTTAGAACGTATAACCTAGTAGGCTACGTTATTCGTACATACAGTATTTTATTGGAGTTTATTGGTACATATTTTATTAAAAGGGTGTGTTTATTGGAATTACAGAAATTAGTTTCCATTTATCGCACATAATTACGGTACAGAGACGATTTTGGGAGGTTGTGTCTACGTTTAATTATCTAACTTAACCTTTTAGATTTTTAAAATTAATTAGACTTGTAGGGGTGTGCATGGCAGAACTACTTGTGCACCCACTTTATAATCATATTTTTGGTAACACTGAGAACTTTAAGCCTTCTTTTATGCTTAAACAAATTATATATACACTTAATTATAGAAAAGCAAAAAGCAAATATGTAATTCAAAAGACTAATTTGCTCTAATAAACACATGCTGAAGTTAAAAACAAAAGAGTTTTTACTTGCCTAACTAATCATTAGTTACTAATGTGACAGTTGGAGCTGCTTTTTCTGCAAAAGCTGGGGTATGTTGGATTCAAGAGTGGTTAAATTAAGTCATAAATCTGAGTGTGCGTCAAGTCTATTTGTGTGCTTGCTTTTCACTTGAGATGAAAATCCCATTTCACTCAAGAATGAGGTGGTGAATGGGATGAGCAACTCCGAAAGTTCAGGATATTCATCTCTTAAAGATATCCAGAACTTTGTTAAGTCAGAATCTAAAAGTTTATGGATTTTGTTGCCATGACATGTCTCATGTTATCACTAACTATACAAAATAATTTACTAAAAATTTAGTTTTAATCCCAGCATCACAGATGATATCACACAATTGCTCATTTAGTTTTACTGACAACATGTTAGAACTTTCAAAATACAAGAATGGGTCTTGAATCCAATTGAATTCACTGTATCCCTCTGGGAAGCAACTTTCAATCTGGTTATAGAGAGTTAAACATCAGAGCTGGTAAAAAACAATGGTAGAGCATGAATAACAAAAATGTACAGTTTAGACTATGTGCAAAACAGGTTGAATTTAAATTGTTAAAATGATATATCTTAGTTATTTACATGTAGTAGCTTTTTAAGACACAGTAAATAAATTTCCGAACCTGACTTTGCAACCCACCAAATGCCCTCTCGGGACCCTGCAGTGGCTCATGCCCAATAGGTTAAGAAATGCTGAACTAAAGGCATGTTTGTGGAGTGAAACATAAAAGATAACCCAGACTTCTAAAATGCTCTTAGTGAAATGGGATTTTCAGGAGTAACAACACACTATTTGGTTAACAAGCACATTTTACTAATTTCTAATACCAAGTCAATTAGATAGCTTAAATGTGTAGTACTCTATGTGATGCTGATCACATACTGTTAATCAGCAGCACTGCAGAATATTCTAGAGCCACACTCTTGGCATTCATCTGGAACTTTATCACATTAGCCTGATAATTAGGATGTTGCCACCAGCTGAGTTTTAGAAAGTTGGTGTAGTAGGTTGTGCATTCATATAGGATGATATTAGACAGCAGTTTTTAATAAAAGTGACAAATGATCAATTGTTTACTTGTGTTGTAAACTATTGTGATTTTTTTATTACTGTTTGTAGGCTATACAGTGTGTCCTGGATAATTATATAAAGAGAACTGTTGTAATATAAGTGTGTTTGTTTTAGCAATTGAGAGTATCTGGTATTCAGTAATTCATTCCACTGTTTTAAGTTCATAATTCTTGTCACTGGTTGTAAGAATATTATTCTCATTAATTTTCCAATTCTATGAAGTCTTCAGTAGTTTTACCACGATGAGACTCAACTTTATCACTGAAGATGCCACATCACTGAATGAGCAAAACTTTTCTTTAATAATCTCAACAAAGCATGGTTATCAGCTGAAAAAAAGTTTTAGTATTAAAAGTTTTGATCACGCAAATCTATAAGGGATACTAAAAAGAAATAATATAATAATTGTATTGGACATAAAGTTATGTCCACAAAACAGATTTTGTTTGAAATAAATAAAACACAATTTGACACAAATATTAATTTTATGAATACTTGTTTGGCACATATTACAGAAGGTTACACCATTAAATGAGTTTGCCTAAGTATAAAATTCTTGTCAGATGAAAAACGTGTACAGTCAGAATACTATTTGTTATGTACAATACAAATGATTCACTATGGGTAGCAGTGACACATAAACACTAGACATTGACACTGAATTGTACTTGTTTTGAATGATTCATTGTGTCCTACCTGACCAGAGTACAGGTATTAACCAAGAGATGTTTAGTATACTGCTGTGTAACTGCTACAATGATGAATTATAAGTAGTACTTTATGTTTTGGTCATCAACCTTGAAAAGGATAATAGAAACTTTGTATACCATGCTTCCAGCAGTTTTACATGATACATTCCTAGCACAAATAAGAAAAGTTTAAATCTGCTGATGGTCTAAAGGAGTGATAGTTATTTGCAGACTGACAGGGTTATAAAATAATTCTGAAAGAATTGTTGCTTTTACAATACCATCCTTTATCAAGTGGCTACTCAAATCTGCCAGCTTTTCACAGAAACTGAAGTTTGATTATTAGATCCATAATGATGACCTACTGATGCTCCAAACATTTCAAGGATTCTCCTAGCCTTAAAAAACTAGACTGGCCTCATTGATTGACATGATTAATGTTAAATTTACTTTGGGATACTTCCAAACATAATACAGTTTAAAATAAACAAAAAAAATTGTATTTCTAATTTTTCCAGAACTGTATACACATAATTTGATCTGGATAGAACGTGTATTAAACAATAATACTATTTGATGCAAATAATGAAAATATCCGTGTGGAGAACTATACATGACTTCCATGTTTTAAGATTTATATTTAAAATCGTTTTAGAAATGAAATGTTTCTACAGAAACTACTTCTATCTTCAGCCTCAACCACAGAAAACACACACACACACACACACACAATTCCTTTTTTCTTTATTTAATTTTAATTCAGAGTATTGGCACATATTTTATTAAAAGGGTGTATTTATTGGAAGTACAGAAATTAGTTTCCATTTATATTACCGTAATTACCGTACACAGACGATTTTTGGAGGTTGTGTCTACGTTTAACAATGTAACTTAACCTTTTAGATTTTTAAAATTAATTAGATTTAACAAAAATTTCCTTGTTAGTGTACATTCAAAGGCTGTATTTATTGTATGGATAAAAGGGTGTATATACATTAAAGGCTGTATTTATTCGAATTAAAACCTATCCGTACTTCCAATTTAGAACGTATAACCTAGTAGGCTACGGTATTCGTACATATTTTATTGGAGTTTATTGGTACATATTTTATTAAAAGGGTATATTTATTGGAAGTACAGAAATTAGTTTCCATTTATCGCACATAATTACGGTACAGAGACGTTTTTGGGAGGTTGTGTCTACGTTTAATTATCTAACTTAGATAGTAGGCTTCGTTATTGGTGCATATTTTATTGGGGTTTACTGGCACATATTTTATTAAAAGGGTGTATTTATTGGAAGTACAGAAATTAGTTTCCATTTATCGCACATAATTACGGTACAGAGACGATTTTGGGAGGGTGTGTCAACGTTTAATTATCTAACTTAACCTTTTAGATTTTTAAAATTAATTAGACTTAACAAACATTTCCTTACTTAGTGTACATTCAAAGGCTGTATTTATTGTATGGATAAAAGGCTGTATTTATTCGAAGTACCGGAATTAAAACCTACTTCCAATTTAGAAGACAGTACAATCTAACGTAGGCCTATAACCAAACAAGTACATTAAAATCCTTTTTTCAACATAATGCAATAAAAAGCAATGTGCAGTTTCTGTTAACACCCAAATGATTAAATATTAATAATGGGTTAGAGTGGAATACTGTTAGCCAATTCATTTGTAATAGCTAAAATTGCCAAATTATTAAGCCTTTCTTGGTAGGTAGTGCTTCTCTGCCAAGTTTTCAGTGAATTCGCTATACTGCTCAAAGATTTTTTAGGAGACGAAACTGTAACTGGAATAGTACAGAAAGCCTATAGGCAAGACAGAAGTTCACAAATACAGTTTGAAGGTTTTTGGAGTAGGCTTAGTGGATTCTTTTCTGATTCAAACTCTGTTTTATAAATGTTCTTCAAGTGTAATATTTCTTCAAATAGATCCATTGCCAATTTCTTTTTAAACTTGCTAATGAGAACTTTTACTTTCAATTCTAATTCATCATTTTCCATGTCCGTAAAGTTCAATACTGGTGGAAACAAGTCACGAATTGAACTAATTGCAGTGAATCGTGTTTTTATGTTGCCCATTACAAACTCTAATACTGGGTACATGACTGAGGTTTTAAATTTATTTTCTTGATCTTTGTTTACTGAAAAATCACTATTGGATTGATCTGTACTTTTTTTCTACCTTTTGGGAGATTCAGGAGGAACTTTTATTAGTTCTTTTGCAATTAAGTTTGGTTCTTCAATTATGCTGTCTGGGTTATCACGCAACAATTTCAATTCTGTCAGCAAATCTTCCACTAGAGTTATTTCAACGAGTGTGATTCCTTTGCTTTGAATAACAACATTTTTTTAGTCAATATATGAAAGCACTTTGAACCAAAATGATGCCAACATTAAGCTCTTTGTGGAATTGAAATATTTCTTAAACCCTAATATGATGTTGTAGGCAGAGGGAGTTAGACTAGAAGACATCTCTTCTAAAGTATATCCAACAATTTAAGTACTCCTGGGTAGTGCTTAACTATCGGTTTGACAGCTTGGATCCTCTCACTTCATCTTGTTTCAGGGAAGCTCTGCAGTGATAAAGGAATGTGCTTTTTCAAAACTTCCCAACATTTTTCTCTAGGGCTGCTAGAGAAAAATGAGTAAAGACTTGCAACATGCCCGAAAAATGTCATCACATCTGCATTGAGTTTTGCAGCATTAACACCCACATGTTTCAAAGGAATGTGCCCCACATGGTAAAAATATTATGGATTCGTTCTTTTCAAGAATTCTACTTCCAATTTAGAACCCAGTACAATCTAACGTATAACCAAACAAGTACATTAAAATCCTTTTTTCAACATAATGCAATAAAAAGCAATGTGCAGTTTCTGTTAACACGCAAATGATTAAGTATTAATAATGGGTTAGAGTGGAATTTAATAATTACAAATTTTGTGGACTTGTGAAATTAGTAACACTATGTACTAATGTGTGATTATCAGTTGAATTTCTGAATTCCTTTGATTCATTAATAAATTTTACTAATTTGTTTCTTTATGTCTATTTAATGATTTCTTATTAGTTTTTAATCTCTGTGTTTTCATTATTCGTTTGTAAATTCTTGGATTTTGTTGACCATGACATGTCCATTGATTAACTAATTATCATTAAAACACACAGAGGACTGATCTTCTTTTGCAAGATCACAAGTATGTTTCAAGACCATTTGCAGGTCAGGCATTGTTCTGTCTGTTCACTTTCTGAAAGTGGTTGAGGAGCAAGGGGGCAAAGATGTCTCCATTAAAACACACACACTAGCACGCACACAATTCCTTTTTTTCTTTATTTAATTTGAATTCTGTATTAGAACAAATGTTTTCAGAGTTTACAAGTTTTTTTTTTAATTTCTTGGATCAAACAATGTACAATGTTTGATTTGTTCTTGTATTCCATATTTCCAGCAGTTTTACATGATACATTCCTAGCACGAATAAGAAAAGTTTAAATCTGCTGATGATCTAAAGGAGTGATAGTTATTTGCAGACTGACAGGGTTATAAAATAATTCTGAAAGAATTGTTGCTTTTACAATACCATCCTTTATCAAGTGGCTACTCAAATCTGCCAGCTTTTCACAGAAACTGAAGTTTGATTATTAGATCCATCATGATGACCTAGTGATGCTCCAAACATTTCAAGGATTCTCCTAGCCTTAAGTTTGTGTGTGTAACTCTGGTTAATCAAAGAGAATTATTTGTGTAAATTCAAATTTAGTAATACAAATCTACTACCATAAAGGCCTGGAATGCTATGCGTTAAAGAATTTTAATTAACTTTATATGGGGAAATCTGGTTTACATAACAGTATTTCTGAAAATAATAATCCTGAAATGTAATCAGTACTTATATCAAGTTAAGTGCAATAATTAAATAGATTCTTCAACTTGCACGTTGCAAAATTCAGGTGCTAATCCTTTACTTTATTTTTAATTCAACATCAATTTATGTTCAGCAACGTTAAAAAAAAAAACATGTTATGGCCTCTGAGAAAGAACACAGTGAGTGGAAGCTGGCTTAAATGAAGGTAAACATTTTATCTAATAATTAGTGTCCCGAGTTAGAAAACATGTGCAATACATATTATAAAAAGAAGGATATTGTTTTTACTTCCATGTTCCATAAGGAAATGGATGGCAAAAAAAATCGTGTTCGAGATAAGGGCTGATTCTGATTGTACTACCCTCAATACATAAAGAAGTAATTTTTTGAAAGATGTCTGTGTATAGAATTTTGTCTATGGCGAATGATAATTGCCGCAAATTCAAATAATTTTTTGCATATTGTAGAGGACTCAAGGTCTGTTGATTTTGGTGAAGATCGGTTAAGGAGAAGGGGTAGTTTACCTGCAACATTTTATGTTTTAACAAGAGTAAAGTACTTAATTTTGATAAATAAAGTATCCTGAAAAGGTCATAATAATGCACTCTAGAAAGGTAGATGAAATATCGATAAATGAAAAGGGGTAGGGGGAAGTTGAAGGGGGAGGGGATAATTTTCTATAATTTAAAATGATAGGTGAAGGGGAGGGGATAATTTTTTATATGTGTACTACATTATCGGCAACGATGAAGTAGTTTGTTGATAAAATTCCTTTCCAGGCTGTTTGGCCGTGGTCCAATGTATTCTGCAAAACCAGACGTTTCGGAAGTGCCATCGACTGCCATCATCAGTGAAAATCAAGTGCGCTAATGTGAGGTGGTAGATGTTAGTGACCACAATTCTGTGGTTGAGGCTGAAGATAGAAGTAGTTTCTGTAGAAATATTTCATTTCTAAAACGATTTTAAATATAAATCTTAAAACATGGAAGTCATGTATGGTTCTCCACACCGATATTTTAATTATTTGCATCAAATAGTATTGTTTAATACACGTTCTATCCAGATCAAATTATGTGTATACAGTTCTGGAAAAATTAGAAATACAATTTTTTTTGTTTATTTTAAACTGTATTATGTTTGGAAGTATCCCAAAGTAAATTTAACATTAATCATGTCAATCAATGAGGCCAGTCTAGTTTTTTAAGGCTAGGAGAATCCTTGAAATGTTTGGAGCATCAGTAGGTCATCATGATGGATCTAATAATCAAACTTCAGTTTCTGTGAAAAGCTGGCAGATTTGAGTAGCCACTTGATAAAGGATGGTATTGTAAAAGCAACAATTCTTTCAGAATTATTTTATAACCCTGTCAGTCTGCAAATAACTATCACTCCTTTAGACCATCAGCAGATTTAAACTTTTCTTATTTGTGCTAGGAATGTATCATGTAAAACTGCTGGAAGCATGGTATACAAAGTTTCTATTATCCTTTTCAAGGTTGATGACCAAAACAAAAAGTACTACTTATAATTCATCATTGTAGCAGTTACACAGCAGTATACTAAACATCTCTTGGTTAATACCTGTACTCTGGTCAGGTAGGACACAATGAATCATTCAAAACAAGTACAATTCAGTGTCAATGTCTAGTGTTTATGTGTCACTGCTACCCATAGTGAATCATTTGTATTGTACATAACAAATAGTATTCTGACTGTACACGTTTTTCATCTGACAAGAATTTTATACTTAGGCAAACTCATTTAATGGTGTAACCTTCTGTAATATGTGCCAAACAAGTATTCATAAAATTAATATTTGTGTCAAATTGTGTTTTATTTATTTCAAACAAAATCTGTTTTGTGGACATAACTTTATGTCCAATACAATTATTATATTATTTCTTTTTAGTATCCCTTATAGATTTGCGTGATCAAAACTTTTAATACTAAAACTTTTTTTCAGCTGATAACCATGCTTTGTTGAGATTATTAAAGAAAAGTTTTGCTCATTCAGTGATGTGGCATCTTCAGTGATAAAGTTGAGTCTCATCGTGGTAAAACTACTGAAGACTTCATAGAATTGGAAAATTAATGAGAATAATATTCTTACAACCAGTGACAAGAATTATGAACTTAAAACAGTGGAATGAATTACTGAATACCAGATACTCTCAATTGCTAAAACAAACACACTTATATTACAACAGTTCTCTTTATATAATTATCCAGGACACACTGTATAGCCTACAAACAGTAATAAAAAATGTAAAGTACCGTTTACCAAATGGTAAAAGCTTAAGAGCATGATAATGTCTTTCAGCCGCCAGCTAAATGCAACATTATTATGGTTACTGACTGACTGATTGGTTACATACCTATCTACAGCTATGCAGTGTTGTTTGCTTGTTAGGTCTTTAATCTGCGACGGACGTTAGCACATTAGCGGTCGCGGTTTTAGTTAACGATTCCCGGCTGGTAAATGATGACGTCATGCAGCGTGATGCGTTACAGAAATTTTCAAATGACCCCCAGCCATAAGACATTATCATGTCAAAAATCACAATAGTTTACAACACAAGTAAACAATTAATCATTTGTCACTTTTATTAAAAACTGCTGTCTAATATCATCCTATATGAATGCACAACCTACTACACCAACTTTCTAAAACTCAGCTGGTGGCAGCATCCTAATTATCAGGCTAATGTGATAAAGTTCCAGATGAATGCCAAGAGTGTGGCTCTAGAATATTCTGCAGTGCTGCTGATTAACAGTATGTGATCAGCATCACATAGAGTACTACACATTTAAGCTATCTAATTGACTTGGTATTAGAAATTAGTAAAATGTGCTTGTTAACCAAATAGTGTGTTGTTACTCCTGAAAATCCCATTTCACTAAGAGCATTTTAGAAGTCTGGGTTATCTTTTATGTTTCACTCCACAAACATGCCTTTAGTTCAGCATTTCTTAACCTATTGGGCATGAGCCACTGCAGGGTCCCGAGAGGGCATTTGGTGGGTTGCAAAGTCAGGTTCGGAAATTTATTTACTGTGTCTTAAAAAGCTACTACATGTAAATAACTAAGATATATCATTTTAACAATTTAAATTCAACCTGTTTTGTACATAGTCTAAACTGTACATTTTTGTTATTCATGCTCTACCATTGTTTTTTACCAGCTCTGATGTTTAACTCTCTATAACCAGATTGAAAGTTGCTTCCCAGAGGGATACAGTGAATTCAATTGGATTCAAGACCCATTCTTGTATTTTGAAAGTTCTAACATGTTGTCAGTAAAACTAAATGAGCAATTGTGTGATATCATCTGTGATGCTGGGATTAAAACTAAATTTTTAGTAAATTATTTTGTATAGTTAGTGATAACATGAGACATGTCATGGACAACAAAATCCATAAACTTTTAGATTCTGACTTAACAAAGTTCTGGATATCTTTAAGAGATGAATATCCTGAACTTTCGGAGTTGCTCATCCCATTCACCACCTCATTCTTGAGTGAAATGGGATTTTCATCTCAAGTGAAAAGCAAGCACACAAATAGACTTGATGCACACTCAGATTTATGACTTAATTTAACCACTCTTGAATCCAACATACCCCAGCTTTTGCAGAAAAAGCAGCTCCAACTGTCACATTAGTAACTAATGATTAGTTAGGCAAGTAAAAACTCTTTTGTTTTTAACTTCAGCATGTGTTTATTAGAGCAAATTAGTCTTTTGAATTACATATTTGCTTTTTGCTTTTCTATAATTAAGTGTATATATAATTTGTTTAAGCATAAAAGAAGGCTTAAAGTTCTCAGTGTTACCAAAAATATGATTATAAAGTGGGTGCACAAGTAGTTCTGCCATGCGCACCCCTACAAGTCTAATTAATTTTAAAAATCTAAAAGGTTAAGTTAGATAATTAAACGTAGACACAACCTCCCAAAATCGTCTCTGTACCGTAATTATGTGCGATAAATGGAAACTAATTTCTGTAATTCCAATAAATACACCCTTTTAATAAAATATGTACCAATAAACTCCAATAAAATACTGTATGTACGAATAACGTAGCCTACTAGGTTATACGTCCTAAATTGGAAGTACCGATAGGTTTTAATTCGAATAAATACAGCCTTTTATCCATACAATAAATACAGCTTTGAATGTACACTAACAAAGGAAATTTTTGTTAAATCTAATTAATTTTAAAAATCTAAAAGGTTAAGTTGCATTGTTAAACGTAGACACAACCTCCAAAAATCGCCTGTGTACCGTAATTATGTGCGATAAATGGAAAATAATTTCTGTACTTCCAATAAATACACCCTTTTAATAAAATATGTGCCAATAAACCCCAATAAAATATGCAAATAGGTTATAGGTCTACGTTCTAAATTGGAACTAGGTTTTAATTCCGGTACTTCGAATAAATACAGCCTTTAATGTTATGTACAGCAGCCTTGTATGCATACAATAATTTAATGTACACTAACAAAGGAAATTTTTGTTAAATCTAATTAATTTTAAAAATCTAAAAGGTTAAGTTGCATTGTTAAACGTAGACACAACCTCCAAAAATCGTCTGTGTACCGTAATTATGTGCGATAAATGGAAAATTATTTCTGTACTTCCAGTAAATACACCCTTTTATTGTACACTAACAAAGTAAATTTTATTTAAGTTACATTGTCTACATAACCTCCATAAACTGGCATTAGTTACTTGTGAAGAAAACAGTTCTAGTACACATAGAAAACGGAAAAGGGATACAAACGTGGAGACGGAAGTTGTTTGGCCGCAGGAAACAGTAAAAGACCCCGGTTTTCTTCACTAGTAACTAATGCCAGGTTCTGGAGGTTATGTACGACAATGTAACAAATAAAATTTACGGGTCTTTCACTATAGCCTGCGGCAAAAGGCAACTTCCGTCTCCACATTTGTACTTTCCTTCCGTGTTCGATGTGTACTAGAACTGTTTTCTTCACAAGTAACTAATGCAAGTTTATGGAGGTTATGTAGACAATGTAACTTAAATAAAATTTACTTTGTTAGTGTACAATAAAAGGGTGTATTTACTGGAAGTACAGAAATTATTTTCCATTTATCGCACATAATTACGGTACACAGACGATTTTTGGAGGTTGTGTCTACGTTTAACAATGCAACTTAACCTTTTAGATTTTTAAAATTAATTAGATTTAACAAAAATTTTCTTTGTTAGTGTACATTAAATTATTGTATGGATACACGGCTGCTGTACATAACATTAAAGGCTGTATTTATTCGAAGTACCGGAATTAAAACCTAGTTGAAGTGAAACTTCTTTATCGACGTATGAGAGAAATTTTATTAAATATCACTATAATATTGACGACTCGGAACACAAAGTTTTTATAAGTAAAAACGTAAAGTTTTACCTTACAGCCTAAACCGGCTTTCACCTATAGAAGGCTTCATCAGAGGCTGTCGTTAGTAGCGCTGCTCGTCTTGTTGTTGGCGACGAGAAAGTGTTTCGAAAGATTGAAGCTGTGTGTGTGTGGTGAGATGTGTTCGAATAATGCGTGCGATTTGAATTGTGTCTGTTCGTTTAGGATGTCGTTTTTATTTGTTTTTGTGTGTTTGTATATTTCTAATTGTTCTAGAGTGTCTAGTTTTCGGCCTTTTGTGTGTACGTGTAGTATGTTCATGTTATTGTCGATGTTTTTATGTGATTTGAAGTTTGATGCTCATTTCAAGTGATGCTCCAAACATTTCAAGGATTCTCCTAGCCTTAAAAAACGACTGGCCTCATTGATTGACATGATTAAAGTTAAATTTACTTTGGGATACTTCCAAACATAATGCAGTTTAAAATAAACAAAAAAAAATGTATTCTAATTTTTCCAGAACTGTATACACATAATTTGATCTGGATAGAACATGTATTAAATAATAATACTATTTGATGCAAATAATTAAAATATCCGTGTGGAGAACTATACATGACTTCCATGTTTTAAGATTTATATTTAAAATCGTTTTAGAAATGAAATATTTCTACAGAAACTACTTCTATTTCAGCCTCAACCACAGACAACACACACACACACACACAATTCCTTTTTTTCTTTATTTAATTTGAATTCTATATTAGAACAAATGTTTTCAAAGTTTACAATTTTTTTTTTTAATTTCTTGAATTAATTTTTTTAATTTTATGCAGTGTGGACACATACAGAGGAGTGTTAGTTTTTATGTTTTTTTCAATAAATAAAAATGGGAGGAGTGAGTGAGAGTGAGAGAGAGAGAGACCAAAAATAACACATACAGAAATTTCGTCAGAACTTTTCCTTTCTAATAGTAAAAATATAACTAAATAATGAATGAGAAAGAACATTAACAAAATTAATGGAAATTATAGTTGTTATTTGTTGTCTAATAAACAGGTACTAGTAATGGCTTCATATACTTCACATCTTAAATTATAAGCACACATTAGTACATAGTGTTACTAATTTCACAAGTCCACAATATTTGTAATTATTAAATTCCACTCTAACCCATTATTAATACTTAATCATTTGCGTGTTAACGGAAACTGCACATTGCTTTTTATTGCATTATGTTGAAAAAAGGATTTTAATGTACTTGTTTGGTTATATGTTAGATTGTACTGGGTTCTAAATTGTAAGTAGAATTCTTGAAAAGAACGAATCCATATTATTTTTACCATGTGGGGCGCATTCCTTGAAACATGTGGGGCGCATTCCTTGAAACATGTGGGTTTTAATGCTGCAAAACTCAGTGCAGATGTGATGACATTTTTCGGGCATGTTGCAAGTCTTTACTCATTTTTCTCTAGCAGCCCTAGAGAAAAATGTTGGGAAGTTTTGAAAAAGCACATTCCTTTATCACTGCAGAGCTTCCCTGAAACAAGATGAAGTGAGAGGATCCAAGCTGTCAAACCGATAGTTAAGCACTACCCAGGAGTACTTAAATTGTTGGATATACTTTAGAAGAGATGTCTTCTAGTCTAACTCCCTCTGCCTACAACATCATATTAGGGTTTAAGAAATATTTCAATTCCACAAAGAGCTTAATGTTGGCATCATTTTGGTTCAAAGTGCTTTCATATATTGACTAAAAAAATGTTGTTATTCAAAGCAACGGAATCACACTCGTTGAAATAACTCTAGTGGAAGATTTGCTGACAGAATTGAAATTGTTGCGTGATAACCCAGACAGCATAATTGAAGAACCAAACTTAATTGCAAAAGAACTAATAAAAGTTCCTCCTGAATCTCCCAAAAGGTAGAAAAAAAGTACAGATCAATCCAATAGTGATTTTTCAGTAAACAAAGATCAAGAAAATAAATTTAAAACCTCAGTCATGTACCCAGTATTAGAGTTTGTAATGGGCAACATAAAAACACGATTCACTGCAATTAGTTCAATTCGTGACTTGTTTCCACCAGTATTGAACTTTACGGACATGGAAAATGATGAATTAGAATTGAAAGTAAAAGTTCTCATTAGCAAGTTTAAAAAGGAATTGGCAATGGATCTATTTGAAGAAATATAACACTTGAAGAACATTTATAAAACAGAGTTTGAATCAGAAAAGAATCCACTAAGCCTACTCCAAAAACCTTCAAGCTGTATTTGTGAACTTCTGTCTTGCCTATAGGCTTTTCTGTACTATTCCAGTTACAGTTTCGTCTCCTGAAAAATCTTTCAGCAGGTTAGCGAATTCACTGAAAACTTGGCAGAGAAGCACTACCTACCAAGAATGGCTTAATAATTTGGCAATTTTAGCTATTAAAAATGAATTGGCTAACAGTATTAATTTATCAGTCAGATGTTATTGACCAGTTTGCTCAAATGAAAGCAAGAAAAAAACTTTGCACTACTTAAGCCGTTTTAGAAACGGGTCTCTCACTTATAATTGGTTATACTCTTAGACATATTTTTGTTTATCTTTGTAACAACTGACTTATGTATCACTTATGTGTTGATAAACACAGATTATGTTTATTTTTTGTCATAAATTTAGAACATAGTAACATTGAATTCCAATCTAACCCATTATTAATATTTAATCATTTGGGTGTTAAAAGAAACTGCACATTGCTTTTTATTGCATTATGTTGAAAAAAGGATTTTAATGTAGGTCTACTTGTTTGGTTATAGGCCTACGTTAGATTGTACTGTGTTCTAAATTGGAAGTAGGATTTAATTCCGGTACTTCGAATAAATACAGCCTTTGAATGTACACTAAGTAAGGAAATGTTTGTTAAGTCTAATTAATTTTAAGAATCTAAAAGGTTAAGTTAGATAATTAAACGTTGACACAACCTCCCAAAATCGTCTCTGTACCGTAATTATGTGCGATAAATGGAAACTAATTTCTGTACTTCCAATAAATACACCCTTTTAATAAAGTATGTACGAATAACGTAGCCTACTAGGTTATACGTTCTAAATTGGAAGTACCGATAGGTTTTAATTCGAATAAATACAGCCTTTTATCCATACAATAAATACAGCCTTTGAATGTACACTAACAAAGGAAATTTTTGTTAAATCTTATTAATTTTAAAAATCTAAAAGGTTAAGTTACATTGTTAAACGTAGACACAACCTCCAAAAATCGTCTGTGTACCGTAATTATGTGCGATAAATGGAAACTAATTTCTGTACTTCCAATAAATACACCCTTTTAATAAAATATGTGCCAATAAAATATGCAAATAGGTTATAGGTCTACGTTCTAAATTGGAACTAGGTTTTAATTCCGGTACTTCGAATAAATACAGCCTTTAATGTTATGTACAGCAGCCTTGTATCCATACAATAATTTAATGTACATTAACAAAGGAAATTTTTGTTAAATCTAATTAATTTTAAAAATCTAAAAGGTTAAGTTGCATTGTTAAACGTAGACACAACCTCCAAAAATCGTCTGTGTACCGTAATTATGTGCGATAAATGGAAAACAATTTCTGTACTTCCAGTAAATACACCCTTTATTGTACACTAACAAAGTAAATTTTATTAGTTACATTGTCGTACATAACCTGGCATTAGTTACTTGTGAAGAAAACAGTTCTAGTACACATCGAACACGGAAAAAAATACAAACGCGGAGACGGAAGTTTGTGGCCGCAGGCTATAGTTATTACTAACATTTATTTACCAGCTGTAGCCTGGAAGTTTGTTACTGCATCAATGTGGTGCTTATTGTCTTAGCTGTTAGCACGAAACAAGTTCAAATATACTACAAAATACGGGTCTTTCACTAAATCCTGCGGCAACATTAACTTCCGTCTCCGCGTTTGTACTTCTTTCCGTTTCCGATGTGTGCTAGAACAGTTTTCTTCACAAGTAACTAATGCCAGGTTATGGAGGTTATGTACGACAAGGTAACTTAAATAAAATTTACTTTGTTAGTGAACAATAAAAGGGTGTATTTATTGGAAGTACATAAATTAGTTTCCATTTATCGCACATAATTACGGTACACAGACGATTTTTGGAGGTTGTGTCTACGTTTAACAATGTAACTTAACCTTTTAGATTTTTAAAATTAATTAGATTTAACAAAAATTTCCTTTGTTAGTGTACATAAAATTATTGTATGGATAAAAGGCTGTACATAACATTAAGGGCTAGCGCAGACGGTCGATTTTTTACTCGGCCGATTAAAATATCGGTTATTTGAAGTATTGCCTTCAAATTATTTTGAACGCACACGAGCGATTAAAAATCGCCCATACATGGGCGATTTTCAGTACAGTTGTGAAATGGATTTCGATGAGACTGCATGTACCTGTGCCCTTCTGTTACGTTTTCGGAAGAAAAGGCGAGAAAGAAAGTACTGGGTTCACCCTATTGTTAGCCGGAGACTTTTCGACGGACAATTTTACAAACTTTTCATGTCCCTACGGGAACATCGAAACAAATGTTTCAATTATTTTAGAATGTCGGTGAATAGTTTCGATATGTTATTAAGACTTATGGTAAATATTTACCTGTGCTACACCATACGCCATATTAACTGAGTAGTTGTGGGATCACCACTACATTTTGCCTTAACGTAATTCAATTGCCTACAACGCAAAGCATTACATTTCAGACTCGTGGGTGGCCGACTCATCAGTTTCCTACAGTATCCACCGCTGAGAGTGATTTTGGGTAGCCGGCTCACCGCACATGCTTTAGTCTACGGCGCCTTCGGCGCCTCCGAGGTTACTAATAATAAACTCGCGGTGGGCTCAACGCAAAGCTTTAAACCGCCGTTTGGGCTCAACGCAATTTTGAACATGTAAGAATCATGTAAATTTTGTTTTGGAAACGCATCAACATGATTTCCAGTCAAATTCGGCTCACCGTCTACACAGTCAATATGGCGATCATTCACTTTTGCATGCATCCTTATGGGAGTATTTATTTTATTTTTTTTCTTCGTAAATAGCTTCGACCCCCGTTTAAAATTAATTTTCGCGTGTTTATATAACATAGAAGAATAAAAAAAAAAATATTTCACTTCAAGATTGTATGGTGGAGCACAGGTAAATATTAACCAGACTTATTGGTCATCGGATAACTTACTCGAATACGAATATGCGGCTGGCCGTTCCACCTGAAGAAAGATTGGCTGTAACTCTAAGGTAAGAAGGTTGTAGCTGAACTGCATGTTGGTTAACGCCTAATTGTCTGCGAGAAGATTGGTCAAATTTTATCGACTGATAAAATGTTTTGTAGTGTTTTTTCGTTTCTGTTACCAATTTATGTTTGCTATTAAACCGCAATATTACGTTGCCGGCAATGATATTCGGGCAAATTAAAAGTTTTTGCTTATGTTTTACTATCAAGCGTTTTGTTTTTATTCTTTTGCCACAAGTGGAAACGTCCCAAAAGTGTGGACCGCTTTGAATATCGGAAAAAATGTAAGAAACAAGATGTACTCGGATGACGTTTCTAAAAGCACAAAAGTTGTGTATGTAGAAGTCAGTACTGTGTTACACTTAGTTTGATTCGAACACAGAAACTTTTACATTTGCTGCTTTATCATGACAGAAAGTTTATGAATAGGCATATTTAGAGTCTGCAGTTTGGTGTCTCTGTCGAATAACGTCAAGTTTTGTTCGCCGGAGAGTTTATACACAAAGTAATGCACAACTCCAAGCTATATTCGTAACTACAGTTTTTTTCCAACATCTACTGCACTTAGTAACATTCTTAACTAACCACCAATTTGTTGAAAAGTAAATTTAAAAATTACTTTACAAAAGAAGTAAATATTTGTCCTCTAAAAGTCCACCAAAATCAAATTCAAGCTAAATTTAAATCGATAGTTACCCAATGAGATTACACTAATAATTTCATTACCTTTGACTCGATAAAGTGGTGGGTGCACCCTTAGGTTGCCAAAAAATCTAGATAACCAATTATGTTAATGGAGAACGAGAGTTTCCGTTGTAAGACATTAGCATAATTGATGAGGGAATTTGGAGGATACTGCGCAAACTGAGGCGGTAGATAGGCTGTCGAGGTCTTCAGATAAAGGCCGAGACGACATAAGACGTAGAACAAGGAGATCGTTGATAATATAGAGTGGCAGAGCTTCCATGTATATAAATTGAACAAGGAAGAGACAGACAGTAAAACCTAAGGAAGGTCTTTGTTGAATACTGGGTGAATAATAGCTGAAGAAGAAGAACTTTGGTGTTATGCACTGTATTACTTTCTTTCAGTAAGAATTTATTCTACTGCGTCCCAAAAGCGAGAACGACATTTTACGAGGTTCTGAGGAGTTAAACTTAAGATTAGATCTCCGGATACTATAGTTGGGAGAACGCTACCGAGAAGAACGCGTTCCACTTCTTGAACTGCGGTGCACCTGTCTCGGACAAAGAGTGACGCAGCCCCACTCCATAGATACTTAATTCCAGCACGTACGCTTCAATATGGTTGGACTGTTGCTGGTGGGCGTAACTCGATATGCTACCCGTCCGTAGACTACCAGTGCTGTGCCATCAAAGCCGGTACAGGGATCCGCGCAGTTTCTGTTACACAAAAAACAGTGTCTACTACTGGGTAGATTGCCAATAATGTCTCATAGGTAAAACATACAGGCAGGCAGTACCAGGTCGCTAGCTGCTGTGACATAACATAAATAGGTCGGCACTTGGTGTGTTCGGAGTGTAATATTATATTCATGCCAAAACCATGTAGCTGAGAGGCAACTAACTGATTGTTTTGAGGAATTAACGAAAAAATAACCATTTTATATATTTATTTAAGGTAGCTAAAAATAATGTTGATAATGAGTAAAAGTTAAGTTATGAAAATAACTAGCTTGGCCAAGATACGTACGTTATTGCAGTGTCGCGTAAATTGTGTGTGCTCTCGGTCTTATTTTATAGCTGTATATAATACAAGTGCCGAGCTACGCGCTTCCTACTGGTAAAAACAAAGACTTGAAAATATGTATAATTATTTCACTACAACTCGGAACACAAAACTTTTTATGGGTAAAAACGTAAAAGTTTTACCTTATAACCTGAACCGGTTTTCACTTTTAAAAAGCTTCTTCAGAGGTTTTTAAGGCGAACCTCTGAAGAAGCTTTTTAAAAGTGAAAACCGGTTTAGGTTATAAGGTAAAACTTTTACGTTTTTACCCATAAAAAGTTTTGTGTTGTGAGTCGTAGTGAAATAATTATATTTAGTTAAGTAACGGACACGTCATGACAACGAAATCCAAGAATTGAAAATATGCACCAAACTGTTATTACTGACTATCTGAAATACAAAATTCAAATTTTGTGTCAAACTACTACTACTATTGTTTCCAAAGAAAAATATAGAAAACAAAATATTTTACTGAAAAGACCAACAAATTCAAATTATATAAAAATTTATTGCAGTGACATAATCGAGGAAGTACTATCATCATTATCGCATGCTGTTTCTTGTTGCGACTCCTCTACTGGATTGAAACTGGAGATGTAATTCGCTGCAGACGATGTATGTTGGATCTGCCACTGTGGAAATTGGGATGCAGAAGATGTAGATGGCGTAGATATGTTAACATGCTGCTGTGGAAATGCAGATGTAGAAGGTGTAGTTGACATATTTAAGTTCATATACTGCTGTGGAAATGCGGATGGATCTGATGTAAATGACATAGGCTGATTCATATGTTGTTGTGGATATGAGGATGGAGCTCTCATTATTGGTGGATTGCTGAAATATATGTTAGGTTGCTCATGTCGTGTAGCCATGTTACCATACCTGCGGATACGATGCAGCACATTCATTATTTCTATCTTGGCGTCGAATTTTTGATCGTGATTAAACGATTTCAATGTGGGCAACAACGAGAGTAAAAAATATTTATCTTCGTCGATTTCTTTGTCATCGTTTTTTTTCTCCCGCAAGATTTTTAATAAAGAGTCCTCGTAGTTTCTCTGAGAGTTTTTTTTTGCCATTTTTCTACGGGTGGGTGTTTCGAAACAATCTGTTATTGGTTGCTGAATTTGAACCGATTCTACATCCGCATCTTCTACGTTGTCTTCGGGCTCACTGATCGGCGAATCCAAGTTACTACTAGTTGATCGCCCTTCAACTGTTGGTAACAGAAATAGCAATTGGTCAAAATAAACGTATTGACGCCTTTTTCTGTTGGCACAGATCCAGATTTGATTTTTGTCTGTTCATTGTATTCTTTTTTGAAACACGTTCTTAAGTTTCTCCATTTTCTTTGCAGCTCCTTCCCTGAAAAGCATACAGTCTAAAATTAACGGACAGTTTATAAAAAATAAAATGTTTTATATCTTCGTAAATATTATTTTCATACTAGTTTCTTAGGCTAAATATATATTTTCATTATTTTAAACATGATAATTTTTACTGAATTCAACTTCTTCTTTTCAGGTACCTTGCAACCGGAAATAGTTTTGTATCCCTCCATTACGAATACCTATTGGGTGCTTCAACTATTCGAGTAATAGTTAGAGATACATGTGATGCTATTGGGGAGTGTCTACTACTTGAGTACATGCCTCCTAAAGACTGTCAAGATTGGTTAAAAATTGCAAATGAGTTTTACGAGCGAACACAATTTCCGAACTGCATTGGTGCCGCTGATGGCAAACATTTTGAAATTAAAAATCCAGCTAACAGTGGCTCTGACTTTTTTAATTACAAATCTTTTTTTTCTATCGTTTTGATGGCCATAACTGATGCAGACTATTGCTTTACAGCGATTGGTGTTGGATCATTCGGATCATGCAGCGATTCATTCATTTTCCAGAACTCAAAATTTGGAAGTTTATTGTCGAAAGGTGAAGTGAATGTACCCAATGCAAGAAAGTTACCTCATGACAATGAGGGAACACCTATGCCATTCGTACTCGTTGGAGATGAGGCTTTTGCAAACTCAAGTCAAATTTTGAGACCATACGCCAGGCAAAATTTAACTGTAAGTAAGTGTATATTTAATTACAGACTATCAAGGGCACGTAGGATGGTTGAATGTACATTTGGGATTTTAGCAAACAAATGGCGAATTTTTCACCGACCACTCGATGTTAACACTAACTTCTGTGACGCTATTATTAAAGCTTGCTGTATACTGCACAATTATGTAAGAAAAAAAGATGGCATTGCTTTTGAAGACACGCTATTTCAGTACCCTATGGAAAGTGTACGTCCCACCAGAATAAGGGGTGACTTAAGTTAATAAGAGATTATTTTGCAAAATACTTTGTCACACCACAAGGATGTGTGTCCTGGCAGTACGAACATATTTAATTACTACTTCTTTTTATTTTACATCTTTTATATTTCGTTTGGCACAGCTGAGCGTACCATAAATGTAAAAATTGTAGGATACAATTGTAATGACAAAATTTTGTAAAACTGAAAACTGTGGAATAAAATTTTTTATTAATTAACCAACGTTATTATATATATATATATATATATATATATAGGCTATAATTTGAAACGGTTCATGAAAATAAAAATTCATTAACTCTGCGTAGGCCTACCGATTGTCGCAAATTTTGGCAGATGGATCGCGCTGAAATTTGCCTAAACTTACACCGTTTTTTTCAGCCATCCATCATCCTAAAAATTTGAAAAAATTACGTTGTATTTTTACCATACTGAAAACAGGTTCATAACAAAGAAAAACCTAACGGCTAGCGTTTTTTAGTTTTAAGAATTAAAAAGAATTTTTTTACGAAAAAATTCCATTTTCTGTCATTTTTTCTAATTTACGCTAGGTCTCAAAACAATTTCTTAATGAATACGTTCGATTTCCATCTCAAACGTATTCGTTGAGGTTAATTTCGGTTTTGTAATTTTTGATATTTTTACAACTCGCAGACGTCTTCTTGATCTTCGTGCGTATAGAGCGAATCTTAATTATACTTTACGTTCGAGAAATAAAACAC
This sequence comes from Magicicada septendecula, assembly GCA_034769895.1. NCBI lineage: Eukaryota > Metazoa > Arthropoda > Insecta > Hemiptera > Cicadidae > Magicicada > Magicicada septendecula. Next base: position 210,395,195 of record CM068371.1, read on the forward strand.
ATGGAAATGATATTGGTAATAATAATGTTTAATCTTTAAAATTTTTATTCAGGTTTAGTAAAAATTGTTATTTCGATATTAACATTTCGATACAACAAACTCTACATAAACGCGGGCGCGGTACGAAGTGAGTTTTAAACTATTTAGTTATTTGATTATAAATATTTTAAAATAATTACTCACCTTTTTCTTTTTTTCTCCAGGTTCTAGTTTACTGTAATCGGGAATGAATATGTCGCATAACTCCAGCCACAATTTCTTTTTTACATTTCTATCTGAATATTCCTTTAAATTTTTCTTATACAAAGCTGATCTCTTTTCTACTTCGCTGATAAATAGTTCTGTATCAAACGCAGCCATCACAAAATTCACTTTTTATTTAAAAAAATATTTATCTCGTTAAAAAAACAAAACTGAACTACACGTTGTCATGGAGACCGTCAATACAATAACAAGAAATTGCTCGAAGAAATTGCTTCGTGTGCGCTGACAGGTTCAAATATGTACGATACAGATCGACGGGCGATAATTGCATCGCCCAATAATCTGTGGCACCGCACAGATTTTTAATCGCCGGCAATTTCTGATCGCCTGTGTGCGCTCTCCTATTTCAGTTTATGTGTTACAAATCCAGCGATTCATAATCGCCCGGGGAAAAATCGACCGTCTGCGCTAGGCCTAAGGCGAGGCCTATTTAAGGGTATTTTAGTTAGTCTATGGAGCATATGGTTGAAGGCCGCATGTTTATGTTGTGTTGGGTGGTTTGATGCGTTGTGTATAACCATGTCAGTTGTGGTTGGTTTCCTGTATATTTTGTATGTGTGTGTGTTGTTAGTTTTGTTAATTGTTAGGTCTAGAAAATTTATACTATTGTTTTGTTCAATTTCCAGTGTAAATTTTAATTTGTGGTGTATAGTGTTTATGTATTTGTGGAAGTTTTCAACTTGTCTTGTGTTGCCTTTGAATAAAAGTAATATATCATCTACATACCTGTGCCAATATATAATTTTGTTAGTGTATTTGTTGTTGTTTATTATGTGGTTCTGTTCTATGTTGTGTAAACACAAATACAAAATAGCATACAGAACAACCAATACCATTACAAAACACATCAATAATACAAACACAGACATAGACAAATATAACAAAACAGGTGTTTACAAATTAAAATGTAATGACTGCAATAGTTTCTACATCGGCCAGACAGGAAGATCTTTTTCATCCCGTTATTCTGAACATTTAAAAGCTCTAACCAACAACAATATACACTCCGCATTTGCCACACACATACACACAGAAAACCACAATTACACCAACATAGACACCAATCTCGAAATTTTACATTACTTACCTAAAGGCCGTAAACTCAACACAACTGAACAATACGAAATATATAAACACCACACAACACAACCAAACAACATACTCAACGATCAATTACAATATAAATCACATACACTTTTTGACACAATTTTACAAAAAACAAACATCAAGTTGAACACCAATCCCCTTCCTCCACACACCACCCCCACTACACCTTCCACACAAAAACCGTTACGAAATGATGGCAGTCTGACCAAAAAGCTGAAGAAGGCGGATACTTAAGCCGAAACGCGTCCGACGAAAAAAGTAAGTTTTTCACAAGATAAAGTTCATTTTTAGTAAAGTAAGGTTTTTCGTTTCCATAGACATGAGCTCAGAATTTCTGAAAATGATATTTCTTTGCGTAAGCACCAATCCCGAAATCTGACTTCAGGTCATACCTACATGATCGTGTATTATTAAAACTCTTCCAGTTCCTTTGTAAACGTTTGTATTAACAAATCCATGTATTCTTAGAAGAACCGATAGAGACGATCAGACAAAAATATACGATATCGATCCTTTTTATACGGTATGTGAAAAAAAATGTGCCTTTTTTATATGGAAAAATATTAAGTGAAATTTTTATGCAAATTGTGTAAACCTTCACGCATTCGTTGATTATAAAACTTCGCCGGTAAGAATATTTAGGGAAGAAAGAACTGAAATCATTAACCACGTAATTAACGTTCATTTTATTTTCTTCATAATTCATTCAATGTTATTAAGCCGTGCCTACTTCCAAGATGGCGTTATTAAACAAACGACTGTTAAGGAAGGGAACGTTGACACACATGCTAATAGTAGGTTAACAATAGGGTGAACCCAGTACTTTCTTTCTCGCCTTTTCTTCCGAAAACGTAACAGAAGGGCACAGATACATGCAGTCTCATCGAAATCCATTTCACAACTGTACTGAAAATCGCCCATGTATGGGCGATTTTTAATCGCTCGTGTGCGTTCAAAACAATTTGAAGGCAGTACTTCAAATAACCGATATTTTAATCGGCCGAGTAAAAAATCGACCGTCTGCGCTAGCCCTAAAGGCTGTATTTATTCGAAGTACCGGAATTAAAACCTACTTCCAATTTAGAACGTAGGCATATAACCTAGTAGGCTACGTTATTGGTGCATACCGTCAAATGAGGATACTTGAGACAAGTTTTATTTTTTCTTTGATGCCATTTACTCCCCTTTTGAAAAAATGTGATTGTTACACCTCAAGACCTCCAGTCTGTGCTTACAGTTTCTATATATATTAACATTTTCTCTACATTTTTATTTTTATCCCCTCCACAAACTAATTTAATATACTGTGTCTCAAGTTACCCAGTGGGTTGGGGGTAAAATGAGACATGAACTAAAACACCATATATAGCAATGATTTTTGACTGGATGTCTCAAGTAAGGCATTGCCGGGTTTACTTGAGACCTAAACAAGTTACCATATTACCAAGTGGTACCTAATATTTAGTGAATACAAAAAATAACACTGATAAAATCACTTTATTATTCAAACACAAAAAATTAACAGGACATTTTCAACAATTGTGAAGCCCTTGAATGACTTTATTGAGTGTAACTTTACATATTATAACCTACTTTCACTTACTTTTCAGAACACATAAAATTTATGAAATATTAAAAAAAAAATGACGGCCTCGAATAATTTTGTAAGGTGTAACTTTACGAACAATAACTTCTATGTCTACTTCATTTTCATCGTCAATGTCTGGGAAAATGAAAACACTGTCATTTTTTGAGGACCTCCTAAGGAACTTGACCTTAACTTTGGTTTGATTTTCATCTTTGTCCAATACTTGGGCAATGAAGTTTTTCGCAGACTCTTGTCTAGTGCCAACAGCATACATAAGCCGAACTAACACAAAAGTATCTTTAGTGAGTTCTGCCATGGTCACAGAATGTTGTCCAGTTGGTGTAGACTCTTCTTGTTTTCCTTCTTGAGCCAGATCTAGCAACTCCTCATCGCTGGTGAAATGTACATCAAGATCCGAGTCCGAATCATGCAATGAGTAGGAACTGTTTTCTGATTCGGAACTCCATACGTGTTTACGTCCTCTGTTCTTGAAGAAAGCATTTGTACTAGTACATATTCTTGAAAACGGATTAATTGCTTGGGATCTTTCACCTGTTGTTTTCTTCTGCACAGTGGAGCTCCTACTTGAATGAGATGTCGTTTCTGGCAGTGAAAGGACGTCAACTCTGTTGGAATCTTCAGAATCCTGTTCCCTTGAGTTTTTCTTTACCAAAACTTTTCTTGAACGCTTTGAGTTTCTTGGAGTTGTGGGATTCTTGGGGGAATCTGTTTCAAGCATTCCACCAACAATTCCCTTCCCAGGTGGAAGATTTAGCCTCTTCTTTCTTACTCTTAAGGGTTGGGTTTCTTTGCATCTTAATTCAGTTAGAAACTCCTGAAACCTTGCAGTCCATTCCCCTTTATTGGCTGTTTCTTCTCCATTAGATGTGGTCAGGATGGTTGTGTTCAATGGCAGCCTTTTCAGAGCTTGGTTCCTGTCCAGTGGACACACCCCTGAGCCCCTAAATCCTGCTTGATTGTTTTTCGAGTTGTTGATTCTAGTTCTTGCAGACAAGACTTGAACAGACGTGAGAAAGTGTCTTTTGGAATGGTCCCTCTATTTTTGTTTTTCCATCCTTCTAGAACCTCTGCCCACTTCAACTTGAGTGGCTTAAAAAATGCCACATCCAGAGGCTGTGTCAGTCCTGTGCTGTTTGGAGGTAAAAGGACAAACCGAATGTTCATTTTCTCACATTGTCTTATCATGAAGGGGGGTCACATGACTAGCTAGGTTATCCCCTAGCAGAATTTTGGGGTTTTCATTGGGAGATCTCCGGAAATATGGCATGATTATTTTTTCAAACCAGTCATCAAAAACTTGCATATTGAACCAGCCACTTGGTGAAGTATTATAACCACAGCCCTGTGGTCCACCCATTGTCCAGGTGTCATATGGGGGACATTTGGCTTTGTATACCACATGTGGCGGCAGTAGAACCCCATTGGCTGCGACAGAAAACATAACGGATACGCTGGACTTGGAGGAATCCATGATTCGCTCTGGGTGACGACAATTACGTTTCACAAGGACTTTTTTTCGCTGTGGGTCATCAGTGATATTAGTTTCATCGTAATTTACGATCAAACTAGGGTCAACATCCTTTAAAGTCTTCTGAAGTTCATCAAAGTATTTGTTTAAAATGTCATTGTCAACATTAGCTCTGGATCTTTTTATATTTTGGCACAACCTCTGGGTCAAATCCCCTTTGTTTCTGTTCAGAAATGACTCAACCCAATCTGGACCAGGCATATTGTTTTGAAAACGAAGCTCTGTGCATTCTTTACGGTCTAAGAAGCCCTTGACTATAAGACGAACATCTAGTTTAGTTAGGGGGAAACCCCATTCCCCTGCAAGCTTGATACACTCAACAATAGATTTTTCATCTTCATCGTTGAAAACCGCTGGTCTTCCATATTTACCTCTGTGTTTACCTTTTAATCGGCGGTGAAAAGAGTCTTTACTGACACCATACTTCTCAGCTGCTTTCCTGATAGCTAGACCTTCTTCTTGTACACCCTTAAGCGCCTTTTCCATCTGATCATCTGTGAAGTTCCGATATTGTCTGGATCCAACCTTTCTTATATAATTTTGTGGCATGATACCTGAAAGAAACAAAACCAGGACAAGAGAGGTGGTTATAGGGGTATGGTATTAATTATAAAAAAAGTGAACTTTTTTTGTTAATACCGGTACTGAATTTGTTGTTCATTAACCCACATCAGTACTTTATTTAATTAATATGCATTTCAACATTTTACAAAACAAAACATTGTGTTTGTTTGTTTCTCATTGAAAAACAATGAAAGAGGCCAGTATTTAATAAAAAAATCATTTTTGGGGGAACTTGAGACGTCTCAACTTACCCCAACTCTTTTGTCTCAAGTTACCCCAAAAATTACCACTCTAGGGAAATTTTGCTTTCTGTTAAAAATGAGTGATGGCACTGCTGGAATTATTGGAGGGAAAGTAAGCTAAGGAAGTGAGGTTAACCAACACTGACTTTGTTTCTGCCTAAAATAAAACAGTTAAGTTGCACCTTGGCAGTTAGTTGATGAAAAAGTTATTTTAAAAAAGCGTTAATTTTCTTGATAATTTGTAATATTCTTACCTGAGGTTTAAATGACCTGCTGATAATTCCAAACAAAGCTGAAAGGATGTTAACAGTAACCACACACTGAAAATCCAAAACCTCAAACAGTGTGACCACTACAAAATTAAAGATATTATTGTATTTTGTCTGAAGTTGCCCCATAGTCTCAAGTATCCCCAATGACGGTATTTTATTGGGGTTTATTGGCACATATTTTATTAAAAGGGTGTATTTATTGGAAGTACAGAAATTAGTTTCCATTTATCGCACATAATTACGGTACAGAGATGATTTTGGGAGGTTGTGTCAACGTTTAATTATCTAACTTAACCTTTAGATTTTTAAAATTAATTATATTTAACAAAAATTTCCTTTGTTAGTGAACATTAAATTATTGTATGGATAAAAGGCTGTACATAACATTAAAGGCTGTATTTATTCGAAGTACCAGAATTAAAACCTACTTCCAATTTAGAACGTAGGCATATAACCTAGTAGGCTACGTTATTGGTGCATATTTTATTGGGGTTTATTGGCACATATTTTATTAAAAGGGTGTATTTATTGGAAGTACAGACATTAGTTTCCATTTATCGCACATAATTACGGTACAGAGACGATTTTGCGAGGTTGTGTCTACGTTTAATTATCTAACTTAACCTTTTAGATTTTTAAAATTAATTAGACTTAACAAACATTTCCTTACTTAGTGTACATTCAGAGGCTGTATTTATTGTATGGATAAAAGGCTGTATATACATTAAAGGCTGTATTTATTCGAAGTACCGGAATTAAAACCTACTTCCAATTTAGAACGTATAACCTAGTAGGCTACGTTATTCGTACACATTTTATTGGAGTTTATTGGTACATATTTTATTAAAAGGGTGTATTTATTGAAAGTACAGAAATTAGTTTCCATTTATCGCACATAATTACGGTACAGAGACGATTTTGGGAGGTTGTGTCTACGTTTAATTATCTAACTTAACCTTTTAGATTTTTAAAATTAATTAGACTTAACAAACATTTCCTTACTTAGTATACATTCAGAGGCTGTATTTATTGTATGGATAAAAGGCTGTATTTATTCGAAGTACCGGAATTAAAACCTACTTCCAATTTAGAACACATTACAATCTAACGTAGGTCTATAACCAAACAAGTACATTAAAACCTTTTTTCAACATAATGCAATAAAAAGCAATGTGCAGTTTCTGTTAACACGCAAATGATTAAGTATTAATAATGGGTTAGAGTGGAATTTAATGTTACTATGGTCCAAATTTAAGACAAAAAATAAACAATCTGTGTTTATCAACACATAAGTGATACATAAGTCAATTGTTACAAAGATAAACAAAAATATGTCTAAGATCATAACCAATTATAAGTGAGAGTCCTGCTTCTAAAACGGCTTAAGTAGTGCAAAGTTTTTTTCTTGCTTTCATTTGAGCAAACTGGTCAATAACATCTGACTGATAAATTAATACTGTTAGCCAATTCATATTTAATAGCTAAAATTGCCAAATTATTAAGCCTTTCTTGGTAGGTAGTGCTTCTCTGCCAAGTTTTCAGTGAATTCGCTAACCTGCTGAAAGATTTTTCACGAGACGAAACTGTAACTGGAATAGTACAGAAAAGCCTATAGGCAAGACAGAAGTTCACAAATACAGCTTGAAGGTTTTTGTCATAAGGTTTTTAGAGTAGGCGTAGTGGATTCTTTTCTGATTCAAACTCTGTTTTATAAATGTTCTTTAAGTGTAATATTTCTTCAAATAGATCCATTGCCAATTCCTTTTTAAACTTGCTATTGAGAACTTTTACTTTCAATTCTAATTCATCATTTTCCATGTCCGTAAAGTTCAATACTGGTGGAAACAAGTCACGAATTGAACTAATTCCAGTGAATCGTGTTTTTATGTTGCCCATTACAAACTCTAATACTGGGTACATGACTGAGGTTTTAAATTTATTTTCTTGATCTTTGTTTACTGAAAAATCGCTATTGGTTTGATCTGTACTTTTTTTCCACCTTTTGGGAGATTCAGGAGGAACTTTTATTAGTTCTTTTGCAATTAAGTTTGGTTCTTCAATTATGCTGTCTGGATTATCACGCAACAATTTCAATTCTGTCAGCAAATCTTCCACTAGAGTTATTTCAACATTGAGTGTGATTCCTTTGCTTTGAATAACAACATTTTTTTAGTCAATATATGAAAGCAATTTGAACCAAAAAGATGCCAACATTAAGCTTTTTGTGGAATTGAAATATTTCTTAAGCCCTAATATGATGTTGTAGGCAGAGGGAGTTAGACTAGAAGACATCTTTTCTAAAATATATCCAACAATTTAAGTACTCCTGGGTAGTGCTTAACTATCGGTTTGACAGCTCGGATCCTCTCACTTCATCTTGTTTCAGGGAAGCTCTGCAGTGATAAAGGAATGTGATTTTTCAAAACTTCCCAACATGCAGGGCTGCTAGAGAAAAATGAGTAAAGACTTGCAACATGCCCGAAAAATGTCATCACATCTGCATTGAGTTTTGCAGCATTGACACCCACATGTTTCAAGGAATGCACCCCATATGGTAAAAATATTATGGATTCGTTCTTTTCAAGAATTCTACCTCCAATTTAGAACCCAGTACAATCTAACGTATAACCAAACAAGTACATTAAAATCCTTTTTTCAACATAATGTAACAAAAAGCAATGTGCAGTGTCTGTTAACACGCAAATGATTAAGTATTAATAATGGGTTAGAGTGGAATTTAATGTTACTATTAGTAACACAACACGTTACACTAACTCAAAAGAATTTATTGTTTTCAGTTTAAGAAACATGCTTTACATTAATATGTGTACGCTTACTATATTGAAATCCAATGTTCACTATCCAATAATTACAAATTTTGTGGACTTGTGAAATTAGTAACACTATGTACTAATGTGTGATTATCAGTTGAATTTCTGAATTCCTTTGATTCATTAATAAACTTTACTAATTTGTTTCTTTGTCTATTTAATGATTTCTTATTAGTTTTTAATCTTTGTGTTTTCATTATTCATTTGTAAATACTTGGATTTTGTTGTTCATGACATGTCCATTGATTAACTAATTATCATTAAAACACACAGAGGACTGATCTTCTTTTGCAAGATCACAAGTATGTTTCAAGACCATTTGCAGGTCAGGTATTGTTCTGTCTGTTCACTTTCTGAAAGTGGTTGAGGAGCAAGGGGGAAGATGTCTCCATTAAAACACACACACACTAGCACGCACACAATTCCTTTTTTTCTTTATTTAATTTGAATTCTGTATTAGAACAAATGTTTTCAGAGTTTACAAGTGTTTTTATTTTTAATTTCTTGATGTGATAAAAAACTCTATAAAGACATAAACTTATTAATAGTATAGATAATATTTATAAAGAGAGAGATAGTGAGATAGTCAGAATATAAAATCAACTAAGTGACAAAGAAAAAGTAATTATAGGGATTACCCATTTATAAACACTTAAAATAAAACATTTAAGAAGTGCAAAAGTGAAAGTGTAAAAACCCCAAAATAATCAGGAAATAAAGTGATAAATAAAAACGTTTAATAAATAAGCTATAATAAACACTAAATGATTAATGGTGAACCATATTAATAACTAAGAATATTATTAATGATAGTATTAGATGTAAACACTTAATAATATGAAATGAACACTGAAGAGTGATGATGACAGTATTATTTAAAAAAGAATCTTATTGTTAAAGAAATTAAGTTTAATTATATACAATAGTATTTAAAAGGGAGAATCCCATGAAGGGAAAACAGTTGGTGGTACCATGGATAGAAGGTAGATATTATTTAAGAAATAAGAAATTAAAAATGAAATCAATAAACACCCCAGGTTATAAGGGATAATCAATTAAGGAAGTTTAAATGGTGTGATGGATGTTTATCACCCAAACAATAATAAAGAATGAAATGAATTGTAAACAAACTTTACCTAATAACTGTTAAAAAATTGTTTAATTAAAGTTATGAATAGGATATGGCTGGAGGAATTGTACAGACCATAGGCCTAGATGATATATATATGAATAGTAAGTAATAGCCATATTGTTAACAAGGGAAAAATAGATAAATAAGAAGGTGAATCAATACAGATACAATTACACTGGAAAATCAGTTAAGAAATAATTAACAAGCCATGAGGTAGAAAATAATAGAAACCTACAAATAGTATAAATTCAGATACAAAACACATCAACAAATAAACCAACCAATTATAATGACAAAACAAAAAACATTAAAATAAAATGTGATATAATCTGTATAAAATAAGTAAATATAATCAATGGCTGCTTAGGCCTATGAAATGCCTAACTGTCAAAAACAAATAACTACAAATTGTATAAAATCAACAAGGAAATTAACAAATCCAAGGTGAGTAACCAGCCAAGGATAATTTGTAAATCATATTAAAAGAAAAATGTTAGACTAAGAACTTAAATTAAAAGAGAAATGTAATTAACAAATATTAACATAATTGTACAAACATTAATATTTTATAGAACCCAACCTTATGAGATATCAAAACAATCTTTGAAAGGAAATAATAACAGTAGTGATAATATTTAATACATAGGAAGGAAGACTGAAGAATAAAAGCATTCAGAAGATATACAGTAATTTTGAATAAAAATTCAAATTTGATAACAATAGTTATAAGCCAAGATTAACCAATCAGGATTAATTTGTAACCATGACAACAGACGTTGGTTACGAATTTTCCGTTAATTTATAGTACTCAATAAGTGACGCTCATGCAGATTAGATGCCAGATTTTGAATGGCCTAAATTTTCATTTAAAATGTATAAAAAGTAGTCAAAATTCAAAAACATGAACAAATAAGAAGAAGACGAGGAGTAATAACAATTAACTGATGCCAAGGACCAATTTGGATAAAAATTAAATGAAGAAATTACCACAACTAACATGAAAAAGACGCCAGCAGCCCAAATCATTCAAAATTGATGACTATTCTATTTCACCTGAACAACGGTTTATCACAAGCCTTCTGACTTGATAAGTATCATTGAATTACCCAATTTCCTGAAATAAACTCATTTTAAATATTTCTCACGGTTATCTGAACTCTCACTATAAACTGAATATAATTTCTTTCAAAGATTAAGTAAAATAAACAAACACTGAAAATTTATTAATTAAGAAAATAACCTAATGTTAAACTGCGAACTTTTGAAACACACTTTACTACACAGCAGGAACAAATTGTAGCTACACATTATATTATTTAAGTACGAATAATGTAAGGTAGTGTACTTTTTATTGTAATCATAATTAATGTTTTTCTCATAATCAAAAGAACCTAGATTTTAAACGGAACAGATTGTAAACAAACTAAACTGTAGCCATCTTAGGCCGTATGAATCATTCCAAAATCGATTTCGCCAAACCCTAGAGAAATTGTCTCATATCAATTGTCGGTGCAAAATTGTTGAATAACCAAATATAATTTTCTTGTCAAACTGAATAATTACCAATCAATAATTAAAGAAACTAGTACAGAGTGTAACCATTGTTTTTATTTCATAGGGAAGCGTATTGTATAATTTGTGCATTTTAGCGAACTTCCAGAATTGACGGCCAGTGCTCACGCTGCAACTCAACAAACTACCTGCTTGATTCAGTAGGTCGTACGAAGGCGGGAACAAACTCGAATACTCCCGGCCGTCATAGCTTACGTTATTTATTAATTTAATTGTTTTAAATATACAATTTGGCGCCACCCGGGATTCATGAACCCCTATGGAATAACAGGTAAGGTTTCCACTCGCGTTGTACTGGTAATTTGAAACATCGCTGCGGACTTTGTTAGCGCAAAACATTGATGTAACGACACCAGTGTGAGGCGAACACACAACCTATACATAATTAATATAAATAATATCATCTCGACGTTACAGATTGGCGACCAACTGGTGAGGCTAGAAAAAGACGACTAGCGGCGATTACGGGAAAATATGCAACATTCTATGGTTACAAGATATAAAGCTAAGCAGGGAACTGAAGTAAACAAGGGAGAAGAAATGGAAATGATGGAAGAAATAATCGAGGAAACGATCGAAGGAGATACCCAAGGAGACCAACCGGAAAACCCAACCCAACCAGAACCGGAAGTGGAAGGAATAGTCGGAGACCAACCAGACAAATCAACCGAAGGGGAGAAGATGGATAACATGATGAAAATAATGATGGAACAATTTGGACAGATCAAGGAAAATAATAAAAAATTCGATGAAAAAATAGACAAAATGGAGAAAAAAATTAACGAAAATTCGAGGAGACAGAATGAGATATTAAGGGAAGATATTGAGACACTGAACAACAAAATTGAAGGAAATAACGAAACATTGAAGCAGCAGATAAATGAGAAAATGGAAGAACACTGTGATACCTTGCGGAAAAACCAAGAAGCTCTACAACAGCAATTGACGGAGGAAATTCAAAGAAGAAATGAAGAGCTGAAGGAAGAATTGAGGGGACAATTGAAGGAAGACCATGAGAAAAACAAAGAAGAATTAAAATCTCAATTAGAACAACAGTTAGAGGGATACTGTGAAGATATCAAAAAGAAGGTCTCCGAAACTGATGAAAAAATAAAAACAACCAATGAAACTATAGTAAAGGCCCAAGAAGGAATCATAAACAAAATTAAAGCAGTCGAGGACGACGGAAAAAACTGAATGGAAGAACTCCACATAACAACCACAGTAGAATGCCAAAGAAATAAACAGGAGGTGCTCAAGAAGCTGGAGGAAAGGCACAAAGAAATACAAACTGGTATCAGTGATCGTGTGGAAAGAGTATACACCACCATCAATAAAGTCAACGGACAGACCCAAGAGAACAAAGAGAAGATACAAGGAATCAGTCAAAGAGAGAGGCAGATGCAGGAAGAGTTGGACGCACTGAGGGAGAAACCATGTCACAGTACTCACATTATCACCAACGAGAACAGAGAAGTAATAAACTTTCGGAGTTACAGACGTAATCCCATAGAATTCCTAAAGAGAGTAGAAGAACTCATCGAAAAGAACAGAGAAATAAGATGGACGACGGTAAGGAGCCTTATTGACGAAATATTTAAAGACACTCATGACAATTGGTGGACGGCCACTCGACCGGAGACCAACTGTACCCAGGAATTCAAGGCGCAATTCTGCGAAAAATATTGGTCCGAATCTACACAAAACATAGTAAGGAACGACATCAGTAATGGGAGATATGAACCGCAAGTGGGACACACTAACTTCTTACTTCTTAGGGAAAGTATGTTTGGCTAGGAATCTCAAACCAAGAATACCTGAAGAATCATTAGTAATATAGCTGGGACGCAATACAAAGGGCCAGGAGACAAGGACAGATCAAAACCATCCAGGGAATGGCAAGTTTGTTGGAGGACCATGAAAACGACGGTCAGTACAAAAGAAACCGACTGGTGAACCAAAGGTACAACCGGTGGAGCAAAAATAATAACGCGCCTAATTACAACCTGTCTCACAACAACACCCAAAACAACCGGAACAATATGAACCGGAATAACAACAACTATCAAGGTGACCAGCCGTACAACAGGAATCAACCAAATTACCCTCCAAATAACCAGCCGTTTAACAGAGACCAACAGAATTATAATCCGGGTAACCAGCCAAACAACAGGAACATCCAAAACAACAATCCCGCAAACAATAACTACAGGGGAGCAGAACCGGACCAATGTCCAAATGGCCACCCCAATAATAGCAACTATTATGGCAACCGTTACAACCCGAATTACCAGTACAACAGGGGAACCGGGAATAACCAAAATAGAGGCGACGTCAGACGCCAAGTTAATTTCATTAATGGGAGGAGACAACCTAACCATAGGAGGTATTGTCCAAGTACACAGACAAACTCCTGGTACAATAACTCCAATACAAATAACAATCAATTCCCAGAAAATAGAACCACGGAAGCACCCAGGAACCAGATAAGTGATCAACAAGGACCGATCAATGAGACGGCGGACCAATCCAATAGTCTGACCATCAATACACAACAACCTTTAAACTAAAGAGGTCAGTGAAAAACCAGATATACCCTTCACATGACCAATCACTTGGGTTGATACGACGAATGACATCACAAAATTATAACTATCATATCAAACAACTTCCTCAAGAATATCAGAGAAGAACTTCTAGAAGAAGAGGCTAACCAGCTACCTAAAACAAACAGTGAAATCGTACACATAAAGGCTACCATCAACGGAACCATAACAGTAATCATGATTGATACAGGATCGAATATATCTTTAATAAACCAGCCAGAGTTAGAGCGAATACAAGCTAAATCACAGATACCAATTCCCACTCTACCCATAAATAATATCATCATAATTGGTGCCACAGGCAAACAAAATAAGTCGATAAGAAAGCAAGTTTTGTTAGAATTGGCAGTCAGAACGCAACAATACCTATTGTGTTTCTTGTAGCAAATGGACTGCCATTTAACATGCTCATAGGATGCGACGTGTTGAGACAACATTCGGCAGTCATCAACCTGCAAAAGGGAGTAGTATTGCTGACTTCTGAGAGGGGAATATGGCCTGCAAACATTATAAACTGTAACCCTACACCAATAGATCTAAATCAGGATCCAGGATTAGAAAATTACTATTGCCAAACACATGAACCGTCAATCATTATGGCCGATGAAGAGGAAGGTAGAGAAGTATGGAAACGGAAAATAGAAGAAATAAGAACTTTCCAAGGAGAACGACCTCAACAAGAAATAACTAAGAAACAGGCTGAAAATCTCATATCAATTTATAACACATACCAGCACGTTTTCTCCAATATTCCAGGCAAGGTCAAGGGGTACCAATGCAAAATTAACTTCCGTAAACCCGTAGACTTCCATAGGAAATCCTACCCCATAGCATACTCCCTGAAAAATGAAGTCAGAACAGAAATAAACAGAATGATGGAGGAGGACATCATTGAGTATAGCCAATCTCCATACACAAGTCCCATAGTCGCTATACCTAAAAAGAATGGTAAAGTACGGATCTGCTAAGACGCCCGAGAGATCAACAAAATGATCATCAATGACCGAACGTCACCGGGAGAAATTGAAGAAATTTTAAAAAGGTTTCATGGCACCAAATACATTAGTACCTGGGATACTGTATGTGGGTACTGGCAGGTGAAGCTGCACCCACACAGTAGGAAATATATGGCATTTATATTCGATGGAAGAAACTACCAATTTAAGAGGTTACCTTTCGGCCTCATCAACTCCATCGCAGTGTTCGTCAAATGCATGGACCAAATCTTACGTCAAGAGGCACTGCGGTTCACAACAGTGTATGTGGACGACCTGTTAATAACATCTTCAGACTGGGACGAGCACTGTGAACGAGTCGAACAAGTATTAAAAAAGTTGTCCAACAATAACATTACACTAAAATTGGATAAATCGAAGTTTATTGCCAACGAAGTCAAATTCCTGGGATTCAACCTAACCAAAAAGGGAATATCTCCATCCCAAGAGAAAGTGGAAGCCATTCGGAAATTCCCCACACCTAAGAATAAGAAGCAGCTACAGTCCTTCTTAGGTATATGCAATTATTACAGAAAATTTCAAACTAATTACTCTTATCTTACAGCAAAATTTTCCAAACAACTCTCAGCAAATGAAAATGGACCTGGGGAACTGAGCAGGAGGAAGTATTAACACTAATTAAACAAAAATTTCTAGAAACAGTAATGCTACATCACCCCAACTTTGAACAACCCTTCTACCTGAATTGCGACGCCAGCGATGTCAGCCTAGGCGCAGAATTGTACCAAGAAGATAAGGAAGGAAACCACCTGGTCATCAGCTTTGCCAGCAGGTTCCTAAACAGTTGCGAGCGTAACTACAACGTTACAGAAAAAGAACTGCTCAGCATAGTATTCGCATGTGGAAAGTTTAGAACTTACATCTTGGGATATCAAATTACAGTCCGAAGGGACTATAAGTCTATATCATTCCTAAAACAATGTAAATTGAATCATGGTAGGCTTTACATGTTGGATACTCGCTCTGCAAGAGTACCATATTACGTGGAAGTATATTCCAGGCCGGTGGATGTTTTGTCCAGAATAAATGTAGAAAACCAAACATTTGAAGGAGAAAAGGAGAAGATCGCCAAAGTGTATTACATATTAAAGTATAGGAAGGACCTGGAAGATATTGTAAGCGAGATAGTGCTACAGCAGAAGCAAGATACAAAAATATTAAACATACGAAGAAGACTGTTGGAATCTGAGGAAATTATAAATAACTATTATTGCATATACAAAGATATACTATCCATTAAAACTAAAAAGAATCAAGGAACATGGAAACTAGTAGTTCCACATTCACTAGAAAACAAAATAATTAAAGACTACCATGTCAGATATGGACACATGGGAACACTCAAAATGGTAAAAGCATTAGAGGAAGATATATTCATTAAAGGTATAACTAGAAAAGTATATCAAAACATTAAAACCTGCACGATATGTCAGATGGTCAAAACAAATAACGAGAGAAAAGATGGAATGATGATATCCATCACTTCAAACGCCAAACTGGAAAAAGTGTTTCTCGACATATGTGGACCATTCCCACGTAGCGGAATGACATAGATACAAGTTCATAGTGATTATATTGGACCATTACACCAAGTACACCAAGTTATACGCTATAAACAGAGCAACAACAAGGAAAATATTAGACATCATAAAAAATAAATACATTACAGAAATAGGAAAACCATAGATGATTATAATAGACCATGGAACACAATTCAAAGGGAAAAAGTGGAGAGATGAATTATTAAAATTAAACATAAAAACCTATAAAACATCTGTATACCACCCTAGCAGTAATCCCGCAGAAAGAGTGTTAAGAGAGGTAGGACGTATTTTAAGAACGTACTGCTATGATAATCAAAAGGAATGGCAGAAATATTTAACTTCAACCGAAGTATTTTTGAATATGAGTTACCACCATTTTATTGAGAACACCCCATATTTAATGATGTTTGGAAGAAAACCACATAGAGAGATACAGGAATTAATAGACTTCCCAACCAACCCAGAAGACCCGTATGATGAAAACAAATGTTACAGCCGAATCATGGAGAAAATCGGGAAACAAAAAGCAAAGTATTCTCAAAAACAAACTAAAATAATTAAATATAACGAAGGAGAAAGGATATTAGTAAAAAACCGTGAACTACCCAGTACACTGGAAGGTATAGCAAAGAAACTGTTATTATTATACATAGGACCCTATGTCATCACCAAGGACAATGGTAACAATACTTACGAAATAAGTAACATAACCACAAAAAAGATAAAAGGAGTGTATAATCAAGCTTCTGCAAAAACGTTTTACGAGGAAAAATAAACTATGATAAGTAAATAAAGAGATACCAAAATTCAAAAAATTATGTAAGAACAACTTACCACAATATTTCGATGACATATGAGGCATAATATAAAATATAAAATAAAGGAATAAGTTACAAAAATTCCTACAAAGTAAGATCACCTTACCATAATGTATAAATAACATATAAAGTAAAAAGGAAAAAAAAAGAAAAATATATGTGTAAAATGAAGGAATAAGTTACAAAAATTCCTATAACGTAAGAACAACAAACTTACAAAAATTATTCAGAATAATATTTAAAACAAAATAAAATAAACAAAAATAAAATCAAACAAGAACTGCTAAGACAAATACCTAAAATTATAAAGAATATTGAGTATTCAAAGAAAAAAAAAATGAACTGGTACGAGGAAGAAAAAGAAATAATGTATAGAGCAAATATACAACCAATGGCTAAAGCAAAACAATGTTAATCAACCAAGAAAAAGAAAAAAGATGTCTAAAATAATTAAAACGATCACCAAAAGAAAAGAAAAACAAGCTTATGAAAAGTTAGAAATAATGAAATTAACAACTAAATAAATAAAAAACAATCAACTGTATGAGTAAATAACAGTATATAGCAAAGGTACAGCAGAAGGAAGAATGAGTAAAAGGCTAAAATGATCGAAGAAACCACTAAGTGGACAATCCAAAAAAATATTATTAATTGAAGTCACAAGATGACAAAAAAGGTATTTAAGATTGACTGAGAATAGGTCCAGCAATCAAATTAACTGAGCAGAGATGATGTTCCTCTGGTCTCAGAAAAATAAGTAGTAATGGAAGAAACCAGCTACTAAAAAGTTAGGGAAAAAATTATATAAAAGGGAGAAAGCACTATGGAAATAAGTAAAAACAGATCTAAATAAAAAGGAATGGAACCAGTAAGAATAGAAATAAGAAAGGAGAAATAAACAAGAAAGAAAAGGAAAAAGATTATATATAACTGATAATATCATAAAAAACTATGCTAGTATTTTATCAAAATGATCAATTTTGAAGGAGAGGCATTATGTTACAACACAAATAAGCCACCCCAATACCAGGGATAAAAAAAAGATGAATCTATAATATAAAAAATAATTCGTATAATAAAATGTTTAAAATACAGTGAAACCTCTACTTCCGGACACCTCCGATAAGCGGACAACTCTCTTATACGGACACTTTTTAAGGAACCAAGGAATTTTCTATATTTTACTATGTATTTCCCCCCTCCTATAGACGGACACTCTCTTGACCGGACACGGACACTAAGAGTTATGGTATTATGTGTCATTAACCTCCCTTTTGCGGACAAAATGCTAACACGTTGGACTGGATTTATTTTAATACTTCAAGTTACAATTCAATAATGTAAGAAATACGCCTATACAGCATAATTTTATTTATTTTCTTGGAATAATGGATGGGTATTGATCGAAAATAACTTGTGTTTATTGTTTGCAACGACCGTGACTTATGTTTAGACTGCAGTAGGCTGTAAATAATACACAGTAACTGTTGTACGCTTAATTTTGCAAATTCCAGGAATGAACCATTCTTTGTTATGAGAGTTCCTAAACAGCATAGAGGGGGAGGTATTTCCAGAACTAGGCCTGTTTTGATTGAATGTGCATAACCATAAATAGTGGGTACTGTATTCTCGAAAAGTTTTATGCCGGAGTGAAAAAATAAAAATTATCGAGTACGCGACGCGAGAAAATTGTGGTGTTCGTAAAATTGTGAAACATTTTAAAATTGGTAAAACTTGTGCGGCTGAAATTATTAAAAACAAAGATAATATTTTAAATAATTTTCAGAACGGAAATTATAATGTTTGGCGAAAATTTGTTGGACCTGGTCTGGGTACAACAATTGATAAAGTAGTTTTTGAATGGTTTCAGCGGGTAAGACCCCAAAAAATCCCCGTTTCTGGACCAATGCTTCAAGAAAAGGCTCTTGAAGTCTCTAAGGAATTAGGGGAAATTGATTTCAAAGCTTCTAATGGCTGGTTAGAAAAATTTTGAAACAGGCATTCTATTTCTTTTAAGGCAATCTCGGGTGAAGCAGGTGCAGTGAATGTTAATGTTGTAAACGAGTGGATACAACATTTGCCAAATCTACTGTCAGCCTATTTGCCAGAAAATGTTTTTAATGCAGACGAAACAGGTCTGCTTTTTCAAGCCTTACCGGATAAAACATTATGTCTAAAAAATGAAACGTGTAGTGGGGGAAAAGTCGCTAAAGAATGCTTAACGATTTCATTGTGTGCCAGTATGATCGGAGAAAAATTGATGCCTTTAGTTATTGGTAAGGCAGCTAGACCTCGGTGTTTTAAAGGACTTGATATTGATAAGTTTCCTGTAGAGTGGGCGAGCAATAGTAAATCGTGGATGACACGCGACATCATGAATTCGTGGCTAGAAAAACTTGATAGATTAATGCAACGTAAAAATCGCAAAATAGTGCTCTTCATCGATAATGGTGCTTGTCACCAACGATTAATGCTGCAAAACATTGAACTCGTCTTTTTCCCACCTAATGTTACCACAACATCACAACCACTAGATCAAGGGATCATAAAAAATTTTAAGCACAAATACCGTAAGCTAGTTTTAATGCATTTGATATCCAACATAAGTGAAAACCACAACACAGCAAGATTTTGTGAAAAAAATAGATGTTCTTCAGGCAGTAGGATGGATTGATAAAGCATGGAAGGCCATCACAGAAAGTACCGTTGTTAACTGCTTCAGAAAAGCGTCTTTTTGCAAAGATCCTATCCACTGTGAACCAACGGAAGCAGTACAGGTTCACGAAGACTTCACACAATTTGAAAGCCAATTTGATTCATGCAATTTGCAAGAATATCCTGAAATCGACTCCAGCTTAGCTATCGAGGACACAAGCACTCAGGTGAGATGCCGTTATGTTATCATGTTACTGTATTCATGTTCAATGTAGGCAGTACCGTACTGTAAATTTTGCTTGTTTACGGTGTAATGATTATCCTTACAGTAGGTTTACTTTTTTCTTTCATATGCCCTTAGATTTCCAACCTGATCAATATTGCAACAAATGTTGATGATGATAGCGAACAAGAGGAAGAAATTAAAACTAACGAAGATACACATAATCCTTTTAACACCTACCAAAACACGCTACAAGGACTAAACAATCTTAAAATGTTTTACAAATTTAAGAATGATTCTAACGGTTTAAATATGATCTGCGATTTAATTATGCACACTGAAGAACAAATTGTAAAATTAAAATTCTCTAAACAAACTAGTTTGACAGACTTTTTCAAACGGCAATAATTTTTTGTAAAAGACTGCAGTTGTATGATTTTTTATAAACTTAATAATACTGTATTTTAATATTTTTTTATTATACAGTAGTACAGTACATTATAAACCACGTACTGTTATTTTTTCATATTTTGCTTTAAGGATCTGTTAAATAAAAATGTTAAATTGAGAAATAAATTAATTATTAGTACAGTAAAAGTAAAAGTGCATTTTCATACTTCATTTAACATTTCCTTAATTATGTTAAACAATTTTGAAAACTTTGTCACTCCCCTTATGCGGACAAAATTTATTTCACGGTAAGTGTCTGGACAAGGGAGGTTTCACTGGAAAATAAAATGACAATGACGCGACAAACAACGACATGACCTAACCCAAGTGATTGACCAAATAAAAAAAACCAAAAGAAGAAGGGAAAAGATGAAACCAAATAAATAAAAAGAACCAAAAGAAGAAGGGAAAAACAAAACCAAATAAGAATGAAACCTATTGAAGGAAGTGAATGACTCCATACAACCAAATGAAATAAAACCAAATGAGAAGGGGAAAACTAAAATAAAATGAAACAAAATAAGATGAAAGTGAAGAAGAAGGAAAATGAACATGAAACAAACCAAGTGTAAAGGAAATAAAGTTAAACCCAATCATAAGACACAAACAAATAATATAGAATATGAAAAGGAGAAATGGTACACTCAAGTGTAATATTGGAAACGAAACCAATAACTAACCAATGTAAAAAATAAGTATTATTATCGATTCAAAAATAAATGTAAATGATTTGATAAAACCCAATAAACTAATATGAAAAATAAAAGTACACTAACCCAAGACTTAGAGTTAGATGTGATAAAAAACTCTATAAAGACATAAACTTATTAATAGTATAGATAATATTTTATAAAGAGAGAGACAGTGAGATAGTGAGAATATAAAATCAACTAAGTGACAAAGAAAAAGTAATTATAGGGATTACCCATTTATAAACACTTAAAATAAAACATTTAAGAAGTGCAAAAGTGAAAGTGTAAAAACCCCAAAATAATCAGGAAATAAAGTGATAAATAAAAACGTTTAATAAATAAGCTATAATAAACACTAAATAATTAATGGTGAACCATATTAATAACTAAGAATATTATTAATGATAGTATTAGATGTAAACACTTAATAATATGAAATGAACACTGAAGAGTGATGATGACAGTATTATTTAAAAAAGAATCTTATTGTTAAAGAAATTAAGTTTAATTATATACAATAGTATTTAAAAGGGAGAATCCCATGAAGGGTAAACAGTTGGTGTTACCATGGATAGAAGGTAGATATTATTTAAGAAATAAGAAATTAAAAATGAAATCAATAAACACCCCAGGTTATAAGGGATAATCAATTAAGGAAGTTTAAATGGTGTGGTGGATGTTTATCACCCAAACAATAATAAAGAATGAAATGAATTGTAAACAAACTTTACCTAATAACTGTTAAAAAATTGTTTAATTAAAGTTATGAATAGGATATGGCTGGAGGAATTGTACATACCATAGGCCTAGATAATATACATGAATAGTAAGTAATAGCCATATTGTTAACAAGGGCAAAATAGATAAATAAGAAGGTGAATCAATACAGATACAATTACACTGGAAAATCGGTTAAGAAATAATTAACAAGCCATGAGGTAGAAAATAATAGAAACCTACAAACAGTATAAATTCAGATCCAAAACACATCAACAAATAAACCAACCAATTATAATGACAAAACAAAACACATTAAAATAAAATGAGATATAATCTGTATAAAATAAGTAAATATAATCAATGGCTGCTTAGGCCTATGAAATGCCTAACTGTCAAAAACAAATAACTACAAATTGTATAAAATCAACAAGGAAATTAACAAATCCAAGGCGAGTAACCAGCCAAGGATAATTTGTAAATCATATTAAAAGAAAAATGTTAGACTAAGAACTTAAATTAAAAGAGAAATGTAATTAACAAATTTTAACATAATTGTACAAACATTAATATTTTATAGAACCCAACCTTATGAGATATCAAAACAATCTTTGAAAGGAAATAATAACAGTAGTGATAATATTTAATACATAGCAAGGAAGACAGAAGAATAAAACCATTCAGAAGATATACAGTAATTTTGAATAAAAATTCAAATTTGATAACAATGGTTATAAGCCAAGATTAACCAATCAGGATTAATTTGTAACCATGACAACAGACGTTGGTTACGAATTTTCCGTTAATTTATAGTACTCAATAAGTGACGCTCATGCAGATTAGATGCCAGATTTTGAATGGCCTAAATTTTCATTTAAAATGTATAAAAAGTAGTCAAAATTCAAAAACATGAACAAATAAGAAGACGAGGAGCAATAACAATTAACTGATGCCAAGGACCAATTTGGATAAAAATTAAATGAAGAAATTACCACAACTAACATGAAAAAGACGCCAGCAGCCCAAATCATTCAAAATTGATGACAAATCTATTTCACCTGAACAACGGTTTATCACAAGCCTTCTGACTTGATAAGTATCATTGAATTACCCAATTTCCTGAAATAAACTCATTTTAAATATTTATCACGGTTATCTGAACTCTCACTATAAACTGAATATAATTTCTTTCAAAGATTAAGTAAAATAAACAAACACTGAAAATTTATTAATTAAGAAAATAACCTAATGTTAAACTGCGAACTTTTGAAACACACTTTACTACACAGCAGGAACAAATTGTAGCTACACATTATATTATTTAAGTATGAATAATGTAAGGTAGTGTACTTTTTATTGTAATCATAATTAATGTTTTTCTCATAATCAAAAGAACCTAGATTTTAAACGGAACAGATTGTAAACAAACTAAACTGTAGCCATCTTAGGCCGTATGAATCGTTCCAAAATCGATTTCGCCAAACCCTAGAGAGATTGTCTCATATCAATTGTCGGTGCAAAATTGTTGAATAACCAAATATAATTTTCTTGTCAAACTGAATAATTACCAATCAATAATTAAAGAAACTAGTACAGAGTGTAACCATTGTTTTTATTTCATAGGGAAGTGTATTGTATAATTTGTGCATTTTAGCGAACTTCCAGAATTGACGGCCAGTGCTCACGCTGCAACTCGACAAACTACCTGCTTGATTCAGTAGGTCGTACGAAGGCGGGAACAAACTCGAATACTCCCGGCCGTCATAGCTTACGTTATTTATTAATTTAATTGTTTTAAATATACAATTTGGCGCCACCCGGGATTCATAAACCCCTATGGAATAACAGGTAAAGTTTCCACTCGCGTTGTACTGGTAATTTGAAACATCGCTGCGGACTTCGTTAGCGCAAAACATTGATGTAACGACACCAGTGTGAGGCGAACACACAACCTATACATAATTAATATAAATAATATCATCTCGACGTTACAATATGAAGATGCCAAAATCGTTAGTCTTCCAACGTTAGTTGTATTACCGTCATTTACAACTGCATCTCGCAAATGAACGTATTCTTCAGAGCGAAGCTTGGTCTGATTCAAACGGAGGAATATCAAACGTTCTGTTTCGATTTTTGCATACATATCTACGATGTATTGGTGAAACAATTGACGGCATTTCAAAATGTGATTGTGTTCATTCTCTCGAATCATTAATCGGTATGAAAATAGTTCATTGCACAGCATTTCTTATTTGTTTCTTCGCCACTGACTGGATTTATCATCTTAACGTTGAAGTGATATCCATCGGCACCATCCCAAAAAATGATTGGATATTGCAGGGCATCGTAGCATCGATGAGTTTCTGCAACTTTTGTCAATTGATCGTTTCTCCGATGAAGAACAATATCTCTAGGTTGGAATTGATCTCCGACTATAACAATTGCCACTTCGTCTATAGTTGGGGCATTGAATCTTCTCATATGTTCTCCAGCAGGAGTTTTGTCAGCATGAATAACAATCTTGTGTGTATCAGATGGCATCATGTCAATTGCTGTTTTGAACAAACGCACTAAATTGTTTTTCTCGTGAAGAAGCTCTTGCAGTTGGGAAACGATGAACCTTTTTATGCCGGTAGAAATTCCGCAGCGTGCATTGAATTCATCATTGCCATCACCGATGAAATACATTTGTAGGAATTTATGTTGACCATCTGGGAACGGAAGCAGGGAGCCGGCTTTATGATAAATTTGTCCTTTCACTTTGAAAGTTGGCATGAATCGAGCTGTTACGATTTCTGCACCGAACGACGTCATTTGGAAGCATGAGTTGTATTTCCTGATGTTAGATAGGAAATGCTTTGATTCAGCGGTATATCCTGCAAGCAAAGTTTTTAATGGCTCTGGCGGTTCTCCAAGTTGAGGCATTTTAATTTTTCCGGCGGCGCAACACATTCCTTTCGTTTCTCCATTAAATTTCAGAGCCTTGCAATGAGGACACACTTCAGTCATAGTGCCGATGAGAACATGCCGGCTCAAACTATAATCATCAGCTGGTTTGTACCGGAATGCAAGGCGATTGTAATCGCGTGATTGCTGAGCACGGAGTCGTGTTTGACGCTGATCTGCTGTTTCTCGTTGACGTCTTTCAGCCACTCTCAGCCTGTCACGTTCATTCTGTTGAGAACGAAGCAGATCTGAAGCTGCAGAACGCGATCGCCGTGCTCGCAACCGTGCATCCTCACGTCTGGCTGCATGTCGCTCTGCTGCTTCCTCGGCACGTATTTGAGTCATTCTTTCTCTGTTTCGCTCGTTCGCTGATACCCGTTCTTCCTCAGTTTGATTTGGAATTACTCGTCGCACTGCTTCCGCTCCGCGAGTACGACGACCTAAGTTTGATCTTCTGCGAGGCATTATTTTGATGAACTAAAGCAGATCGATTGCACTGAAAAAGAAGAAAGAAAGTTATAACAAAAAAATATAAAATTGCAAAACATTAAAAAAGAAAAAACACGATCTAAAAAACAAAGAAAAAATAAAAAATACTAACGAAATATTTCAATTCAAACGCAGATCAATCGACACAGCTCAATTCCAACGCAATGAGAAACGAAATATTTCAATCCGCTCGAACAAATCACTCTGAAGAGGTCAATTTCACGATATAATTTGAATTCAAATGAAAATCAATCGACACAGCTCAATTCCACCGCCAATTGCACTGAAAAATAAGAAAAACAGTTAAAAAACGAAACGAAAAACAATGAAAAAATAAAAAAATAAACTATACTCACGAAATGAACACTATGGTAAACGACACAGCTCAATTCCAACGCAATGTCACACGAAATAATTAAACGTGCTGTCAAGAAGCACGCTGTCCGGCATAAGCAATGTTTAGTATTGCGTGTGTTGCTGTTACGTCCAACAGATGGCGCTGTTTTTCAAAAAAAGCATGAGTATTGCATGTGTTGCTGTTACGTCCAACAGATGGCGCTCTTTTTAAAAAAAAGCGTGTTTTTACCTGTCACAGGTGTGACATCTACATAATAGGTATATAAAAACGCGCGTATTCGAATGCAACTATAACGTCTCCCCTGTTTGAGACATTATAACAGAGGGAACCAGTTTAATTGGTTACTTTCAATCAAACCGGCTGCCGTTGTTAGTACTAATTACTTACCAACAAATTTGAAAATATGTAGAACAGGAATTAGGATTAGGTTACGCAAATTTACTCACTCTCTGGATATTTAGCAAAAACATCTCTTTATTATAGTTTCTTGAATAATGATCTAAAAATAATTGTTATTTTTGTTTTATTACGTTAAAAAAAATAAACTTCTCAAAGATTCTGCATCAAATGCTCTTACGCCTTTTTAAAATGTTACTCTGGTGAGCAAAATTAAAAAATATATATTTATAAACTACATTAAATACCTCGGATCCGGGTTTTACCTTAATAATATTCTAAAATAAGTCAACATTATGCAAGCTATTAGAAGAGTAGTTTGCTCAAATTTTGAATTATCTTTTACCTTATACTATCATCAGATTACTATTTCATTATTGTAATTACAGACATTACTATGTTAACATTTACATGATTAGAATAAGTCTTTGCAAAAATGTACTGTTTTTGTTGCCATTGTTAGAAAGATATTCCAGGAAAGGAGTGAACCGCATCGTAACAGGAGTTGAAACATGGGTTCATCATTACACTCCTAAAATGAAACTACAAAGCATGGTCTGGAAAACTGTGAATGAGAGTGTGCTGAAAAAAAAAACTGCTGGGAATGTTATGGCTATGGTTTTTTGGAACCCTAAAGGTGTTTTGCTTGTTTCTACCTTGCAGTGTCCCAATAAACATAGAGAAGTACTGTGAGACTCTGAAAAAACTGCGATCAGCGATAAAGCAGAAACGGCCCGGTTTGTTGAGCAACAAAGTTCTTCTGCTCCACAGCAACGAACGTCCTCATTCCTCATGAGCCACACAGAATTTGTTGGAGTTCTTTCGATGGGAGATTTTCAACCATCACTCATATTCACCCAACTTGGTTCTAGGTGATTTCGATCTGTTCCCCCATCTCAAAGAACACCTGGAAGGACAACGTTTTGAAATAGATATGAAAGTGAAACAGGCGGTTGACGCCTGGATCTAAAATCTGGGCGTGCAGTGGTTTAAAGAAGGAACTGAAAAACTGTTTGTATGCTACAGAACATGTATTGTCAAGGCTGGAGACTATATTGAAAAATAAATACATGTTTTTGAATAAAAGTATAGTTCTCTTTCTAATTTTTAGATGTTTGGTTTCACCTTGATATAATGTGTATCGGCAGCAGGTTCTCTTGTTGTTACTCTTCAATTGGGTTTCCTGGAAGTTCTACGTTGTCGTTCGGGTGCCTCCATTTATTTGGTAGATTCTAAGTTGCGATCATGACGGAAGGATTCTGTTACCTGGAGCTCGTGAGGTTGTCGTTGTTGCTTCACTCCTGATGTACGGTGTTCACTTTTTTTTTACATTTTACTTTTAACTGCACTAATGTTACTCTATAATATTTGGATAGAACATACTTTACAATTTAAACATTTCGTTTCTTTTTAATGAGATGTGTCAGCTAAGTTAGTTACTTTTAGTTATTTCACTACATTTCAACTACATAACTTATTGTGTTTTTCACCACCTTTCAATTACTTGTGGAGTCTGTCACCACGAAAGATTACTTTCAGTTACATCGTTTTTTTTTTTTTATTTTTTTTATATATTCACATGTTTTTCTTCACGACACATGGTAAAGCTGTTACCTTGTCTGAGATTCTGGCTCGACTGGGGCTGATTTTGCGGCGGTTAGTAGGGAAGAGGGAGCAGTTCACGCGGAGAGAGAAAAGTAGTTCGTACTTTATTATTATTATTTTCATACTAATCAACTACTATTAATAATCCTACATTTTCTTTATTGAGTTAGGTATTTCGATTATTATTATCACGTCTTTTTATTTAATTATAATATAATAATATATATATACTTTCACTTATGAACTTACTTTTGTCACTTCCCAAACGTTTCAAGATGTTGTTTCTCTTCTTCAGTGGGTTTAGTACTAACTGTCGATTACAGAATAACCGTTACGGAATGGAGTGTGTGGTGGGGGTTGATGGTGGGAAGGGATTGGCGCTGAGGTTCGAATTATGTGTGTGGATCAGTGTGTCAAATAGTGTATGTGATTTGTAATGTATCTGTTCATTTAATATGTTGTTTGGTTGTAGTGTGTGATATCTGTATATTTCAAATTGTTCAGCTGTGTTTAGTTTTCTACTTTTAGGTAAGTAGTGTAATATTTCCATGTTGTGTTCTATGTTTGTGTAACTGTGGTTTTCGTTATGTAAATGTGTGGCAAATGTGGAATGTATGTAGTTTATGGTGAGGGCTTTTAAATGTTCAGAAAACCTGGAAGAAAAAGATCTTCCCGTCTGGCCGATGTAGAATAGTGGGCAATCGTTACAATTTAATTTATAAACCCCTGTTTTGTTGTATGTGTCAATGTCTTTGTTAGTATTGTTTATGTGTTTTTTAATGGTGTTGTTGGTTCTATAGGCTACTTTATAATTTTGTTTCCTAAATGTGTTTGCAATTTTATGTGTATTGGAATTGTAGTATGTAAGTGTTATGTATTTACTGGGTTGTGTGCTGTTGGTCAGATGTGTTTTACTTTTTGTGTTGAGGATTCGTTTGTGTAGTTTATTTATTAATTCGGGGGTGTATCCGTTTTTGACTGCTATGTATTTAATTGTGTTTAATTCATCTTGGTAGTCATGTGTGTTTAGGGGTATTGACGTGAGCCTATGGAGCATGTAGTTGAAAGCTGCATGTTTGTGTTGAGTTGGGTGGTTGGTTGTGTTGTGTATGACCATGTCTGATGTGGTGGGTTTTCTGTATATTTTGTATGTGTGTGTGTTGTTTGTTTTGGTGATTGTAAGGTCTAAAAAGTTTATGCTGTTATTTAATTCTATTTCAAGTGTGAATTTTAATTTATGGTGTATAGTGTTAATGTATTTGTGGAAATTTTCTATTTGCCTTTTGTTGCCGTTGTAAAGGAGTAAAATGTCGTCGACATACCTGTGCCAATATATTATTTTATCGGTGTATTTGTTGTTGTTCAGTATGTGTTTCTGTTCTATGGTGTGTATGAATATTTCTGCTAGTATACCTGATATAGGGGAGCCCATGGGTAGTCCATCTGTTTGTGTGTAATACATGCTGTTGTGTGCGAAATAATTTTGATCTGTGATAATTTTAGTTAGATGGATGATCTCGTTTATGTGTGTTTCGGGTGTGTTGTTTATTTTTAGTAATTGTTCTAATGTAATTATGGTTTCTTTTATGGGAACATTGGTGTATAGGTTTGTTATGTCGAATGAAGCAAGTGTGGAATTGTGGGGAATGTGTACATGTTGAGTTTTATTCACTAGATCTAAATTATTTTTGACAGTGGTGTTGTTTGTTAAATTTATGCTATTTCTGATCAATTTATCTAAATGTCTAGCTATTTTGTGTGCAGGTGCTTGTGTGTTGTTTATAAGTGGTCTGATGGGAATATTGGGTTTGTGTAATTTCGGTAGTGCATTTAGTGTAGGGGCTTTTGGTTTAATTTGTTTTAGATATTTGATGTTGTCAGGTGATACTATGTGTTTTGTGTTATTTGGGGTTTTGTTTATTAGTTTGTGATATTTAGGGGTGGGGTCTTTATTTAATTAGTGATGTTGTTTTTATTAAAAAATGTTTCAATTTTGTTATTTAAAGCCTGTTTTTCTATTACGACATTTATATTACCTTTGTCTGCTTTAAGTATGGTTAGGTTGTGTTCATGTTTTATGTTTTTTAGTGTTTGGAATTCATTATTGTGTTGTTTATTTTCGTATTGTTGTGTGTGTTGTAATTTACGCTTTATTTCATAACGGATGGTATCATGGTCTTGGTTTAGTGTGTGTTGTATGGCTGTTTCAGCGTCCAGGACTATGTCACGTGTATGTTTACTATTAACGTTATTAGTTGTATTGATACCTAAATTGTGTTTTAGACCTTTATCTAAGAGGTTTATTTCAGCGTTAGTGAAATTGGTTGTCGTTGTATTTACAGTACGTGTGTGAAATTTATGTTTCGGTGTAAGGACGGTTACGTTCCTGCGTGTTAATAAGTTATTGATTTTTCTGTTATGTACTTCCTGTATTTTTATTTGGATTTTTTCTATGATATTTCGTGTGTGTTGTATTATGTGCTCAAATTCAATGTGGTGTAATATTTGTGTGAGTTTTACGTGTAGGTTATATGCCGTTTTGTTGAGTGTATCATTTTATGGTATAAATCATTGATGATATTGTCTAGGTGTATTATTTCGGCTTTACGTTTTGTTTTTGTTGCTGCATATGTATTATTTTTTATTATGATTTGTGCATGTATGGGTATAATGTTGTGTTTACGGCAAGTTTTGTTGTAAGCGATGTTCAAGGAGGTTTTCGTTATCTGTAATCTAACATTTCTGTACTTGTGGATGTAATACGCTGTGTTGGCGGTATTAAAATTATCTTGTTGTTGCATCCTCTTCGTTCACTTTATTAATTTAATAATATATATATACTTTCACTTATGAACTTACTTTTGTCACTTCCCAAACGTTTCAAGATGTTGTTTCTCTTCTTCAGTGGGTTTAGTACTAACTGTCGATTACAGAATAACCGTTACGGAATGGAGTGTGTGGTGAGGGTTGATGGTGGGAAGGGATTGGCGCTGAGGTTCGAATTATGTGTGTGGATCAGTGTGTCAAATAGTGTATGTGATTTGTAATGTATCTGTTCATTTAATATGTTGTTTGGTTGTAGTGTGTGATATCTGTATATTTCAAATTGTTCAGCTGTGTTTAGTTTTCTACTTTTAGGTAAGTAGTGTAATATTTCCATGTTGTGTTCTATGTTTGTGTAACTGTGGTTTTCGTTATGTAAATGTGTGGCAAATGTGGAATGTATGTAGTTTGTGGTGAGGGCTTTTAAATGTTCAGAAAACCTGGAAGAAAAAGATCTTCCCGTCTGGCCGATGTAGAATTGTGGGCAATCGTTACAATTTAATTTATAAACCCCTGTTTTGTTGTATGTGTCAATGTCTTTGTTAGTATTGTTTATGTGGTTTTTAATGGTGTTGTTGGTTCTGTAGGCTACTTTATAATTTTGTTTCCTAAATGTGTTTGCAATTTTATGTGTATTGGAATTGTAGTATGTAAGTGTTATGTATTTACTGGGTTGTGTGCTGTTGGTGACATGTGTTTTACTTTTTGTGTTGAGGATTCGTTTGTGTAGTTTATTTATTAATTCGGGGGTGTATCCGTTTTTGACTGCTATGTATTTAATTGTGTTTAATTCATATTGGTAGTCATGTGTGTTTAGGGGTATTGACGTGAGCCTATGGAGCATGTAGTTGAAAGCTGCATGTTTGTGTTGAGTTGGGTGGTTGGATGTGTTGTGTATGACCATGTCTGATGTGGTGGGTTTTCTGTATATTTTGTATGTGTGTGTGTTGTTTGTTTTGGTGATTGTAAGGTCTAAAAAGTTTATGCTGTTATTTAATTCTATTTCAAGTGTGAATTTTAATTTATGGTGTATAGTGTTAATGTATTTGTGGAAATTTTCTATTTGCCTTTTGTTGCCGTTGTAAAGGAGTAAACTGTCATCGACATACCTGTGCCAATATATTATTTTATCGGTGTATTTGTTGTTGTTCAGTATGTGTTTCTGTTCTATGGTGTGTATGAATATTTCTGCTAGTATACCTGATATAGGGGAGCCCATGGGTAGTCCATCTGTTTGTGTGTAATACATGCTGTTGTGTGCGAAATAATTTTGATCTGTGATAATTTTAGTTAGATGGATGATCTCGTTTATGTGTGTTTCGGGTGTGTTGTTTATTTTTAGTAATTGTTCTAATGTAATTATGGTTTCTTTTATGGGAACATTGGTGTATAGGTTTGTTATGTCGAATGAAGCAAGTGTGGAATTGTGGGGAATGTGTACATGTTGAGTTTTATTCACTAGATCTAAATTATTTTTGACAGTGGTGTTGTTTGTTAAATTTATGCTATTTCTGATCAATTTATCTAAATGTCTAGCTATTTTGTGTGCAGGTGCTTGTGTGTTGTTTATAAGTGGTCTGATGGGAATATTGGGTTTGTGTAATTTCGGTAGTGGATTTAGTGTAGGGGCTTTTGGTTTAATTTGTTTTAGATATTTGATGTTGTCAGGTGATACTATGTGTTTTGTGTTATTTAGGGTTTTGTTTATTTGTTTGTGATATTTAGGGGTGGGGTCTTTATTTAATTTAGTGATGTTGTTTTCGTTAAAAAATGTTTCAATTTTGTTATTTAAAGCCTGTTTTTCTATTATGACATTTATATTACCTTTGTCTGCTTTAAGTATGGTTAGGTTGTGTTCATGTAATTTATGTTTTATGTTTTTTAGTGTTTGGAATTCATTATTGTGTTGTTTATTTTCGTATTGTTGTGTGTGTTATAATTTACGCTTTATTTCATAACAACATAACAACAAGATAATTTTAATACCGCCAACACAGCGTATTACATCCACAAGTACAGAAATGTTAGATTACAGATAACGAAAACCTCCTTGAACATCGCTTACAACAAAACTTGCCATAATCACAACATTATACCCACACATGCACAAATCATAATAAAAAATAATACATATGCAGCAACAAAAACAAAACGTAAAGCCAAAATAATACACCTAGACAATATCATCAATGATTTATACCATAAAAAAGATACACTCAACAAAACGGCATATAACCTACTCGTAAAACTCACACAAATATTACACCACATTGAATTTGAGCACATAATACAACACACACGAAATATCATAGAAAAAATCCAAATAAAAATACAGGAAGTACATAACAGAAAAATCAATAACTTATTAACACGCAGGAACGTAACCGTCCTTACACCGAAACATAAATTTCACATACGTACTGTAAATACAACGACAACCAATTTCACTAACGCTGAAATAAACCTCTTAGATAAAGGTCTAAAACACAATTTAGGTATCAATACAACTAATAACGTTAATAGTAAACATACACGTGACATAGTCCTGGACGCTGAAACAGCCATACAACACACACTAAACCAAGACCATGATACCATCCGTTATGAAATAAAGCGTAAATTACAACACACACAACAATACGAAAATAAACAACACAATAATGAATTCCAAACACTAAAAAACATAAAACATGAACACAACCTAACCATACTTAAAGCAGACAAAGGTAATATAAATGTCGTAGTAGAAAAACAGGCTTTAAATAACAAAATTGAAACATTTTTTAATGAAAACAACATCACTAAATTAAATAAAGACCCCACCCCTAAATATCACAAACAAATAAACAAAACCCTAAATAACACAAAACACATAGTATCACCTGACAACATCAAATATCTAAAACAAATTAAACCAAAAGCCCCTACACTAAATGCACTACCGAAATTACACAAACCCAATATTCCCATCAGACCACTTATAAACAACACACAAGCACCTGCACACAAAATAGCTAGACATTTAGATAAATTGATCAGAAATAGCATAAATTTAACAAACAACACCACTGTCAAAAATAATTTAGATCTAGTGAATAAAACTCAACATGTACACATTCCCCACAATTCCACACTTGCTTCATTCGACATAACAAACCTATACACCAATGTTCCCATAAAAGAAACCATAATTACATTAGAACAATTACTAAAAATAAACAACACACCCGAAACACACATAAACGAGATCAT
The DNA here is from genome assembly GCA_034769895.1 of Magicicada septendecula. Taxonomy (NCBI): domain Eukaryota; kingdom Metazoa; phylum Arthropoda; class Insecta; order Hemiptera; family Cicadidae; genus Magicicada; species Magicicada septendecula. The sequence goes on from CM068371.1 coordinate 210,428,909, forward strand.
CCATCTAACTAAAATTATCACAGATCAAAATTATTTCGCACACAACAGCATGTATTACACACAAACAGATGGACTACCCATGGGCTCCCCTATATCAGGTATACTAGCTGAAATATTCATACACACCATAGAACAGAAACACATACTGAACAACAACAAATACACCGATAAAATGATATATTGGCACAGGTATGTCGACGACATTTTACTCTTTTACAACGGCAACAAAAGGCAAATAGAAAATTTCCACAAATACATTAACACTATACACCATAAATTAAAATTCACACTTGAAATAGAATTAAATAACAGCATAAACTTTTTAGACCTTACAATCACCAAAACAAACAACACACACACATACAAAATATACAGAAAACCCACCACATCAGACATGGTCATACACAACACATCCAACCACCCAACTCAACACAAACATGCAGCTTTCAACTACATGCTCCATAGGCTCACGTCAATACCCCTAAACACACATGACTACCAAGATGAATTAAACACAATTAAATACATAGCAGTCAAAAACGGATACACCCCCGAATTAATAAATAAACTACACAAACGAATCCTCAACACAAAAAGTAAAACACATCTGACCAACAGCACACAACCCAGTAAATACATAACACTTACATACTACAATTCCAATACACATAAAATTGCAAACACATTTAGGAAACAAAATTATAAAGTAGCCTACAGAACCAACAACACCATTAAAAACCACATAAACAATACTAACAAAGACATTGACACATACAACAAAACAGGGGTTTATAAATTAAATTGTAACAATTGCCCACAATTCTACATCGGCCAGAAGGGAAGATCTTTTTCTTCCAGGTTTTCTGAACATTTAAAAGCCCTCACCACAAACTACATACATTCCACATTTGCCACACATTTACATAACGAAAACCACAGTTACACAAACATAGAACACAACATGGAAATATTACACTACTTACCTAAAAGTAGAAAACTAAACACAGCTGAACAATTTGAAATATACAGATATCACACACTACAACCAAACAACATATTAAGTGAACAGATACATTACAAATCACATACACTATTTGACACACTGATCCACACACATAATTCGAACCTCAGCGCCAATCCCTTCCCACCATCAACCCCCACCACACACTCCATTCCGTAACGGTTATTCTGTAATCGACAGTTAGTACTAAACCCACTGAAGAAGAGAAACAACATCTTGAAACGTTTGGGAAGTGACAAAAGTAAGTTCATAAGTGAAAGTATATATATATTATTAAATTAATAAAGTGAACGAAGAGGATGCAACAACAAGATAATTTTAATTATAATAATTATTAATTTTCGCTTCAATACAGAGTAATTTTCATGTCCGTACTAGATTTTTACAAGTTGATACAGGCATATAAGTACAAAGGGGAGGGTTAAATATTTTCTCACATGTTATTTTGAATAAAAAAATTATTTTGTGCTATTTAAATTCCTTTTAAATCGTCACATCCTCCTCCACTTAAAGATGAGGACAGGGCGACGGGGTATTAAATGAAAACCTAAGAAATACAATTATATTTGACACGACACTTCGTGATGAAATTTTTCTCCACAAGGTTATTTCGATTCATCGATCGATTATCTTACATACTATACAAAATACTTAAAATTCAATACATATACAACACACAAATACATAAATCTACCTTATTTCAATTTCTTAAATCTACTACCGGTTTTTTTTGTTTCTTCACTCGTTTTAAGGAGTTACACTCATGAGTAGGTTTCAGCATATTTCAGATATACTGTATTACTGTAAGGTTAAAGTTTCTCTAACTTTCTTACAGAAGGGTTTTCGCATATTAAAGGGTGCGAAATATTTATAATATTCAACGCATAGAATCGCTGATTATTTTAACTTTTTGTTCTCAGCTACTCCTCTTATTTCCTTATTTTGTCTTTCCCTTAGTCGCAAACGTGGACTACAATTTATGTATTACCACTATCATGTTCATCCCAAAGATTAACATGTTATAGGTTATTAATGACAATAAAGTATCATAATAACAATAGAATTACCTTTAGTTTACTGCGCTAGAGGTTTGTTGTGCGTCAGCTGACTTCTCATTATTTATTTTATTCTCGCAGAATATGATCTAAGGTTGATCAGGCCTCGCTAGTATTCATACGAGGTGTTTGAGTTTAGACTCAATTACGATATAGGATGTCACAAAATCTTATTGTATTCCTGTATAAAATATATACATATAAAATGTTTCCTATATTTTATTCTTAATACTCTGGTAGTATTCTTGGTTTACTATCTTTCTCGTAGTCGTGCTTCTTTATTTTCACAAGGGGAAAAATTTTTAATCTGTGATACATGACTTCTGCGAACGTAATTATCTGTATTGGGTTCGTACAGCGCTACTGTCACGGGGGTGATGAACTCGTGAATCGTGTAGGAGCCACACCATCGGTAAGATAGTTTGGAAGTGGTCCTATCAACGGCTCTACTGGTAGGGTGAGTTTTATACATGATTAAATCACCTACTTTGTACTTTATTTTTCTATTATTTCGCTCGTGATATTTCCGCGATTTTTGTAAATTCGCTCACAAATTTGCGCGAGCTTCGTTCCATATTTTTCTTATATTATTCCCATTTATTTCGCGGGGCAATAACTCATGAATTTTCCACTTTGTGATTAATGGGTGGTTAGGTTTATATTTGTACAGTAAATCAAATGGTGTTGATTTATGTCCCTCATGATACGCAGAGTTGAATGCAAACTGTATCCATGATAGATTTTGATCCCACGCTGTCTGGTCTTTAGCATGATACGATAGTAAGGCTGATTTTAGGTTTCGCAAGTATCTCTCAGCTAGGTTTCCTTGCGGTCGGTACTCTGTGACGGTAATATGATTTATTCCTAATTTAAAACACATGTCATTAAATTCTTTTGATTTAAACTGAGGTCCATTGTCAGATACTAGGTGTACTGGAGTACCATAATCTTTAAATAGTCTCTCTTGTAGAATCTTTATTGTCGTTGATGCTAAGGCACGTCTCATAGGATACATCCACACAAATTTAGTGAAAGAGTCCACGCAAATTAATAGCATTGTGTTTCCTGACTTAGAACGTGGATAGGGTCCGGAAAAATCTATGTATATCTTCGAAAAGGGTGTTGTGGGGATTTCTGAGATTAATTTTCCGATTTGACTGTTTCTTGCTGGCTTGCTCAGGGCACAGATTTCGCATTGTTTCACGAACTTAGTTATTTCACTGTTCATGTTTTCCCAATGATATTCCTTGCGAATACGATGTATCATTTTCCTTATTCCCATATGAGCTCCAATGGTTGATGAGTGGTAATATTCCATTAGAATGGGTTTAATAATTTCCGGGGCGATTATTCTCAATGACTTTCCGTTAGCCTTTTTATAACAAAGTACTCATTTACTCAAGGTATACTTGTCAGAATAATTTCCTTTATCTATTTGTTCTATTATCTTATACAATTTAGGATCTTGTTGTTGGTGATGCGCTATATCCTTGAATGCAAGGGGGAATTCTGTTATTAGCGTATTTACAGTGGTGGTTTCAACCTTGTCTTCGCCAGGTCTGGCATTGGGTAACTGGAACATTCGGGATAGTGTATCGGCGACTACATTTTGGGTACCATGGATATGTTGTACTTTAAACTTGTAGCAATTTAATCTTAACACCCATCTTCCTATACGACCTAATTGTTTCGGATGGTTCAACAACCACGACAAAGCTTGGTTGTCGGTCTCTAGTAGAAATTCCTTGTGTTCTAAAAACGGTTTGAATTTTTTGAAGGCGAACACTACAGCTAAACTTTCAAGTTCATAGGCTGAGAACTTCCTTTCTTGCTCCGTCAAGGTACGTGATGCATAGCTGATTGGTAGTCTTGTATTATCTATTTCTTGGTATATTACTGCTCCTAATGCTACACTAGAACTGTCGGTCTGTACGACAAATGGTTTACTGAAATCTGCTAACTGCAATACCGGGGGTGATATTATGCTTTCTTTGAGTGTTTCGAATGCGGCTTGGTGTCGAGTAGTCCACTCGAATTTCGCTCCTTTTTTTCTTAATGCATTTAATGGGGCTGCTATATCCGCTAGGTGGGGTATGTACTTATGAAAATAATTGATCATACCTAAAAATCGAGCTATACCTTTGGGGTCTCTAGGTGGTACAAATTCTCGGATTGCGCGTGTGCGTTCTGGGTCGATGCTAACCTTACCTTCGGCTGATACTATATGACCTAAGAAAGAGAATTGTTTTACTGCAAAATTAACTTTACTGGGGTTTACCGTTAGTCCAGCTTTCTTTAACCTTGATAATACCTCACGCAAGTGATCAATGTGTTGATCCATCGCTTCACTATATACTACTGTGTCGTCAAGATAATGATATACGAATTTAAATTTAACGTCATGGAATATTTTTTCTAACAGTCTGCTACATACTGAACTTCCTTGTGATATTCCGAATGGTACTCTAGTAAATTGATATAGATTAAATGGGACAGCAAACGCAGTTAGATGTTTTGATTCCTCAGCTAGTGGGATTTGGTGGAATGCCTGGTTGAGATCCATAATGGTGAAAATTTTTGCTTTGGTAAAATAGTGGAACGCGCTGTGAATGTTAGGCAGGGGAATAGATTCAAATTCTATATTCTTATTCAGCTGTCTATAATCCACGACTAGTCTATGTTTGTCAGTTCCTTTCGGTACTAGGAAAGCAGGAGATGAATATGGGGAAGTTGACAGTTCAATGACGTGTTGTTCAATGAGTTTGTTAACTTGGTTTCTCATTATGTCCATCTTGGGCGGTGATAATTTGTATGGATGCAGACGTATTACTTTGTGGTCGCTTAAATTTATTTTGTAATCAATTAGATTGGTCAATCCTAACTTAGGTGTGAGTACAGTAGAAAATTCCCTTAATAACTTTTGGATCCTTTGTGGCTCATTCCCTTTTAAATGACTCAAACTAGATTCATGATGCTCCAACTGAATAGTTGAAGTTTCGCAGTTTTTGTTGTTATTTAGCTCGGTGTCAAACTGATATTTTCGCGTGCGATCAAATCTAAAGCAATATTGTTTAGCGTATATGTCGAGAATTAAGCCAGTTTTGCTTATAAAATCGGCGCCTAGTATTAAGTTTTGTCCTAGAACTTCAGCTACGAGTAGTGTAACATACCAAGTAAAATTCTTTATTTTTAACTTGACAGTAATACTGTGTGATATATTTAGATCTTGCTTATTTGCGGTGGCACACTTTATGTTCATGTTTTGGCTACGTCTTATAAGATTATGATTCGCTAATATAGTGGCTAGCTGTTGATTGATAATACTACGTGTAGATCCCGAATCGACTAAACCGAGGATATTCGTTGCTCCAAGGTCTATCTGTATGTAGGGTAATTTTGGCATATGCTTGTTTTACATGTGCTAATAGAGTTGCACTTGTTAAAAAAATCTAGTTACGTAAGGGTCTATACGCTTGTTTATTTTTATTTTGACATTAGGTTCAATAGTTTTTCTACCTTTCCTTTCTCTGCTGCGGAAGACGCAGGATTTTGGTTCTTCCTGCTTCACGAGTTTTTTGACTGATCGGTTTTCCGTTGGTACCGTTTTTGTTTACAATGTTTGCTAATATGTCCGGACTTTCCACAGTTATAACATCTTCTTTCGTCATTGGCATCACTCGCATGCTGTTGGGGCTTTAGCAGTGATTTTGATGTATTGGGGTAGCTCCGGGCTGTAGAGGTTTTTAAAAATCGCTTATCTCGGTAGGTTCGAGTATCAGTTCCACAGGGAGGTAGAAAAGAATCTTTGCGTGGAGTTTGGGACATTAATACGCGTCTGTTTTGATCTGAATACCAGACGTTGGATGAATGTATACAACACAGTTCCAGTTCTGTGAAGGTGGTTGGTCTCTTCATGAGTGCTAGGCGAGATCGCTCCTCGGGAGATAGTCCTACTGAAATAGTGTCTACTAGCTGTTGTTCACTCCAGTTAACTTGTAGTAATAAGGCAGATTCCCTTATGTCAGATATATAATGAGCTAGTCTTTCGTAAACTCCTTGTACACGAAGTACAGAATTCCGCTTTAATTCTTCGTAGATACCGGTGGGGATGAAGTGTCTTATCAGGGTGGTATGTAGTTCTTCTACAGGGTGATTATACCTTAGTGACTCTAACACACGATCTTTTAACGGAGATTTACATTTAGGTAGAAGTACTTGTAAATTTTAGTCATCTCTTAGTTGTCGCAGATCCTTGATTTGTAATAGGTGCTTGATAAAATCTAGGAGTTTGGTAATATTCAGGCCATCAGTGGTTGGTATCTCCGATAAAATACGTTCTACAGGGTGAGTTATTTTTCCATAGAACTCAGTGTTGAAATTTAGTTGAGATGCCGTTACAGGTTTTTCCGCTGGTGGATTTGTCTGTAAGATGGGAGGTAAATCGTAATTACGGGTAATCTTCCCTAGTTCATTTGGAAATGGCGAGGTGGTTACGGGGAGGGTATTTGCTTGTCTAGCCGTTAACCGATCTTCACTGGGTTCTATACTCAATTCCTGGAGAAATGGAAAGTTTTCCGCACTGGGTTGTTGTTCTTGAGTAGGAGATTGTGTTGGGGAAATATTTAGTTTTGTCATTGCTTCTTCGATCTCTTCTATTCTAAATGATTCAGACCTTCTACGTAATTCGCGCTGTGTGTCTGGTAATTGTCGTTACGCTTCTTCCGCGAATTTTTGCGCGTCCGGTGGAGTAACTTTGGCACCGGGCCAATTCAACAAATTGGTAATGCGGCGGGTCAGATGTTCTATTCTCTGAGTGGTTCTTAAAATTACCGCGGGGGATTTTTCGTCTCGCAGGGTTTGTGCGATTGAGATAAGTTCCGTATATTTACTATAGCATGTTTCCTCTCCACTTTCGAAATCTAATACACTTAAACGATTCAATAGTAAGGGTTTGTCTGGTTTATTCTCGCGTAATATTTTGCGCAGTTCCGCGACCGTTACGTTTGTGTGTGGAAGACCGCGTAACAAAGCTTCATAGCTCAGTTCGTCCTTCAACAACAAGTCGGGGTTAAATTGAGCCATTGTAATAATGATTCTTAAATCTTATGTACTATGTACTTTAAATATGTTATCTATTTTAAACACTTTTATGAAATTTGAATTCATGTAAACACACACACATATATATATATATATATATAATAACAATCTTATACTAATAAATTCAAATATATGTAATTCTAATAATTATCTGTGGAGATAAAGTTATTGGGGAGATATTATCACTTTAATGTGGAAAGAAATTTCACACGAAGAGTACATTATGTTTACTTTCACACAACAGATCAGCTGTTTGGGGGAGGTCTATTGTGTGCATTAAGGTGGCTTATTGTTTACCTTAGCAAGGGCTTATAACAAAGGAGGGTGACTTCTGACAATTCGGAACACGTTTATTTCCTGCACAGGACTGTCTGTTGAGCCTATGAGGGAATGTCATTCAAACAACTTACTTGTATACGGGGGAGAGCGTATATTTCTCGACACGAATCAAACATGAAATAGCCTGTAAATACCGACAGGTTGAAAATTGAATATTTTTACAAGCGGGGACTCGCTTATTACGTCGATTTCCTAATACTACTATTATTATTTTATTAATTAAACTCTATTTATTTGTTCACAAATCCAGAGTGAGTAAATTTACGCATTTTAGCAAGTTATTGTTAATTATTTAGTACAGGGTACACAATTATTTTACAAAGTAGCAGAGTGTTGCATTTTATATGTGACACTGTAAACAACTATTATTTTTTTTACAAAGCAGAGTTGCGCATTTTATAACGTCTCCCCTGTTTGAGACATTATAACAGAGGGAACCAGTTTAATTGGTTTCTTTCAATCAAACCGGCTGCTGTTGTTAGTAGTAATTACTTACCAACAAATTTGAAAATATGTAGAACAGGAATTAGGATTAGGTTACGCAAATTTACTCACTCTCTGGATATTTAGCAAAAACATCTCTTTATTATAGTTTCTTGAATAATGATCTAAAAATAATTGTTATTTTTGTTTTATTACATTAAAAAAAATAAACTTCTCAAAGATTCTGCAGCAAATGCTCTTATGCCTTTTTAAAATGTTACTCTGGTGAGCAAAATTTAAAAATATATATTTATAAACTACATTAAATACCTCGGATCCAGGTTTTACCTTAATAATATTCTAAAATAAGTCAACATTATGCAAGCTATTAGAAGAGTAGTTTGCTCAAATTGTAACGTGTCCAAAATTGGGTTATTTTATTTCTTACAGTATGGGGCATTTGCATTTTTATTTATTTCATTTTGCGGGATTTTATAAAAAATTTATTGTGAAAGTTTTATTTCCCGGCGAACGTTATTTCCATTACAACAGAACACGTGGTAAGAAACAGTGGTGAAACAAAGCAGTAAGACGCAGTTGTTGTCGAGTAACGCGGCAAGGAATTCGCGCCACCCTAATTTTTCTCAGAACTCTGTATATGTGTGGCGACGCGCGTACTCAAAATCTCAAGCATGCGCGCTGTTAGTGACGCCGTGAAACTCCAACGAAGCTGTAAAACATGGCGCTGGAGCGGAAAATTTGTGAGATCAACCAGCCAGCTACAGGAAATGTATTTAAGCCCCGCCCACTACTAGTGACGTCAACCAGTGCTTAACAAAAATCATCCCCGGCTACCACACAAAAAACACATTATGCGCCATGCATAGATTGAATAAACCACATCAAATCAGCTATGCACGGCGACGAAAATCATGAGGCATTGCAACTTCCGCTCTGTCTGAGTGTTTGGAGGGAGGCATGTTGGTAACGCTCTACCCAGTCGACTAACAACCCACGCCACGCGTGGCAGCTATCAGTTTTGTGCCCGGGCAAAATTTCATATTTTTTTCTTAAGTCGGCCGACAAAATAACTATGTGAGTTCACAAAAACCTATATAACAGTGGCCTCTAGTGACGATGAATAACTATGGAACATGATTAAATGTTACAAGCTTGGAAAAATCCGGAGAATGAAAGACTTTGGTAAACACAACACGTGGTCGGGTAATACGACGCCACACACGTAATGTTACACACGAAAGACTTATGTCATTAATTTTACATAAAAATGGGGTGTTTTTGTATTAGTAAGGGGTGTTAAGAATGTGAGTAGTGAGTGCGCAGGCTGGGCTATTTTAAAGTACGTAAGTAGTAGGAAGTAAGCATAGTAAGTAAGCTTTAATAGTTAGACAATCTTTAAAACATGTAAAACTTATTTTGGAGAAAACTTATAAATTCAATATTTCTGATTAATAAACCAAAAAAAATAATTTCTCTTCCAAAAAATTGAGAGTTCGATTCTTTCAGAACCTTAGTTCGTTTTATGTACTGTCAGAGTTCGTCGAACGAAATGGGTTCGTCCACACTACGCGATCCGGCCAGATCAAAGATGAAAGGTAAGTGGGAGTTTCAAAATAATTAATAAATAAGAATATCGCAAAGAAATATAAAGTTACAATTGGTGCATCGTGACCAGGATGTAATATAACACGAAAAGGGTTGTATTACGCCGGCTTACATTTGACAGTGCATAACGAAGTACGGTTGCGAAAGCAAAATTGATTTTGTATATGTTAAAACATCAGTTTTGAAAAAAGACCAATCATTGGCAGTTGGTACGTAAGAAAAAATAGATTAAGTAAAAATGTCTGAGAACACAGAAAAAAGCAGTGTAATAGATTCAGTTATGAGTGAAAGTGACCTTGAGTCGCAATTGCTGGATGAAAGTGGTATGCTGACGGGGGGGGGGGGGGCCGAGCGCTGTTACAGAAACAGCTGTCGGCAGTAATGTAATCGTTCACTCCACTCCGATTGCGGCTCAAACACAACTAAGCGAAACAGATGTTGACTCTGGGTGTCAGTTAACCCCAGTGTCAGCCAATAAAAATAAATAATCAGAGGAACTAGATATAATGAGTTTCTTATGAAAAATGGACAACAAATTAAATAAGCGTCTTGATAGAATTGACGAAAAATTTGAGTCGTTTTAATACTAATGACGAGAAATTGGAGATTTTAAGTAACGAATTCAAAGAACAGAAAATAAAATGCGAACAGCAGAATGTTAAAAATGATATTATTTTAAATGAAATTAAACAACAGAATATTCAGTTTCAGCAGAATATAAATGTAAAATTTGATGAGTTGATAAATAATATACAAGACAAGAATGAATGTCTAGAAAGTACCAATAAAATAAGAAATAATTTGAATAAAGTAGAACCGAGTACGAGTAATACAAATGAAAGTTATAGTGGCAATATTGTGTTAGATAAAGAGCTAACAAATGATGACGATGATGTAATTGAAAGTATAATATCAGAGAGTACTGATGAGTTTGTAGAATGTGATTATGAGATGTTAATGTGTGTTAATGAGTTAGAAAAAGAATGGAAAGAAAGAGTAGATGAATGTTTAGGGCAGAGGATAAATTTTCCCATTAATTTTTCTGAACCAAGGTGTTCACAAATGTTGTGTTTGAAGGGCAAGAGACCCGTATTGGTAGATGAATTGAAGTGTTTATTGATGTTGTATAATGTTGTACCCTCTGTCTGTAATAATGATGTTGAAAGTGTGATTTGGTATTGTGATGAGAGAGAGGTAACTAGAGAATGGTATGTAACAGATTGTATAATTTGAATAGAAAGTATGTCGAATGGAAAGAAAGTTTAAAAGTAGATTTGAATAATAATGACTATAATGATTTGACTAAAGTAATTAACCCGATCATGAATGTATTTACCGATGGAGATATAACAAAAATGCCTAACGTCGACTGGTTTAATGAGTATTTGAGTAAGATGAATGAATTTAGTCTTTATGGTTATAACACACAAAACAGTGATTTGTATGTTAATGAGATTGAGAAATGTTATATAACACCAAGACTTATCTGGGACGATGGAGGATAAACTATAAAACAATAAAAGACAGTTATAAACATGTTTTATGGGTTTTGACATGGCAGATTTGGACAATGAAGTGCGGAAAAACTGAACAGTTAATAACAAAAATTTGTAAATAAAATGTAGTAAATTTATTTGAGTGCATTGTAGGATGTTAAGTAAACAAGTGTGTGTAAATGTTGCAATAATAATAATAATAATATTTTGCAATTTAAATAAATAAATACCAGAATTAATTTTGAAAACAGTAATTGATTAATTGTAATTGTGTCGATAACTATATAATTTATATTTTTGGTAATCAATTTAATTAAAACAATTTGATACATGTTAAATATTTTGATTGATTATTTGAATGTTAATTAATTACATTTTTTTAATGAATTTAATTTATTTTACGAGATTTGGAATTTGGTAATAGATGGTTAAATTATTTAAATTAAACTAATATTTGTGTTAAATGTTTCAGAGGTGAGGTGAAAGTAATGTGGTATGGTGAATATGTTTTGTGTATATCGTGTTAAATGGATTGTAAGTATAGAACTTTTACAATATGAATCATGTATAACAAAAATGTTTACAGGTAACTAAGATTTTAATTCAATAGTGAGATTATTTGAAATAATTGTGTTCAATAAAAAGGATAATTAAAAAATTTAATAATAACTGAAAAATGATATATACTAATTATTAATAATAAATTTTGAAGATTTTAAGAAAGTCAAATGGTAAAAGGTTATGAATGAGTTAAATGATTATTGATGAAAATATATGATAATGTATATAAAATTTTTAATTAGTTAGCTATTAAGTTGCTATTGCGGGGGTGGCCTGTGCCCTCGTAGATAGCGAAATGGGTTGGGGGTAACAGAGAGTGTTACCTCCATCGGAGGCGAAAATTGTGCGACACACCTTTTTCGTGTAAATTCAATTTACACACTGATAGACGACCGTGTCGCACATAACTAGAACGATGTAGAACAGGCAGTGAAATGAAGTTAGATTTCCCCGACTTTTCGGGCGATTACTGCCTTACCAGCACTAATCGTGGATTTGGCTAGCGGTTAGCTATGGTCAAATCAAGTCCCTTGACCATAGCTGACTTGAAATTGGTATATAGTAGAAATTAAATGGGGGTGACAATTAGGGGAAATCCCGGCACTATGGAACAGCGGCTACCACTCTGTTCGCGGAGGAACAGCAAAGCCAGGTGGTAGACCCGCATTAAGGGCGTTTAACTATATAACAAAGGTATGTTGATACCTGAACCTTTTAAAATATAACAGCCGAAGCAAAGACACGGAGAGGTCAAACTACTCCAAAATATGCCGTCTTTGTGAAAGCGAAAAGGGCGATACAGTCCTCCATAATTTGCAATATAGTGTGTGGCTGAGAGGTGACTCAGAGGAGTCACGAATTTAAAATTTTATGACAAAAGTTTTTTGCTAACTCAAATTTTAGTCCAATAAAAATGCTTGTGCTCTGTTAAATAACTAGCTGCTCAGACATTCAATATAAGGTGTGCATGCTTTTAAATGTATTATTTTATTGTCGTAGGTTAAATATAAGCATTGATAATAATATGTGTCTTCAATATGTGTGTATTTTAAACTAAGCAGATAATTAACCTGGCTGGCAGGCAGCTAACATAATAGAAGTAAGTATTGATAAATATATATTTCATGTAATCTGTTCAATTTTGAGATGTGTTTTCATTGTGTTAGTAAGATCAGCTGATCAGCAATAACAGGTCACTGGTATATTGGTTTATAAATGTTACAAGTAATTAAGGTTTAATGTAGTGGTTCAATGTATTACAGATGTTTTAAAGTAATGATAAAAATAATTTGATAAAGTGAGAAGTAAAGTAATAATTTATGCAAGTTAACAAGAGATAGTTTTTGGGTGATGAATATTTTAGGGGACATATAGATCTGTCCAAGTTGAAGTTAGAGTTGTAGTAAAGATCGAAATATTGTTTTGAAGTAATGTAATGTTGTTTTGAGTTAATATATATTATAGAGTTTTAAGTAGTATTGATGTTGACACAGTAGTAATGGAGAATTTATGTAGGGTTTTGAGTGATATATTGATGTTTATAATTAATGATGTTATTTTGTTGTAGTTGTAGTAAGGTAATGAGATTGAGATATTGGGGATGGCAATTTTGTAGTAGGGGGTAGTGTAATGTGGGAGTCGCAACATAATGATAAGTTGGGACGGGATAGGGATCGATTTTAGTGAGGGGGCCGCCTTAGGTAGAATCCAGGGGCCAAATAGGGGAAATTGAGTTTTGGGGGGGGGAAACACGTATCCTATATACAAAGCGTTAGAATATTTTTTTTTATATATATAGAGAGAAGGTGGCGATTTGAGTTTAATGATAATTTGGGGTTAGTGAGTGTTTTAGGATAGATGTTTTGATAGAGATGGGTGTCATGTTAGTAAAAGTTGTTAGTGGTTAGAGTCAAAGGGAGGAAGTTGATATATGTATACAGATCAAGTAGTAAATTAAATGAGAATAGATAATTTAAATCACCCACAGTAATAGGGAATGAGATTGTAAAATGAAGAAAGTTGTAGTTGAATATATAAAATTTTTATTTTGAAACCAGTGACAAAATTTTGAGAGAATTTGATAATGTAAAGATATAAGGTGTTTATTTTGAATAATTTAAATGTCAATTTGCTTATTATTTATATTAATATTTTGTTTATTTTAAATGTTTTATTTTATTGTTTTGTGTTTCAAATTAGATTGTTACAGAGGTTAAATGTATTTACAGAGAGAACTGATACATAACATGTAGGTCAAGGTTGTGGACTTGACCTAGTTTCGATCAGCTGATGAGGTCATATGCATACTAAGCTTGTTTCATATGGAAGTCAATTCAACTTGTGTTTTTTTTAATCAATTTAATCAAGTTTTAATTAATGTCTAAATATAAAGGAAACATTTTCATAAATTTAAATTTTTTTTTAATTTTAAAAATTTTTTGGAAAATATTTAAAAAAAAAAAAAAAAAAATCTTGATTTTTCGCCTGCCAGCTAAGGAATATTTTAAGTATTGATTATTTTATTATTCGTGTGCTAACCATGTTTATTTTATTGATTTGTTTTGCATTGCATTGTATTGTTAGACTCTAAGTATCCACATGTTAGGTTAAGGATATGTTTAATTAGGAGAAATGTTTAAATTAATTCATTTTAAATAAAACAGAAAATATGGAAGAGAATTTTTTTGATAAAGTATATTATTTTGAATTTTTTTTTCTTAGATGAAATCGTAAATTTTAAAGAATTTTTCAATGTATAATATGTAATGTGAGTGTGTGTGAGCCCAGTATCTGCTAAAGGCAGCCCAGCTTGCATAAAAGGGGAACCATATCGGTTGAGGATCTGGAGTAATCTAAGCCGGGGATTGAGGACTTTTGGGGGGTAGCATGTTAGAAGGTGAGGTGTGCTGTGGTACTTGTCTGTTCGATTTCTCGGTGTTGGGATCTCTTACGGAGAAGTCCAGTGATCTCGTTCAGATGCGTCCATAGTCGCCGAGCCAGGGGGGTCGTGTACCCATGAGGAGTAAGAACAAGGGGGTTGTTGGCACCAGTTCCTCACCGGTCCTCTTTGGGGTTTATCAATGAGATTTCTTCTGTTTTGGACAGCAGAATTCTCATTGAGGGGGTATTGTAACGTGTCCAAAATTGGGTTATTTTATTTCTTACAGTATGGGGCATTTGCATTTTTATTTATTTCATTTTGCGGGATTTTATAAAAAATTTATTGTGAAAGTTTTATTTCCCGGCGAACGTTATTTCCATTACAACAGAACACGTGGTAAGAAACAGTGGTGAAACAAAGCAGTAAGACGCAGTTGTTGTCGAGTAACGCGGCAAGGAATTCGCGCCACCCTAATTTTTCTCAGCACTCTGTATATGTGTGGCGACGCGCGTACTCAAAATCTCAAGCATGCGTGCTGTTAGTGACGCCGTGAAACTCCAACGAAGCTGTAAAACATGGCGCTGGAGCGGAAAATTTGTGAGATCAACCAGCCAGCTACAGGAAATGTATTTAAGCCCCGCCCACTACTAGTGACGTCAACCAGTGCTTAACAAAAATCGTCCCCGGCTACCACACAAAAAACACATTATGCGCCATGCATAGATTGAATAAACCACATCAAATCAGCTATGCACGGCGACGAAAATCATGAGGCATTGCAACCTCCGCTCTGTCTGAGTGTTTGGAGGGAGGCATGTTGGTAACGCTCTACCCAGTCGACTAACAACCCACGCCACGCGTGGCAGCTATCAGTTTTGTGCCCGGGCAAAATTTCATATTTTTTTCTTAAGTCGGCCGACAAAATAACTATGTGAGTTCACAAAAACCTATATAACAGTGGCCTCTAGTGACGATGAATAACTATGGAACATGATTAAATGTTACAAGCTTGGAAAAATCCGGAGAATGAAAGACTTTGGTAAACACAACACGTGGTCGGGTAATACGACGCCACACACGTAATGTTACACACGAAAGACTTATGTCATTAATTTTACATAAAAATGGGGTGTTTTTGTATTAGTAAGGGGTGTTAAGAATGTGAGTAGTGAGTGCGCAGGCTGGGCTATTTTAAAGTACGTAAGTAGTAGGAAGTAAGCATAGTAAGTAAGCTTTAATAGTTACACAATCTTTAAAACATGTAAAACTTATTTTGGAGAAAACTTATAAATTCAATATTTCTGATTAATAAACCAAAAAAAATAATTTCTCTTCCAAAAAATTGAGAGTTCGATTCTTTCAGAACCTTAGTTCGTTTTATGTACTGTCAGAGTTCGTCGAACGAAATGGGTTCGTCCACACTACGCGATCCGGCCAGATCAAAGATGAAAGGTAAGTGGGAGTTTCAAAATAATTAATAAATAAGAATATCGCAAAGAAATATAAAGTTACAATTGGTGCATCGTGACCAGGATGTAATATAACACGAAAAGGGTTGTATTACGCCGGCTTACATTTGACAGTGCATAACGAAGTACGGTTGCGAAAGCAAAATTGATTTTGTATATGTTAAAACATCAGTTTTGAAAAAAGACAAATCATTGGCAGTTGGTACGTAAGAAAAAATAGATTAAGTAAAAATGTCTGAGAACACAGAAAAAAGCAGTGTAATAGATTCAGTTATGAGTGAAAGTGACCTTGAGTCGCAATCGCTGGATGAAAGTGGTATGCTGACGGGGGGGGGGGGCCGAGCGCTGTTACAGAAACAGCTGTCGGCAGTAATGTAATTGTTCACTCCACTCCGATTGCGGCTCAAACACAACTAAGCGAAACAGATGTTGACTCTGGGTGTCAGTTAACCCCAGTGTCAGCCAATAAAAATAAACAATCAGAGGAACTAGATATAATGAGTTTCTTATGAAAAATGGACAACAAATTAAATAAGCGTCTTGATAGAATTGACGAAAAATTTGAGTCGTTTTAATACTAATGACGAGAAATTTGAGATTTTAAGTAACGAATTCAAAGAACAGAAAATAAAATGCGAACAGCAGAATGTTAAAAATGATATTATTTTAAATGAAATTAAACAACAGAATATTCAGTTTCAGCAGAATATAAATGTAAAATTTGATGAGTTGATAAATAATATACAAGACAAGAATGAACGTCTAGAAAGTACCAATAAAATAAGAAATAATTTGAATAAAGTAGAACCGAGTACGAGTAATACAAATGAAAGTTATAGTGGCAATATTGTGTTAGATAAAGAGCTAACAAATGATGAAGATGATGTAATTGAAAGTATAATATCAGAGAGTACTGATGAGTTTGTAGAATGTGATTATGAGATGTTAATGTGTGTTAATGAGTTAGAAAAAGAATGGAAAGAAAGAGTAGATGAATGTGTAGGGCAGAGGATAAATTTTCCCATTAATTTTTCTGAACCAAGGTGTTCACAAATGTTGTGTTTGAAGGGCAAGAGACCCGTATTGGTAGATGAATTAAAGTGTTTATTGATGTTGTATAATGTTGTACCCTCTGTCTGTAATAATGATGTTGAAAGTGTGATTTGGTATTGTGATGAGAGAGAGGTAACTAGAGAATGGTATGTAACAGAATTGTATAATTTGAATAGAAAGTATGTCGAATGGAAAGAAAGTTTAAAAGTAGATTTGAATAATAATGACTATAATGATTTGACTAAAGTAATTAACCCGATCATGAATGTATTTACCGATGGAGATATAACAAAAATGCCTAACGTCGACTGGTTTAATGAGTATTTGAGTAAGATGAATGAATTTAGTCTTTATGGTTATAACACACAAAACAGTGATTTGTATGTTAATGAGATTGAGAAATGTTATATAACACCAAGACTTATCTGGGACGATGGAGGTTAAACTATAAAACAATAAAAGACAGTTATAAACATGTTTTATGGGTTTTGACATGGCAGATTTGGACAATGAAGTGCGGAAAAACTGAACAGTTAATAACAAAAATTTGTAAATAAAATGTAGTAAATTTATTTGAGTGCATTGTAGGATGTTAAGTAAACAAGTGTGTGTAAATGTTGCAATAATAATAATAATAATATTTTGCAATTTAAATAAATAAATACCAGAATTAATTTTGAAAACAGTAATTGATTAATTGTAATTGTGTCGATAACTATATAATTTATATTTTTGGTAATCAATTTAATTAAAACAATTTGATACATGTTAAATATTTTGATTGATTATTTGAATGTTAATTAATTACATTTTTTTAATGAATTTAATTTATTTTACGAGATTTGGAATTTGGTAATAGATGGTTAAATTATTTAAATTAAACTAATATTTGTGTTAAATGTTTCAGAGGTGAGGTGAAAGTAATGTGGTATGGTGAATATGTTTTGTGTATATCGTGTTAAATGGATTGTAAGTATAGAACTTTTACAATATGAATCATGTATAACAAAAATGTTTACAGGTAACTAAGATTTTAATTCAATAGTGAGATTATTTGAAATAATTGTGTTCAATAAAAAGGATAATTAAAAAATTTAATAATAACTGAAAAATGATATATACTAATTATTAATAATAAATTTTGAAGATTTTAAGAAAGTCAAATGGTAAAAGGTTATGAATGAGTTAAATGATTATTGATGAAAATATATGATAATGTATATAAAATTTTTAATTAGTTAGCTATTAAGTTGCTATTGCGGGGGTGGCCTGTGCCCTCGTAGATAGCGAAATGGGTTGGGGGTAACAGAGAGTGTTACCTCCATCGGAGGCGAAAATGGCGAAAATTGTGCGACACACCTTTTTCGTGTAAATTCAATTTACACACTGATAGACGACCGTGTCGCACATAACTAGAACGATGTAGAACAGGCAGTGAAATGAAGTTAGATTTCCCTGACTTTTCGGGCGATTACTGCCTTACCAGCACTAATCGTGGATTTGGCTAGCGGTTAGCTATGGTCAAATCAAGTCCCTTGACCATAGCTGACTTGAAATTGGTATATAGTAGAAATTAAATGGGGGTGACAATTAGGGGAAATCCCGGCACTATGGAACAGCGGCTACCACTCTGTTCGCGGAGGAACAGCAAAGCCAGGTGGTAGACCCGCATTAAGGGCGTTTAACTATATAACAAAGGTATGTTGATACCTGAACCTTTTAAAATATAACAGCCGAAGCAAAGACACGGAGAGGTCAAACTACTCCAAAATATGCCGTCTTTGTGAAAGCGAAAAGGGCGATACAGTCCTCCATAATTTGCAATATAGTGTGTGGCTGAGAGGTGACTCAGAGGAGTCACGAATTTAAAATTTTATGACAAAAGTTTTTTGCTAACTCAAATTTTAGTCCAATAAAAATGCTTGTGCTCTGTTAAATAACTAGCTGCTCAGACATTCAATATAAGGTGTGCATGCTTTTAAATGTATTATTTTATTGTCGTAGGTTAAATATAAGCATTGATAATAATATGTGTCTTCAATATGTGTGTATTTTAAACTAAGCAGATAATTAACCTGGCTGGCAGGCAGCTAACATAATAGAAGTAAGTATTGATAAATATATATTTCATGTAATCTGTTCAATTTTGAGATGTGTTTTCATTGTGTTAGTAAGATCAACTGATCAGCAATAACAGGTCACTGGTATATTGGTTTATAAATGTTACAAGTAATTAAGGTTTAATGTAGTGGTTCAATGTATTACAGATGTTTTAAAGTAATGATAAAAATAATTTGATAAAGTGAGAAGTAAAGTAATAATTTATGCAAGTTAACAAGAGATAGTTTTTGGGTGATGAATATTTTAGGGGACATATAGATCTGTCCAAGTTGAAGTTAGAGTTGTAGTAAAGATCGAAATATTGTTTTGAAGTAATGTAATGTTGTTTTGAGTTAATATATATTATAGAGTTTTAAGTAGTATTGATGTTGACACAGTAGTAATGGAGAATTTATGTAGGGTTTTGAGTGATATATTGATGTTTATAATTAATGATGTTATTTTGTTGTAGTTGTAGTAAGGTAATGAGATTGAGATATTGGGGATGGCAATTTTGTAGTAGGGGGTAGTGTAATGTGGGAGTCCGCAACATAATGATAAGTTGGGACGGGATAGGGATCGATTTTAGTGAGGGGGCCGCCTTAGGTAGAATCCAGGGGCCAAATAGGGGAAATTGAGTTTTGGGGGGGAAACACGTATCCTATATACAAAGCGTTAGAATATTTTTTTTTATATATATAGAGAGAAGGTGGCGATTTGAGTTTAATGATAATTTGGGGTTAGTGAGTGTTTTAGGATAGATGTTTTGATAGAGATGGGTGTCATGTTAGTAAAAGTTGTTAGTGGTTAGAGTCAAAGGGAGGAAGTTGATATATGTATACAGATCAAGTAGTAAATTAAATGAGAATAGATAATTTAAATCACCCACAGTAATAGGGAATGAGATTGTAAAATGAAGAAAGTTGTAGTTGAATATATAAAATTTTTATTTTGAAACCAGTGACAAAATTTTGAGAGAATTTGATAATGTAAAGATATAAGGTGTTTATTTTGAATAATTTAAATGTCAATTTGCTTATTATTTATATTAATATTTTGTTTATTTTAAATGTTTTATTTTATTGTTTTGTGTTTCAAATTAGATTGTTACAGAGGTTAAATGTATTTTCAGAGAGGACTGATACATAACATGTAGGTCAAGGTTGTGGACTTGACCTAGTTTCGATCAGCTGATGAGGTCATATGCATACTAAGCTTGTTTCATATGGAAGTCAATTCAACTTGTGTTTTTTTTAATCAATTTAATCAAGTTTTAATTAATGTCTAAATATAAAGGAAACATTTTCATAAATTTAAATTTTTTTTAATTTTAAAAATTTTTTGGAAAATATTTAAAAAAAAAAAAAAAAAAAATCTTGATTTTTCGCCTGCCAGCTAAGGAATATTTTAAGTATTGATTATTTTATTATTCGTGTGCTAACCATGTTTATTTTATTGATTTATTTTGCATTGCATTGTATTGTTAGACTCTAAGTATCCACATGTTAGGTTAAGGATATGTTTAATTAGGAGAAATGTTTAAATTAATTCATTTTAAATAAAACAGAAAATATGGAAGAGAATTTTTTTGATAAAGTATATTATTTTGAATTTTTTTTTCTTAGATGAAATCGTAAATTTTAAAGAATTTTTCAATGTATAATATGTAATGTGAGTGTGTGTGAGCCCAGTATCTGCTAAAGGCAGCCCAGCTTGCATAAAAGGGGAACCATATCGGTTGAGGATCTGGAGTAATCTAAGCCGGGGATTGAGGACTTTTAGGGGGGTAGCATGTTAGAAGGTGAGGTGTGCTGTGGTACTTGTCTGTTCGATTTCTCGGTGTTGGGATCTCTTACGGAGAAGTCCAGTGATCTCGTTCAGATGCGTCCATAGTCGCCGAGCCAGGGGGGTCGTGTACCCATGAGGAGTAAGAACAAGGGGGTTGTTGGCACCAGTTCCTCACCGGTCCTCTTTGGGGTTTATCAATGAGATTTCTTCTGTTTTGGACAGCAGAATTCTCATTGAGGGGGTATTGTAACGTGTCCAAAATTGGGTTATTTTATTTCTTACAGTATGGGGCATTTGCATTTTTATTTATTTCATTTTGCGGGATTTTATAAAAAATTTATTGTGAAAGTTTTATTTCCCGGCGAACGTTATTTCCATTACAACAGAACACGTGGTAAGAAACAGTGGTGAAACAAAGCAGTAAGACGCAGTTGTTGTCGAGTAACGCGGCAAGGAATTCGCGCCACCCTAATTTTTCTCAGAACTCTGTATATGTGTGGCGACGCGCGTACTCAAAATCTCAAGCATGCGCGCTGTTAGTGACGCCGTGAAACTCCAACGAAGCTGTAAAACATGGCGCTGGAGCGGAAAATTTGTGAGATCAACCAGCCAGCTACAGGAAATGTATTTAAGCCCCGCCCACTACTAGTGACGTCAACCAGTGCTTAACAAAAATCGTCCCCGGCTACCACACAAAAAACACATTATGCGCCATGCATAGATTGAATAAACCACATCAAATCAGCTATGCACGGCGACGAAAATCATGAGGCATTGCAACCTCCGCTCTGTCTGAGTGTTTGGAGGGAGGCATGTTGGTAACGCTCTACCCAGTCGACTAACAACCCACGCCACGCGTGGCAGCTATCAGTTTTGTGCCCGGGCAAAATTTCATATTTTTTTCTTAAGTCGGCCGACAAAATAACTATGTGAGTTCACAAAAACCTATATAACAGTGGCCTCTAGTGACGATGAATAACTATGGAACATGATTAAATGTTACAAGCTTGGAAAAATCCGGAGAATGAAAGACTTTGGTAAACACAACACGTGGTCGGGTAATACGACGCCACACACGTAATGTTACACACGAAAGACTTATGTCATTAATTTTACATAAAAATGGGGTGTTTTTGTATTAGTAAGGGGTGTTAAGAATGTGAGTAGTGAGTGCGCAGGCTGGGCTATTTTAAAGTACGTAAGTAGTAGGAAGTAAGCATAGTAAGTAAGCTTTAATAGTTACACAATCTTTAAAACATGTAAAACTTATTTTGGAGAAAACTTATAAATTCAATATTTCTGATTAATAAACCAAAAAAAATAATTTCTCTTCCAAAAAATTGAGAGTTCGATTCTTTCAGAACCTTAGTTCGTTTTATGTACTGTCAGAGTTCGTCGAACGAAATGGGTTCGTCCACACTACGCGATCCGGCCAGATCAAAGATGAAAGGTAAGTGGGAGTTTCAAAATAATTAATAAATAAGAATATCGCAAAGAAATATAAAGTTACAATTGGTGCAGCGTGACCAGGATGTAATATAACACGAAAAGGGTTGTATTACGCCGGCTTACATTTGACAGTGCATAACGAAGTACGGTTGCGAAAGCAAAATTGATTTTGTATATGTTAAAACATCAGTTTTGAAAAAAGACCAATCATTGGCAGTTGGTACGTAAGAAAAAATAGATTAAGTAAAAATGTCTGAGAACACAGAAAAAAGCAGTGTAATAGATTCAGTTATGAGTGAAAGTGACCTTGAGTCGCAATCGCTGGATGAAAGTGGTATGCTGACGGGGGGGGGGGCCGAGCGCTGTTACAGAAACAGCTGTCGGCAGTAATGTAATCGTTCACTCCACTCCGATTGCGGCTCAAACACAACTAAGCGAAACAGATGTTGACTCTGGGTGTCAGTTAACCCCAGTGTCAGCCAATAAAAATAAACAATCAGAGGAACTAGATATAATGAGTTTCTTATGAAAAATGGACAACAAATTAAATAAGCGTCTTGATAGAATTGACGAAAAATTTGAGTCGTTTTAATACTACTGACGAGAAATTTGAGATTTTAAGTAACGAATTCAAAGAACAGAAAATAAAATGCGAACAGCAGAATGTTAAAAATGATATTATTTTAAATGAAATTAAACAACAGAATATTCAGTTTCAGCAGAATATAAATGTAAAATTTGATGAGTTGATAAATAATATACAAGACAAGAATGAACGTCTAGAAAGTACCAATAAAATAAGAAATAATTTGAATAAAGTAGAACCGAGTACGAGTAATACAAATGAAAGTTATAGTGGCAATATTGTGTTAGATAAAGAGCTAACAAATGATGACGATGATGTAATTGAAAGTCTAATATCAGAGAGTACTGATGAGTTTGTAGAATGTGATTATGAGATGTTAATGTGTGTTAATGAGTTAGAAAAAGAATGGAAAGAAAGAGTAGATGAATGTGTAGGGCAGAGGATAAATTTTCCCATTAATTTTTCTGAACCAAGGTGTTCACAAATGTTGTGTTTGAAGGGCAAGAGACCCGTATTGGTAGATGAATTGAAGTGTTTATTGATGTTGTATAATGTTGTACCCTCTGTCTGTAATAATGATGTTGAAAGTGTGATTTGGTATTGTGATGAGAGAGAGGTAACTAGAGAATGGTATGTAACAGAATTGTATAATTTGAATAGAAAGTATGTCGAATGGAAAGAAAGTTTAAAAGTAGATGGGAATAATAATGACTATAATGATTTGACTAAAGTAATTAACCCGATCATGAATGTATTTACCGATGGAGATCTAACAAAAATGCCTAACGTCGACTGGTTTAATGAGTATTTGAGTAAGATGAATGAATTTAGTCTTTATGGTTATAACACACAAAACAGTGATTTGTATGTTAATGAGATTGAGAAATGTTATATAACACCAAGACTTATCTGGGACGATGGAGGTTAAACTATAAAACAATAAAAGACAGTTATAAACATGTTTTATGGGTTTTGACATGGCAGATTTGGACAATGAAGTGCGGAAAAACTGAACAGTTAATAACAAAAATTTGTAAATAAAATGTAGTAAATTTATTTGAGTGCATTGTAGGATGTTAAGTAAACAAGTGTGTGTAAATGTTGCAATAATAATAATAATAATATTTTGCAATTTAAATAAATAAATACCAGAATTAATTTTGAAAACAGTAATTGATTAATTGTAATTGTGTCGATAACTATATAATTTATATTTTTTGTAATCAATTTAATTAAAACAATTTGATACATGTTAAATATTTTGATTGATTATTTGAATGTTAATTAATTACATTTTTTTAATGAATTTAATTTATTTTACGAGATTTGGAATTTGGTAATAGATGGTTAAATTATTTAAATTAAACTAATATTTGTGTTAAATGTTTCAGAGGTGAGGTGAAAGTAATGTGGTATGGTGAATATGTTTTGTGTATATCGTGTTAAATGGATTGTAAGTATAGAACTTTTACAATATGAATCATGTATAACAAAAATGTTTACAGGTAACTAAGATTTTAATTCAATAGTGAGATTATTTGAAATAATTGTGTTCAATAAAAAGGATAATTAAAAAATTTAATAATAACTGAAAAATGATATATACTAATTATTAATAATAAATTTTGAAGATTTTAAGAAAGTCAAATGGTAAAAGGTTATGAATGAGTTAAATGATTATTGATGAAAATATTATATGATAATGTATATACAATTTTTAATTAGTTAGCTATTAAGTTGCTATTGCGGGGGTGGCCTGTGCCCTCGTAGATAGCGAAATGGGTTGGGGGTAACAGAGAGTGTTACCTCCATCGGAGGCGAAAATGGCGAAAATTGTGCGACACACCTTTTTCGTGTAAATTCAATTTACACACTGATAGACGACCGTGTCGCACATAACTAGAACGATGTAGAACAGGCAGTGAAATGAAGTTAGATTTCCCCGACTTTTCGGGCGATTACTGCCTTACCAGCACTAATCGTGGATTTGGCTAGCGGTTAGCTATGGTCAAATCAAGTCCCTTGACCATAGCTGACTTGAAATTGGTATATAGTAGAAATTAAATGGGGGTGACAATTAGGGGAAATCCCGGCACTATGGAACAGCGGCTACCACTCTGTTCGCGGAGGAACAGCAAAGCCAGGTGGTAGACCCGCATTAAGGGCGTTTAACTATATAACAAAGGTATGTTGATACCTGAACCTTTTAAAATATAACAGCCGAAGCAAAGACACGGAGAGGTCAAACTACTCCAAAATATGCCGTCTTTGTGAAAGCGAAAAGGGCGATACAGTCCTCCATAATTTGCAATATAGTGTGTGGCTGAGAGGTGACTCAGAGGAGTCACGAATTTAAAATTTTATGACAAAAGTTTTTTGCTAACTCAAATTTTAGTCCAATAAAAATGCTTGTGCTCTGTTAAATAACTAGCTGCTCAGACATTCAATATAAGGTGTGCATGCTTTTAAATGTATTATTTTATTGTCGTAGGTTAAATATAAGCATTGATAATAATATGTGTCTTCAATATGTGTGTATTTTAAACTAAGCAGATAATTAACCTGGCTGGCAGGCAGCTAACATAATAGAAGTAAGTATTGATAAATATATATTTCATGTAATCTGTTCAATTTTGAGATGTGTTTTCATTGTGTTAGTAAGATCAACTGATCAGCAATAACAGGTCACTGGTATATTGGTTTATAAATGTTACAAGTAATTAAGGTTTAATGTAGTGGTTCAATGTATTACAGATGTTTTAAAGTAATGATAAAAATAATTTGATAAAGTGAGAAGTAAAGTAATAATTTATGCAAGTTAACAAGAGATAGTTTTTGGGTGATGAATATTTTAGGGGACATATAGATCTGTCCAAGTTGAAGTTAGAGTTGTAGTAAAGATCGAAATATTGTTTTGAAGTAATGTAATGTTGTTTTGAGTTAATATATATTATAGAGTTTTAAGTAGTATTGATGTTGACACAGTAGTAATGGAGAATTTATGTAGGGTTTTGAGTGATATATTGATGTTTATAATTAATGATGTTATTTTGTTGTAGTTGTAGTAAGGTAATGAGATTGAGATATTGGGGATGGCAATTTTGTAGTAGGGGGTAGTGTAATGTGGGAGTCCGCAACATAATGATAAGTTGGGACGGGATAGGGATCGATTTTAGTGAGGGGGCCGCCTTAGGTAGAATCCAGGGGCCAAATAGGGGAAATTGAGTTTTGGGGGGGAAACACGTATCCTATATACAAAGCGTTAGAATATTTTTTTTTATATATATAGAGAGAAGGTGGCGATTTGAGTTTAATGATAATTTGGGGTTAGTGAGTGTTTTAGGATAGATGTTTTGATAGAGATGGGTGTCATGTTAGTAAAAGTTGTTAGTGGTTAGAGTCAAAGGGAGGAAGTTGATATATGTATACAGATCAAGTAGTAAATTAAATGAGAATAGATAATTTAAATCACCCACAGTAATAGGGAATGAGATTGTAAAATGAAGAAAGTTGTAGTTGAATATATAAAATTTTTATTTTGAAACCAGTGACAAAATTTTGAGAGAATTTGATAATGTAAAGATATAAGGTGTTTATTTTGAATAATTTAAATGTCAATTTGCTTATTATTTATATTAATATTTTGTTTATTTTAAATGTTTTATTTTATTGTTTTGTGTTTCAAATTAGATTGTTACAGAGGTTAAATGTATTTTCAGAGAGGACTGATACATAACATGTAGGTCAAGGTTGTGGACTTGACCTAGTTTCGATCAGCTGATGAGGTCATATGCATACTAAGCTTGTTTCATATGGAAGTCAATTCAACTTGTGTTTTTTTTAATCAATTTAATCAAGTTTTAATTAATGTCTAAATATAAAGGAAACATTTTCATAAATTTAAATTTTTTTTTAATTTTAAAAATTTTTTGGAAAATATTTAAAAAAAAAAAAAAAAAAAATCTTGATTTTTCGCCTGCCAGCTAAGGAATATTTTAAGTATTGATTATTTTATTATTCGTGTGCTAACCATGTTTATTTTATTGATTTATTTTGCATTGCATTGTATTGTTAGACTCTAAGTATCCACATGTTAGGTTAAGGATATGTTTAATTAGGAGAAATGTTTAAATTAATTCATTTTAAATAAAACAGAAAATATGGAAGAGAATTTTTTTGATAAAGTATATTATTTTGAATTTTTTTTTCTTAGATGAAATCGTAAATTTTAAAGAATTTTTCAATGTATAATATGTAATGTGAGTGTGTGTGAGCCCAGTATCTGCTAAAGGCAGCCCAGCTTGCATAAAAGGGGAACCATATCGGTTGAGGATCTGGAGTAATCTAAGCCGGGGATTGAGGACTTTTGGGGGGTAGCATGTTAGAAGGTGAGGTGTGCTGTGGTACTTGTCTGTTCGATTTCTCGGTGTTGGGATCTCTTACGGAGAAGTCCAGTGATCTCGTTCAGATGCGTCCATAGTCGCCGAGCCAGGGGGGTCGTGTACCCATGAGGAGTAAGAACAAGGGGGTTGTTGGCACCAGTTCCTCACCGGTCCTCTTTGGGGTTTATCAATGAGATTTCTTCTGTTTTGGACAGCAGAATTCTCATTGAGGGGGTATTGTAACGTGTCCAAAATTGGGTTATTTTATTTCTTACAGTATGGGGCATTTGCATTTTTATTTATTTCATTTTGCGGGATTTTATAAAAAATTTATTGTGAAAGTTTTATTTCCCGGCGAACGTTATTTCCATTACAACAGAACACGTGGTAAGAAACAGTGGTGAAACAAAGCAGTAAGACGCAGTTGTTGTCGAGTAACGCGGCAAGGAATTCGCGCCACCCTAATTTTTCTCAGAACTCTGTATATGTGTGGCGACGCGCATACTCAAAATCTCAAGCATGCGCGCTGTTAGTGACGCCGTGAAACTCCAACGAAGCTGTAAAACATGGCGCTGGAGCGGAAAATTTGTGAGATCAACCAGCCAGCTACAGGAAATGTATTTAAGCCCCGCCCACTACTAGTGACGTCAACCAGTGCTTAACAAAAATCGTCCCCGGCTACCACACAAAAAACACATTATGCGCCATGCATAGATTGAATAAACCACATCAAATCAGCTATGCACGGCGACGAAAATCATGAGGCATTGCAACCTCCGCTCTGTCTGAGTGTTTGGAGGGAGGCATGTTGGTAACGCTCTACCCAGTCGACTAACAACCCACGCCACGCGTGGCAGCTATCAGTTTTGTGCCCGGGCAAAATTTCATATTTTTTTCTTAAGTCGGCCGACAAAATAACTATGTGAGTTCACAAAAACCTATATAACAGTGGCCTCTAGTGACGATGAATAACTATGGAACATGATTAAATGTTACAAGCTTGGAAAAATCCGGAGAATGAAAGACTTTGGTAAACACAACACGTGGTCGGGTAATACGACGCCACACACGTAATGTTACACACGAAAGACTTATGTCATTAATTTTACATAAAAATGGGGTGTTTTTGTATTAGTAAGGGGTGTTAAGAATGTGAGTAGTGAGTGCGCAGGCTGGGCTATTTTAAAGTACGTAAGTAGTAGGAAGTAAGCATAGTAAGTAAGCTTTAATAGTTACACAATCTTTAAAACATGTAAAACTTATTTTGGAGAAAACTTATAAATTCAATATTTCTGATTAATAAACCAAAAAAAATAATTTCTCTTCCAAAAAATTGAGAGTTCGATTCTTTCAGAACCTTAGTTCGTTTTATGTACTGTCAGAGTTCGTCGAACGAAATGGGTTCGTCCACACTACGCGATCCGGCCAGATCAAAGATGAAAGGTAAGTGGGAGTTTCAAAATAATTAATAAATAAGAATATCGCAAAGAAATATAAAGTTACAATTGGTGCAGCGTGACCAGGATGTAATATAACACGAAAAGGGTTGTATTACGCCGGCTTACATTTGACAGTGCATAACGAAGTACGGTTGCGAAAGCAAAATTGATTTTGTATATGTTAAAACATCAGTTTTGAAAAAAGACCAATCATTGGCAGTTGGTACGTAAGAAAAAATAGATTAAGTAAAAATGTCTGAGAACACAGAAAAAAGCAGTGTAATAGATTCAGTTATGAGTGAAAGTGACCTTGAGTCGCAATCGCTGGATGAAAGTGGTATGCTGACGGGGGGGGGGGGCAAGCGCTGTTACAGAAACAGCTGTCGGCAGTAATGTAATCGTTCACTCCACTCCGATTGCGGCTCAAACACAACTAAGCGAAACAGATGTTGACTCTGGGTGTCAGTTAACCCCAGTGTCAGCCAATAAAAATAAACAATCAGAGGAACTAGATATAATGAGTTTCTTATGAAAAATGGACAACAAATTAAATAAGCGTCTTGATAGAATTGACGAAAAATTTGAGTCGTTTTAATACTACTGACGAGAAATTTGAGATTTTAAGTAACGAATTCAAAGAACAGAAAATAAAATGCGAACAGCAGAATGTTAAAAATGATATTATTTTAAATGAAATTAAACAACAGAATATTCAGTTTCAGCAGAATATAAATGTAAAATTTGATGAGTTGATAAATAATATACAAGACAAGAATGAACGTCTAGAAAGTACCAATAAAATAAGAAATAATTTGAATAAAGTAGAACCGAGTACGAGTAATACAAATGAAAGTTATAGTGGCAATATTGTGTTAGATAAAGAGCTAACAAATGATGACGATGATGTAATTGAAAGTCTAATATCAGAGAGTACTGATGAGTTTGTAGAATGTGATTATGAGATGTTAATGTGTGTTAATGAGTTAGAAAAAGAATGGAAAGAAAGAGTAGATGAATGTGTAGGGCAGAGGATAAATTTTCCCATTAATTTTTCTGAACCAAGGTGTTCACAAATGTTGTGTTTGAAGGGCAAGAGACCCGTATTGGTAGATGAATTGAAGTGTTTATTGATGTTGTATAATGTTGTACCCTCTGTCTGTAATAATGATGTTGAAAGTGTGATTTGGTATTGTGATGAGAGAGAGGTAACTAGAGAATGGTATGTAACAGAATTGTATAATTTGAATAGAAAGTATGTCGAATGGAAAGAAAGTTTAAAAGTAGATGGGAATAATAATGACTATAATGATTTGACTAAAGTAATTAACCCGATCATGAATGTATTTACCGATGGAGATCTAACAAAAATGCCTAACGTCGACTGGTTTAATGAGTATTTGAGTAAGATGAATGAATTTAGTCTTTATGGTTATAACACACAAAACAGTGATTTGTATGTTAATGAGATTGAGAAATGTTATATAACACCAAGACTTATCTGGGACGATGGAGGTTAAACTATAAAACAATAAAAGACAGTTATAAACATGTTTTATGGGTTTTGACATGGCAGATTTGGACAATGAAGTGCGGAAAAACTGAACAGTTAATAACAAAAATTTGTAAATAAAATGTAGTAAATTTATTTGAGTGCATTGTAGGATGTTAAGTAAACAAGTGTGTGTAAATGTTGCAATAATAATAATAATAATATTTTGCAATTTAAATAAATAAATACCAGAATTAATTTTGAAAACAGTAATTGATTAATTGTAATTGTGTCGATAACTATATAATTTATATTTTTTGTAATCAATTTAATTAAAACAATTTGATACATGTTAAATATTTTGATTGATTATTTGAATGTTAATTAATTACATTTTTTTAATGAATTTAATTTATTTTACGAGATTTGGAATTTGGTAATAGATGGTTAAATTATTTAAATTAAACTAATATTTGTGTTAAATGTTTCAGAGGTGAGGTGAAAGTAATGTGGTATGGTGAATATGTTTTGTGTATATCGTGTTAAATGGATTGTAAGTATAGAACTTTTACAATATGAATCATGTATAACAAAAATGTTTACAGGTAACTAAGATTTTAATTCAATAGTGAGATTATTTGAAATAATTGTGTTCAATAAAAAGGATAATTAAAAAATTTAATAATAACTGAAAAATGATATATACTAATTATTAATAATAAATTTTGAAGATTTTAAGAAAGTCAAATGGTAAAAGGTTATGAATGAGTTAAATGATTATTGATGAAAATATTATATGATAATGTATATACAATTTTTAATTAGTTAGCTATTAAGTTGCTATTGCGGGGGTGGCCTGTGCCCTCGTAGATAGCGAAATGGGTTGGGGGTAACAGAGAGTGTTACCTCCATCGGAGGCGAAAATAGCGAAAATTGTGCGACACACCTTTTTCGTGTAAATTCAATTTACACACTGATAGACGACCGTGTCGCACATAACTAGAACGATGTAGAACAGGCAGTGAAATGAAGTTAGATTTCCCCGACTTTTCGGGCGATTACTGCCTTACCAGCACTAATCGTGGATTTGGCTAGCGGTTAGCTATGGTCAAATCAAGTCCCTTGACCATAGCTGACTTGAAATTGGTATATAGTAGAAATTAAATGGGGGTGACAATTAGGGGAAATCCCGGCACTATGGAACAGCGGCTACCACTCTGTTCGCGGAGGAACAGCAAAGCCAGGTGGTAGACCCGCATTAAGGGCGTTTAACTATATAACAAAGGTATGTTGATACCTGAACCTTTTAAAATATAACAGCCGAAGCAAAGACACGGAGAGGTCAAACTACTCCAAAATATGCCGTCTTTGTGAAAGCGAAAAGGGCGATACAGTCCTCCATAATTTGCAATATAGTGTGTGGCTGAGAGGTGACTCAGAGGAGTCACGAATTTAAAATTTTATGACAAAAGTTTTTTGCTAACTCAAATTTTAGTCCAATAAAAATGCTTGTGCTCTGTTAAATAACTAGCTGCTCAGACATTCAATATAAGGTGTGCATGCTTTTAAATGTATTATTTTATTGTCGTAGGTTAAATATAAGCATTGATAATAATATGTGTCTTCAATATGTGTGTATTTTAAACTAAGCAGATAATTAACCTGGCTGGCAGGCAGCTAACATAATAGAAGTAAGTATTGATAAATATATATTTCATGTAATCTGTTCAATTTTGAGATGTGTTTTCATTGTGTTAGTAAGATCAACTGATCAGCAATAACAGGTCACTGGTATATTGGTTTATAAATGTTACAAGTAATTAAGGTTTAATGTAGTGGTTCAATGTATTACAGATGTTTTAAAGTAATGATAAAAATAATTTGATAAAGTGAGAAGTAAAGTAATAATTTATGCAAGTTAACAAGAGATAGTTTTTGGGTGATGAATATTTTAGGGGACATATAGATCTGTCCAAGTTGAAGTTAGAGTTGTAGTAAAGATCGAAATATTGTTTTGAAGTAATGTAATGTTGTTTTGAGTTAATATATATTATAGAGTTTTAAGTAGTATTGATGTTGACACAGTAGTAATGGAGAATTTATGTAGGGTTTTGAGTGATATATTGATGTTTATAATTAATGATGTTATTTTGTTGTAGTTGTAGTAAGGTAATGAGATTGAGATATTGGGGATGGCAATTTTGTAGTAGGGGGTAGTGTAATGTGGGAGTCCGCAACATAATGATAAGTTGGGACGGGATAGGGATCGATTTTAGTGAGGGGGCCGCCTTAGGTAGAATCCAGGGGCCAAATAGGGGAAATTGAGTTTTGGGGGGGAAACACGTATCCTATATACAAAGCGTTAGAATATTTTTTTTTATATATATAGAGAGAAGGTGGCGATTTGAGTTTAATGATAATTTGGGGTTAGTGAGTGTTTTAGGATAGATGTTTTGATAGAGATGGGTGTCATGTTAGTAAAAGTTGTTAGTGGTTAGAGTCAAAGGGAGGAAGTTGATATATGTATACAGATCAAGTAGTAAATTAAATGAGAATAGATAATTTAAATCACCCACAGTAATAGGGAATGAGATTGTAAAATGAAGAAAGTTGTAGTTGAATATATAAAATTTTTATTTTGAAACCAGTGACAAAATTTTGAGAGAATTTGATAATGTAAAGATATAAGGTGTTTATTTTGAATAATTTAAATGTCAATTTGCTTATTATTTATATTAATATTTTGTTTATTTTAAATGTTTTATTTTATTGTTTTGTGTTTCAAATTAGATTGTTACAGAGGTTAAATGTATTTTCAGAGAGGACTGATACATAACATGTAGGTCAAGGTTGTGGACTTGACCTAGTTTCGATCAGCTGATGAGGTCATATGCATACTAAGCTTGTTTCATATGGAAGTCAATTCAACTTGTGTTTTTTTTAATCAATTTAATCAAGTTTTAATTAATGTCTAAATATAAAGGAAACATTTTCATAAATTTAAATTTTTTTTAATTTTAAAAATTTTTTGGAAAATATTTAAAAAAAAAAAAAAAAAAATCTTGATTTTTCGCCTGCCAGCTAAGGAATATTTTAAGTATTGATTATTTTATTATTCGTGTGCTAACCATGTTTATTTTATTGATTTATTTTGCATTGCATTGTATTGTTAGACTCTAAGTATCCACATGTTAGGTTAAGGATATGTTTAATTAGGAGAAATGTTTAAATTAATTCATTTTAAATAAAACAGAAAATATGGAAGAGAATTTTTTTGATAAAGTATATTATTTTGAATTTTTTTTTCTTAGATGAAATCGTAAATTTTAAAGAATTTTTCAATGTATAATATGTAATGTGAGTGTGTGTGAGCCCAGTATCTGCTAAAGGCAGCCCAGCTTGCATAAAAGGGGAACCATATCGGTTGAGGATCTGGAGTAATCTAAGCCGGGGATTGAGGACTTTTAGGGGGGTAGCATGTTAGAAGGTGAGGTGTGCTGTGGTACTTGTCTGTTCGATTTCTCGGTGTTGGGATCTCTTACGGAGAAGTCCAGTGATCTCGTTCAGATGCGTCCATAGTCGCCGAGCCAGGGGGGTCGTGTACCCATGAGGAGTAAGAACAAGGGGGTTGTTGGCACCAGTTCCTCACCGGTCCTCTTTGGGGTTTATCAATGAGATTTCTTCTGTTTTGGACAGCAGAATTCTCATTGAGGGGGTATTGTAACGTGTCCAAAATTGGGTTATTTTATTTCTTACAGTATGGGGCATTTGCATTTTTATTTATTTCATTTTGCGGGATTTTATAAAAAATTTTTTGTGAAAGTTTTATTTCCCGGCGAACGTTATTTCCATTACAACAGAACACGTGGTAAGAAACTGTGGTGAAACAAAGCAGTAAGACGCAGTTGTTGTCGAGTAACGCGGCAAGGAATTCGCGCCACCCTAATTTTTCTCAGAACTCTGTATATGTGTGGCGACGCGCGTACTCAAAATCTCAAGCATGCGCGCTGTTAGTGACGCCGTGAAACTCCAACGAAGCTGTAAAACATGGCGCTGGAGCGGAAAATTTGTGAGATCAACCAGCAGCTACAGGAAATGTATTTAAGCCCCGCCCACTACTAGTGACGTCAACCAGTGCTTAACAAAAATCGTCCCCGGCTACCACACAAAAAACACATTATGCGCCATGCATAGATTGAATAAACCACATCAAATCAGCTATGCACGGCGACGAAAATCATGAGGCATTGCAACTTCCGCTCTGTCTGAGTGTTTGGAGGGAGGCATGTTGGTAACGCTCTACCCAGTCGACTAACAACCCACGCCACGCGTGGCAGCTATCAGTTTTGTGCCCGGGCAAAATTTCATATTTTTTTCTTAAGTCGGCCGACAAAATAACTATGTGAGTTCACAAAAACCTATATAACAGTGGCCTCTAGTGACGATGAATAACTATGGAACATGATTAAATGTTACAAGCTTGGAAAAATCTGGAGAATGAAAGACTTTGGTAAACACAACACGTGGTCGGGTAATACGACGCCACACACGTAATGTTACACACGAAAGACTTATGTCATTAATTTTACATAAAAATGGGGTGTTTTTGTATTAGTAAGGGGTGTTAAGAATGTGAGTAGTGAGTGCGCAGGCTGGGCTATTTTAAAGTACGTAAGTAGTAGGAAGTAAGCATAGTAAGTAAGCTTTAATAGTTACACAATCTTTAAAACATGTAAAACTTATTTTGGAGAAAACTTATAAATTCAATATTTCTGATTAATAAACCAAAAAAAATAATTTCTCTTCCAAAAAATTGAGAGTTCGATTCTTTCAGAACCTTAGTTCGTTTTATGTACTGTCAGAGTTCGTCGAACGAAATGGGTTCGTCCACACTACGCGATCCGGCCAGATCAAAGATGAAAGGTAAGTGGGAGTTTCAAAATAATTAATAAATAAGAATATCGCAAAGAAATATAAAGTTACAATTGGTGCAGCGTGACCAGGATGTAATATAACACGAAAAGGGTTGTATTACGCCGGCTTACATTTGACAGTGCATAACGAAGTACGGTTGCGAAAGCAAAATTGATTTTGTATATGTTAAAACATCAGTTTTGAAAAAAGACCAATCATTGGCAGTTGGTACGTAAGAAAAAATAGATTAAGTAAAAATGTCTGAGAACACAGAAAAAAGCAGTGTAATAGATTCAGTTATGAGTGATAGTGACCTTGAGTCGCAATCGCTGGATGAAAGTGGTATGCTGACGGGGGGGGGGGGCGAGCGCTGTTACAGAAACAGCTGTCGGCAGTAATGTAATCGTTCACTCCACTCCGATTGCGGCTCAAACACAACTAAGCGAAACAGATGTTGACTCTGGGTGTCAGTTAACCCCAGTGTCAGCCAATAAAAATAAACAATCAGAGGAACTAGATATAATGAGTTTCTTATGAAAAATGGACAACAAATTAAATAAGCGTCTTGATAGAATTGACGAAAAATTTGAGTCGTTTTAATACTAATGACGAGAAATTTGAGATTTTAAGTAACGAATTCAAAGAACAGAAAATAAAATGCGAACAGCAGAATGTTAAAAATGATATTATTTTAAATGAAATTAAACAACAGAATATTCAGTTTCAGCAGAATATAAATGTAAAATTTGATGAGTTGATAAATAATATACAAGACAAGAATGAACGTCTAGAAAGTACCAATAAAATAAGAAATAATTTGAATAAAGTAGAACCGAGTACGAGTAATACAAATGAAAGTTATAGTGGCAATATTGTGTTAGATAAAGAGCTAACAAATGATGACGATGATGTAATTGAAAGTATAATATCAGAGAGTACTGATGAGTTTGTAGAATGTGATTATGAGATGTTAATGTGTGTTAATGAGTTAGAAAAAGAATGGAAAGAAAGAGTAGATGAATGTGTAGGGCAGAGGATAAATTTTCCCATTAATTTTTCTGAACCAAGGTGTTCACAAATGTTGTGTTTGAAGGGCAAGAGACCCGTATTGGTAGATGAATTGAAGTGTTTATTGATGTTGTATAATGTTGTACCCTCTGGCTATAATAATGATGTTGAAAGTGTGATTTGGTATTGTGATGAGAGAGAGGTAACTAGAGAATGGTATGTAACAGAATTGTATAATTTGAATAGAAAGTATGTCGAATGGAAAGAAAGTTTAAAAGTAGATGGGAATAATAATGACTATAATGATTTGACTAAAGTAATTAACCCGATCATGAATGTATTTACCGATGGAGATCTAACAAAAATGCCTAACGTCGACTGGTTTAATGAGTATTTGAGTAAGATGAATGAATTTAGTCTTTATGGTTATAACACACAAAACAGTGATTTGTATGTTAATGAGATTGAGAAATGTTATATAACACCAAGACTTATCTGGGACGATGGAGGTTAAACTATAAAACAATAAAAGACAGTTATAAACATGTTTTATGGGTTTTGACATGGCAGATTTGGACAATGAAGTGCGGAAAAACTGAACAGTTAATAACAAAAACTTGTAAATAAAATGTAGTAAATTTATTTGAGTGCATTGTAGGATGTTAAGTAAACAAGTGTGTGTAAATGTTGCAATAATAATAATAATAATATTTTGCAATTTAAATAAATAAATACCAGAATTAATTTTGAAAACAGTAATTGATTAATTGTAATTGTGTCGATAACTATATAATTTATATTTTTGGTAATCAATTTAATTAAAACAATTTGATACATGTTAAATATTTTGATTGATTATTTGAATGTTAATTAATTACATTTTTTAATGAATTTAATTTATTTTACGAGATTTGGAATTTGGTAATAGATGGTTAAATTATTTAAATTAAACTAATATTTGTGTTAAATGTTTCAGAGGTGAGGTGAAAGTAATGTGGTATGGTGAATATGTTTTGTGTATATCGTGTTAAATGGATTGTAAGTATAGAACTTTTACAATATGAATCATGTATAACAAAAATGTTTACAGGTAACTAAGATTTTAATTCAATAGTGAGATTATTTGAAATAATTGTGTTCAATAAAAAGGATAATTAAAAAATTTAATAATAACTGAAAAATGATATATACTAATTATTAATAATAAATTTTGAAGATTTTAAGAAAGTCAAATGGTAAAAGGTTATGAATGAGTTAAATGATTATTGATGAAAATATTATATGATAATGTATATACAATTTTTAATTAGTTAGCTATTAAGTTGCTATTGCGGGGGTGGCCTGTGCCCTCGTAGATAGCGAAATGGGTTGGGGGTAACAGAGAGTGTTACCTCCATCGGAGGCGAAAATGGCGAAAATTGTGCGACACACCTTTTTCGTGTAAATTCAATTTACACACTGATAGACGACCGTGTCGCACATAACTAGAACGATGTAGAACAGGCAGTGAAATGAAGTTAGATTTCCCCGACTTTTCGGGCGATTACTGCCTTACCAGCACTAATCGTGGATTTGGCTAGCGGTTAGCTATGGTCAAATCAAGTCCCTTGACCATAGCTGACTTGAAATTGGTATATAGTAGAAATTAAATGGGGGTGACAATTAGGGGAAATCCCGGCACTATGGAA
Organism: Magicicada septendecula; assembly: GCA_034769895.1. Classification (NCBI taxonomy): domain Eukaryota; kingdom Metazoa; phylum Arthropoda; class Insecta; order Hemiptera; family Cicadidae; genus Magicicada; species Magicicada septendecula. The sequence goes on from CM068371.1 coordinate 210,466,776, forward strand.
CAGCGGCTACCACTCTGTTCGCAGAGGAACAGCAAAGCCAGGTGGTAGACCCGCATTAAGGGCGTTTAACTATATAACAAAGGTATGTTGATACCTGAACCTTTTAAAATATAACAGCCGAAGCAAAGACACGGAGAGGTCAAACTACTCCAAAATATGCCGTCTTTGTGAAAGCGAAAAGGGCGATACAGTCCTCCATAATTTGCAATATAGTGTGTGGCTGAGAGGTGACTCAGAGGAGTCACGAATTTAAAATTTTATGACAAAAGTTTTTTGCTAACTCAAATTTTAGTCCAATAAAAATGCTTGTGCTCTGTTAAATAACTAGCTGCTCAGACATTCAATATAAGGTGTGCATGCTTTTAAATGTATTATTTTATTGTCGTAGGTTAAATATAAGCATTGATAATAATATGTGTCTTCAATATGTGTGTATTTTAAACTAAGCAGATAATTAACCTGGCTGGCAGGCAGCTAACATAATAGAAGTAAGTATTGATAAATATATATTTCATGTAATCTGTTCAATTTTGAGATGTGTTTTCATTGTGTTAGTAAGATCAACTGATCAGCAATAACAGGTCACTGGTATATTGGTTTATAAATGTTACAAGTAATTAAGGTTTAATGTAGTGGTTCAATGTATTACAGATGTTTTAAAGTAATGATAAAAATAATTTGATAAAGTGAGAAGTAAAGTAATAATTTATGCAAGTTAACAAGAGATAGTTTTTGGGTGATGAATATTTTAGGGGACATATAGATCTGTCCAAGTTGAAGTTAGAGTTGTAGTAAAGATCGAAATATTGTTTTGAAGTAATGTAATGTTGTTTTGAGTTAATATATATTATAGAGTTTTAAGTAGTATTGATGTTGACACAGTAGTAATGGAGAATTTATGTAGGGTTTTGAGTGATATATTGATGTTTATAATTAATGATGTTATTTTGTTGTAGTTGTAGTAAGGTAATGAGATTGAGATATTGGGGATGGCAATTTTGTAGTAGGGGGTAGTGTAATGTGGGAGTCCGCAACATAATGATAAGTTGGGACGGGATAGGGATCGATTTTAGTGAGGGGGCCGCCTTAGGTAGAATCCAGGGGCCAAATAGGGGAAATTGAGTTTTGGGGGGGAAACACGTATCCTATATACAAAGCGTTAGAATATTTTTTTTTATATATATAGAGAGAAGGTGGCGATTTGAGTTTAATGATAATTTGGGGTTAGTGAGTGTTTTAGGATAGATGTTTTGATAGAGATGGGTGTCATGTTAGTAAAAGTTGTTAGTGGTTAGAGTCAAAGGGAGGAAGTTGATATATGTATACAGATCAAGTAGTAAATTAAATGAGAATAGATAATTTAAATCACCCACAGTAATAGGGAATGAGATTGTAAAATGAAGAAAGTTGTAGTTGAATATATAAAATTTTTATTTTGAAACCAGTGACAAAATTTTGAGAGAATTTGATAATGTAAAGATATAAGGTGTTTATTTTGAATAATTTAAATGTCAATTTGCTTATTATTTATATTAATATTTTGTTTATTTTAAATGTTTTATTTTATTGTTTTGTGTTTCAAATTAGATTGTTACAGAGGTTAAATGTATTTTCAGAGAGGACTGATACATAACATGTAGGTCAAGGTTGTGGACTTGACCTAGTTTCGATCAGCTGATGAGGTCATATGCATACTAAGCTTGTTTCATATGGAAGTCAATTCAACTTGTGTTTTTTTTAATCAATTTAATCAAGTTTTAATTAATGTCTAAATATAAAGGAAACATTTTCATAAATTTAAATTTTTTTTTAATTTTAAAAATTTTTTGGAAAATATTTAAAAAAAAAAAAAAAAAAATCTTGATTTTTCACCTGCCAGCTAAGGAATATTTTAAGTATTGATTATTTTATTATTCGTGTGCTAACCATGTTTATTTTATTGATTTATTTTGCATTGCATTGTATTGTTAGACTCTAAGTATCCACATGTTAGGTTAAGGATATGTTTAATTAGGAGAAATGTTTAAATTAATTCATTTTAAATAAAACAGAAAATATGGAAGAGAATTTTTTTGATAAAGTATATTATTTTGAATTTTTTTTTCTTAAATGAAATCGTAAATTTTAAAGAATTTTTCAATGTATAATATGTAATGTGAGTGTGTGTGAGCCCAGTATCTGCTAAAGGCAGCCCAGCTTGCATAAAAGGGGAACCATATCGGTTGAGGATCTGGAGTAATCTAAGCCGGGGATTGAGGACTTTTGGGGGGTAGCATGTTAGAAGGTGAGGTGTGCTGTGGTACTTGTCTGTTCGATTTCTCGGTGTTGGGATCTCTTACGGAGAAGTCCAGTGATCTCGTTCAGATGCGTCCATAGTCGCCGAGCCAGGGGGGTCGTGTACCCATGAGGAGTAAGAACAAGGGGGTTGTTGGCACCAGTTCCTCACCGGTCCTCTTTGGGGTTTATCAATGAGATTTCTTCTGTTTTGGACAGCAGAATTCTCATTGAGGGGGTATTGTAACGTGTCCAAAATTGGGTTATTTTATTTCTTACAGTATGGGGCATTTGCATTTTTATTTATTTCATTTTGCGGGATTTTATAAAAAATTTATTGTGAAAGTTTTATTTCCCGGCGAACGTTATTTCCATTACAACAGAACACGTGGTAAGAAACAGTGGTGAAACAAAGCAGTAAGACGCAGTTGTTGTCGAGTAACGCGGCAAGGAATTCGCGCCACCCTAATTTTTCTCAGAACTCTGTATATGTGTGGCGACGCGCGTACTCAAAATCTCAAGCATGCGCGCTGTTAGTGACGCCGTGAAACTCCAACGAAGCTGTAAAACATGGCGCTGGAGCGGAAAATTTGTGAGATCAACCAGCCAGCTACAGGAAATGTATTTAAGCCCCGCCCACTACTAGTGACGTCAACCAGTGCTTAACAAAAATCGTCCCCGGCTACCACACAAAAAACACATTATGCGCCATGCATAGATTGAATAAACCACATCAAATCAGCTATGCACGGCGACGAAAATCATGAGGCATTGCAACCTCCGCTCTGTCTGAGTGTTTGGAGGGAGGCATGTTGGTAACGCTCTACCCAGTCGACTAACAACCCACGCCACGCGTGGCAGCTATCAGTTTTGTGCCCGGGCAAAATTTCATATTTTTTTCTTAAGTCGGCCGACAAAATAACTATGTGAGTTCACAAAAACCTATATAACAGTGGCCTCTAGTGACGATGAATAACTATGGAACATGATTAAATGTTACAAGCTTGGAAAAATCCGGAGAATGAAAGACTTTGGTAAACACAACACGTGGTCGGGTAATACGACGCCACACACGTAATGTTACACACGAAAGACTTATGTCATTAATTTTACATAAAAATGGGGTGTTTTTGTATTAGTAAGGGGTGTTAAGAATGTGAGTAGTGAGTGCGCAGGCTGGGCTATTTTAAAGTACGTAAGTAGTAGGAAGTAAGCATAGTAAGTAAGCTTTAATAGTTACACAATCTTTAAAACATGTAAAACTTATTTTGGAGAAAACTTATAAATTCAATATTTCTGATTAATAAACCAAAAAAAATAATTTCTCTTCCAAAAAATTGAGAGTTCGATTCTTTCAGAACCTTAGTTCGTTTTATGTACTGTCAGAGTTCGTCGAACGAAATGGGTTCGTCCACACTACGCGATCCGGCCAGATCAAAGATGAAAGGTAAGTGGGAGTTTCAAAATAATTAATAAATAAGAATATCGCAAAGAAATATAAAGTTACAATTGGTGCAGCGTGACCAGGATGTAATATAACACGAAAAGGGTTGTATTACGCCGGCTTACATTTGACAGTGCATAACGAAGTACGGTTGCGAAAGCAAAATTGATTTTGTATATGTTAAAACATCAGTTTTGAAAAAAGACCAATCATTGGCAGTTGGTACGTAAGAAAAAATAGATTAAGTAAAAATGTCTGAGAACACAGAAAAAAGCAGTGTAATAGATTCAGTTATGAGTGAAAGTGACCTTGAGTCGCAATCGCTGGATGAAAGTGGTATGCTGACGGGGGGGGGGCGAGCGCTGTTACAGAAACAGCTGTCGGCAGTAATGTAATCGTTCACTCCACTCCGATTGCGGCTCAAACACAACTAAGCGAAACAGATGTTGACTCTGGGTGTCAGTTAACCCCAGTGTCAGCCAATAAAAATAAACAATCAGAGGAACTAGATATAATGAGTTTCTTATGAAAAATGGACAACAAATTAAATAAGCGTCTTGATAGAATTGACGAAAAATTTGAGTCGTTTTAATACTAATGACGAGAAATTTGAGATTTTAAGTAACGAATTCAAAGAGCAGAAAATAAAATGCGAACAGCAGAATGTTAAAAATGATATTATTTTAAATGAAATTAAACAACAGAATATTCAGTTTCAGCAGAATATAAATGTAAAATTTGATGAGTTGATAAATAATATACAAGACAAGAATGAACGTCTAGAAAGTACCAATAAAATAAGAAATAATTTGAATAAAGTAGAACCGAGTACGAGTAATACAAATGAAAGTTATAGTGGCAATATTGTGTTAGATAAAGAGCTAACAAATGATGACGATGATGTAATTGAAAGTCTAATATCAGAGAGTACTGATGAGTTTGTAGAATGTGATTATGAGATGTTAATGTGTGTTAATGAGTTAGAAAAAGAATGGAAAGAAAGAGTAGATGAATGTGTAGGGCAGAGGATAAATTTTCCCATTAATTTTTCTGAACCAAGGTGTTCACAAATGTTGTGTTTGAAGGGCAAGAGACCCGTATTGGTAGATGAATTGAAGTGTTTATTGATGTTGTATAATGTTGTACCCTCTGTCTGTAATAATGATGTTGAAAGTGTGATTTGGTATTGTGATGAGAGAGAGGTAACTAGAGAATGGTATGTAACAGAATTGTATAATTTGAATAGAAAGTATGTCGAATGGAAAGAAAGTTTAAAAGTAGATGGGAATAATAATGACTATAATGATTTGACTAAAGTAATTAACCCGATCATGAATGTATTTACCGATGGAGATCTAACAAAAATGCCTAACGTCGACTGGTTTAATGAGTATTTGAGTAAGATGAATGAATTTAGTCTTTATGGTTATAACACACAAAACAGTGATTTGTATGTTAATGAGATTGAGAAATGTTATATAACACCAAGACTTATCTGGGACGATGGAGGTTAAACTATAAAACAATAAAAGACAGTTATAAACATGTTTTATGGGTTTTGACATGGCAGATTTGGACAATGAAGTGCGGAAAAACTGAACAGTTAATAACAAAAATTTGTAAATAAAATGTAGTAAATTTATTTGAGTGCATTGTAGGATGTTAAGTAAACAAGTGTGTGTAAATGTTGCAATAATAATAATAATAATATTTTGCAATTTAAATAAATAAATACCAGAATTAATTTTGAAAACAGTAATTGATTAATTGTAATTGTGTCGATAACTATATAATTTATATTTTTTGTAATCAATTTAATTAAAACAATTTGATACATGTTAAATATTTTGATTGATTATTTGAATGTTAATTAATTACATTTTTTTAATGAATTTAATTTATTTTACGAGATTTGGAATTTGGTAATAGATGGTTAAATTATTTAAATTAAACTAATATTTGTGTTAAATGTTTCAGAGGTGAGGTGAAAGTAATGTGGTATGGTGAATATGTTTTGTGTATATCGTGTTAAATGGATTGTAAGTATAGAACTTTTACAATATGAATCATGTATAACAAAAATGTTTACAGGTAACTAAGATTTTAATTCAATAGTGAGATTATTTGAAATAATTGTGTTCAATAAAAAGGATAATTAAAAAATTTAATAATAACTGAAAAATGATATATACTAATTATTAATAATAAATTTTGAAGATTTTAAGAAAGTCAAATGGTAAAAGGTTATGAATGAGTTAAATGATTATTGATGAAAATATTATATGATAATGTATATACAATTTTTAATTAGTTAGCTATTAAGTTGCTATTGCGGGGGTGGCCTGTGCCCTCGTAGATAGCGAAATGGGTTGGGGGTAACAGAGAGTGTTACCTCCATCGGAGGCGAAAATGGCGAAAATTGTGCGACACACCTTTTTCGTGTAAATTCAATTTACACACTGATAGACGACCGTGTCGCACATAACTAGAACGATGTAGAACAGGCAGTGAAATGAAGTTAGATTTCCCCGACTTTTCGGGCGATTACTGCCTTACCAGCACTAATCGTGGATTTGGCTAGCGGTTAGCTATGGTCAAATCAAGTCCCTTGACCATAGCTGACTTGAAATTGGTATATAGTAGAAATTAAATGGGGGTGACAATTAGGGGAAATCCCGGCACTATGGAACAGCGGCTACCACTCTGTTCGCGGAGGAACAGCAAAGCCAGGTGGTAGACCCGCATTAAGGGCGTTTAACTATATAACAAAGGTATGTTGATACCTGAACCTTTTAAAATATAACAGCCGAAGCAAAGACACGGAGAGGTCAAACTACTCCAAAATATGCCGTCTTTGTGAAAGCGAAAAGGGCGATACAGTCCTCCATAATTTGCAATATAGTGTGTGGCTGAGAGGTGACTCAGAGGAGTCACGAATTTAAAATTTTATGACAAAAGTTTTTTGCTAACTCAAATTTTAGTCCAATAAAAATGCTTGTGCTCTGTTAAATAACTAGCTGCTCAGACATTCAATATAAGGTGTGCATGCTTTTAAATGTATTATTTTATTGTCGTAGGTTAAATATAAGCATTGATAATAATATGTGTCTTCAATATGTGTGTATTTTAAACTAAGCAGATAATTAACCTGGCTGGCAGGCAGCTAACATAATAGAAGTAAGTATTGATAAATATATATTTCATGTAATCTGTTCAATTTTGAGATGTGTTTTCATTGTGTTAGTAAGATCAACTGATCAGCAATAACAGGTCACTGGTATATTGGTTTATAAATGTTACAAGTAATTAAGGTTTAATGTAGTGGTTCAATGTATTACAGATGTTTTAAAGTAATGATAAAAATAATTTGATAAAGTGAGAAGTAAAGTAATAATTTATGCAAGTTAACAAGAGATAGTTTTTGGGTGATGAATATTTTAGGGGACATATAGATCTGTCCAAGTTGAAGTTAGAGTTGTAGTAAAGATCGAAATATTGTTTTGAAGTAATGTAATGTTGTTTTGAGTTAATATATATTATAGAGTTTTAAGTAGTATTGATGTTGACACAGTAGTAATGGAGAATTTATGTAGGGTTTTGAGTGATATATTGATGTTTATAATTAATGATGTTATTTTGTTGTAGTTGTAGTAAGGTAATGAGATTGAGATATTGGGGATGGCAATTTTGTAGTAGGGGGTAGTGTAATGTGGGAGTCCGCAACATAATGATAAGTTGGGACGGGATAGGGATCGATTTTAGTGAGGGGGCCGCCTTAGGTAGAATCCAGGGGCCAAATAGGGGAAATTGAGTTTTGGGGGGGAAACACGTATCCTATATACAAAGCGTTAGAATATTTTTTTTATATATATAGAGAGAAGGTGGCGATTTGAGTTTAATGATAATTTGGGGTTAGTGAGTGTTTTAGGATAGATGTTTTGATAGAGATGGGTGTCATGTTAGTAAAAGTTGTTAGTGGTTAGAGTCAAAGGGAGGAAGTTGATATATGTATACAGATCAAGTAGTAAATTAAATGAGAATAGATAATTTAAATCACCCACAGTAATAGGGAATGAGATTGTAAAATGAAGAAAGTTGTAGTTGAATATATAAAATTTTTATTTTGAAACCAGTGACAAAATTTTGAGAGAATTTGATAATGTAAAGATATAAGGTGTTTATTTTGAATAATTTAAATGTCAATTTGCTTATTATTTATATTAATATTTTGTTTATTTTAAATGTTTTATTTTATTGTTTTGTGTTTCAAATTAGATTGTTACAGAGGTTAAATGTATTTTCAGAGAGGACTGATACATAACATGTAGGTCAAGGTTGTGGACTTGACCTAGTTTCGATCAGCTGATGAGGTCATATGCATACTAAGCTTGTTTCATATGGAAGTCAATTCAACTTGTGTTTTTTTTAATCAATTTAATCAAGTTTTAATTAATGTCTAAATATAAAGGAAACATTTTCATAAATTTAAATTTTTTTTTAATTTTAAAAATTTTTTGGAAAATATTTAAAAAAAAAAAAAAAAAATCTTGATTTTTCGCCTGCCAGCTAAGGAATATTTTAAGTATTGATTATTTTATTATTCGTGTGCTAACCATGTTTATTTTATTGATTTATTTTGCATTGCATTGTATTGTTAGACTCTAAGTATCCACATGTTAGGTTAAGGATATGTTTAATTAGGAGAAATGTTTAAATTAATTCATTTTAAATAAAACAGAAAATATGGAAGAGAATTTTTTTGATAAAGTATATTATTTTGAATTTTTTTTTCTTAGATGAAATCGTAAATTTTAAAGAATTTTTCAATGTATAATATGTAATGTGAGTGTGTGTGAGCCCAGTATCTGCTAAAGGCAGCCCAGCTTGCATAAAAGGGGAACCATATCGGTTGAGGATCTGGAGTAATCTAAGCCGGGGATTGAGGACTTTTGGGGGGTAGCATGTTAGAAGGTGAGGTGTGCTGTGGTACTTGTCTGTTCGATTTCTCGGTGTTGGGATCTCTTACGGAGAAGTCCAGTGATCTCGTTCAGATGCGTCCATAGTCGCCGAGCCAGGGGGGTCGTGTACCCATGAGGAGTAAGAACAAGGGGGTTGTTGGCACCAGTTCCTCACCGGTCCTCTTTGGGGTTTATCAATGAGATTTCTTCTGTTTTGGACAGCAGAATTCTCATTGAGGGGGTATTGTAACGTGTCCAAAATTGGGTTATTTTATTTCTTACAGTATGGGGCATTTGCATTTTTATTTATTTCATTTTGCGGGATTTTATAAAAAATTTATTGTGAAAGTTTTATTTCCCGGCGAACGTTATTTCCATTACAACAGAACACGTGGTAAGAAACAGTGGTGAAACAAAGCAGTAAGACGCAGTTGTTGTCGAGTAACGCGGCAAGGAATTCGCGCCACCCTAATTTTTCTCAGAACTCTGTATATGTGTGGCGACGCGCGTACTCAAAATCTCAAGCATGCGCGCTGTTAGTGACGCCGTGAAACTCCAACGAAGCTGTAAAACATGGCGCTGGAGCGGAAAATTTGTGAGATCAACCAGCCAGCTACAGGAAATGTATTTAAGCCCCGCCCACTACTAGTGACGTCAACCAGTGCTTAACAAAAATCGTCCCCGGCTACCACACAAAAAACACATTATGCGCCATGCATAGATTGAATAAACCACATCAAATCAGCTATGCACGGCGACGAAAATCATGAGGCATTGCAACTTCCGCTCTGTCTGAGTGTTTGGAGGGAGGCATGTTGGTAACGCTCTACCCAGTCGACTAACAACCCACGCCACGCGTGGCAGCTATCAGTTTTGTGCCCGGGCAAAATTTCATATTTTTTTCTTAAGTCGGCCGACAAAATAACTATGTGAGTTCACAAAAACCTATATAACAGTGGCCTCTAGTGACGATGAATAACTATGGAACATGATTAAATGTTACAAGCTTGGAAAAATCCGGAGAATGAAAGACTTTGGTAAACACAACACGTGGTCGGGTAATACGACGCCACACACGTAATGTTACACACGAAAGACTTATGTCATTAATTTTACATAAAAATGGGGTGTTTTTGTATTAGTAAGGGGTGTTAAGAATGTGAGTAGTGAGTGCGCAGGCTGGGCTATTTTAAAGTACGTAAGTAGTAGGAAGTAAGCATAGTAAGTAAGCTTTAATAGTTACACAATCTTTAAAACATGTAAAACTTATTTTGGAGAAAACTTATAAATTCAATATTTCTGATTAATAAACCAAAAAAAATAATTTCTCTTCCAAAAAATTGAGAGTTCGATTCTTTCAGAACCTTAGTTCGTTTTATGTACTGTCAGAGTTCGTCGAACGAAATGGGTTCGTCCACACTACGCGATCCGGCCAGATCAAAGATGAAAGGTAAGTGGGAGTTTCAAAATAATTAATAAATAAGAATATCGCAAAGAAATATAAAGTTACAATTGGTGCAGCGTGACCAGGATGTAATATAACACGAAAAGGGTTGTATTACGCCGGCTTACATTTGACAGTGCATAACGAAGTACGGTTGCGAAAGCAAAATTGATTTTGTATATGTTAAAACATCAGTTTTGAAAAAAGACCAATCATTGGCAGTTGGTACGTAAGAAAAAATAGATTAAGTAAAAATGTCTGAGAACACAGAAAAAAGCAGTGTAATAGATTCAGTTATGAGTGAAAGTGACCTTGAGTCGCAATCGCTGGATGAAAGTGGTATGCTGACGGGGGGGGGGGGGGGGCCGAGCGCTGTTACAGAAACAGCTGTCGGCAGTAATGTAATCGTTCACTCCACTCCGATTGCGGCTCAAACACAACTAAGCGAAACAGATGTTGACTCTGGGTGTCAGTTAACCCCAGTGTCAGCCAATAAAAATAAACACTCAGAGGAACTAGATATAATGAGTTTCTTATGAAAAATGGACAACAAATTAAATAAGCGTCTTGATAGAATTGACGAAAAATTTGAGTCGTTTTAATACTAATGACGAGAAATTTGAGATTTTAAGTAACGAATTCAAAGAACAGAAAATAAAATGCGAACAGCAGAATGTTAAAAATGATATTATTTTAAATGAAATTAAACAACAGAATATTCAGTTTCAGCAGAATATAAATGTAAAATTTGATGAGTTGATAAATAATATACAAGACAAGAATGAACGTCTAGAAAGTACCAATAAAATAAGAAATAATTTGAATAAAGTAGAACCGAGTACGAGTAATACAAATGAAAGTTATAGTGGCAATATTGTGTTAGATAAAGAGCTAACAAATGATGACGATGATGTAATTGAAAGTATAATATCAGAGAGTACTGATGAGTTTGTAGAATGTGATTATGAGATGTTAATGTGTGTTAATGAGTTAGAAAAAGAATGGAAAGAAAGAGTAGATGAATGTGTAGGGCAGAGGATAAATTTTCCCATTAATTTTTCTGAACCAAGGTGTTCACAAATGTTGTGTTTGAAGGGCAAGAGACCCGTATTGGTAGATGAATTGAAGTGTTTATTGATGTTGTATAATGTTGTACCCTCTGTCTGTAATAATGATGTTGAAAGTGTGATTTGGTATTGTGATGAGAGAGAGGTAACTAGAGAATGGTATGTAACAGAATTGTATAATTTGAGTAGAAAGTATGTCGAATGGAAAGAAAGTTTAAAAGTAGATGGGAATAATAATGACTATAATGATTTGACTAAAGTAATTAACCCGATCATGAATGTATTTACCGATGGAGATATAACAAAAATGCCTAACGTCGACTGGTTTAATGAGTATTTGAGTAAGATGAATGAATTTAGTCTTTATGGTTATAACACACAAAACAGTGATTTGTATGTTAATGAGATTGAGAAATGTTATATAACACCAAGACTTATCTGGGACGATGGAGGTTAAACTATAAAACAATAAAAGACAGTTATAAACATGTTTTATGGGTTTTGACATGGCAGATTTGGACAATGAAGTGCGGAAAAACTGAACAGTTAATAACAAAAATTTGTAAATAAAATGTAGTAAATTTATTTGAGTGCATTGTAGGATGTTAAGTAAACAAGTGTGTGTAAATGTTGCAATAATAATAATAATAATAATATTTTGCAATTTAAATAAATAAATACCAGAATTAATTTTGAAAACAGTAATTGATTAATTGTAATTGTGTCGATAACTATATAATTTATATTTTTGGTAATCAATTTAATTAAAACAATTTGATACATGTTAAATATTTTGATTGATTATTTGAATGTTAATTAATTACATTTTTTTAATGAATTTAATTTATTTTACGAGATTTGGAATTTGGTAATAGATGGTTAAATTATTTAAATTAAACTAATATTTGTGTTAAATGTTTCAGAGGTGAGGTGAAAGTAATGTGGTATGGTGAATATGTTTTGTGTATATCGTGTTAAATGGATTGTAAGTATAGAACTTTTACAATATGAATCATGTATAACAAAAATGTTTACAGGTAACTAAGATTTTAATTCAATAGTGAGATTATTTGAAATAATTGTGTTCAATAAAAAGGATAATTAAAAAATTTAATAATAACTGAAAAATGATATATACTAATTATTAATAATAAATTTTGAAGATTTTAAGAAAGTCAAATGGTAAAAGGTTATGAATGAGTTAAATGATTATTGATGAAAATATTATATGATAATGTATATACAATTTTTAATTAGTTAGCTATTAAGTTGCTATTGCGGGGGTGGCCTGTGCCCTCGTAGATAGCGAAATGGGTTGGGGGTAACAGAGAGTGTTACCTCCATCGGAGGCGAAAATGGCGAAAATTGTGCGACACACCTTTTTCGTGTAAATTCAATTTACACACTGATAGACGACCGTGTCGCACATAACTAGAACGATGTAGAACAGGCAGTGAAATGAAGTTAGATTTCCCCGACTTTTCGGGCGATTACTGCCTTACCAGCACTAATCGTGGATTTGGCTAGCGGTTAGCTATGGTCAAATCAAGTCCCTTGACCATAGCTGACTTGAAATTGGTATATAGTAGAAATTAAATGGGGGTGACAATTAGGGGAAATCCCGGCACTATGGAACAGCGGCTACCACTCTGTTCGCGGAGGAACAGCAAAGCCAGGTGGTAGACCCGCATTAAGGGCGTTTAACTATATAACAAAGGTATGTTGATACCTGAACCTTTTAAAATATAACAGCCAAAGCAAAGACACGGAGAGGTCAAACTACTCCAAAATATGCCGTCTTTGTGAAAGCGAAAAGGGCGATACAGTCCTCCATAATTTGCAATATAGTGTGTGGCTGAGAGGTGACTCAGAGGAGTCACGAATTTAAAATTTTATGACAAAAGTTTTTTGCTAACTCAAATTTTAGTCCAATAAAAATGCTTGTGCTCTGTTAAATAACTAGCTGCTCAGACATTCAATATAAGGTGTGCATGCTTTTAAATGTATTATTTTATTGTCGTAGGTTAAATATAAGCATTGATAATAATATGTGTCTTCAATATGTGTGTATTTTAAACTAAGCAGATAATTAACCTGGCTGGCAGGCAGCTAACATAATAGAAGTAAGTATTGATAAATATATATTTCATGTAATCTGTTCAATTTTGAGATGTGTTTTCATTGTGTTAGTAAGATCAGCTGATCAGCAATAACAGGTCACTGGTATATTGGTTTATAAATGTTACAAGTAATTAAGGTTTAATGTAGTGGTTCAATGTATTACAGATGTTTTAAAGTAATGATAAAAATAATTTGATAAAGTGAGAAGTAAAGTAATAATTTATGCAAGTTAACAAGAGATAGTTTTTGGGTGATGAATATTTTAGGGGACATATAGATCTGTCCAAGTTGAAGTTAGAGTTGTAGTAAAGATCGAAATATTGTTTTGAAGTAATGTAATGTTGTTTTGAGTTAATATATATTATAGAGTTTTAAGTAGTATTGATGTTGACACAGTAGTAATGGAGAATTTATGTAGGGTTTTGAGTGATATATTGATGTTTATAATTAATGATGTTATTTTGTTGTAGTTGTAGTAAGGTAATGAGATTGAGATATTGGGGATGGCAATTTTGTAGTAGGGGGTAGTGTAATGTGGGAGTCCGCAACATAATGATAAGTTGGGATGGGATAGGGATCGATTTTAGTGAGGGGGCCGCCTTAGGTAGAATCCAGGGGCCAAATAGGGGAAATTGAGTTTTGGGGGGGAAACACGTATCCTATATACAAAGCGTTAGAATATTTTTTTTTATATATATAGAGAGAAGGTGGCGATTTGAGTTTAATGATAATTTGGGGTTAGTGAGTGTTTTAGGATAGATGTTTTGATAGAGATGGGTGTCATGTTAGTAAAAGTTGTTAGTGGTTAGAGTCAAAGGGAGGAAGTTGATATATGTATACAGATCAAGTAGTAAATTAAATGAGAATAGATAATTTAAATCACCCACAGTAATAGGGAATGAGATTGTAAAATGAAGAAAGTTGTAGTTGAATATATAAAATTTTTATTTTGAAACCAGTGACAAAATTTTGAGAGAATTTGATAATGTAAAGATATAAGGTGTTTATTTTGAATAATTTAAATGTCAATTTGCTTATTATTTATATTAATATTTTGTTTATTTTAAATGTTTTATTTTATTGTTTTGTGTTTCAAATTAGATTGTTACAGAGGTTAAATGTATTTTCAGAGAGGACTGATACATAACATGTAGGTCAAGGTTGTGGACTTGACCTAGTTTCGATCAGCTGATGAGGTCATATGCATACTAAGCTTGTTTCATATGGAAGTCAATTCAACTTGTGTTTTTTTAAATCAATTTAATCAAGTTTTAATTAATGTCTAAATATAAAGGAAACATTTTCATAAATTTAAATTTTTTTTTAATTTTAAAAATTTTTTGGAAAATATTTAAAAAAAAAAAAAAAAAAATCTTGATTTTTCGCCTGCCAGCTAAGGAATATTTTAAGTATTGATTATTTTATTATTCGTGTGCTAACCATGTTTATTTTATTGATTTATTTTGCATTGCATTGTATTGTTAGACTCTAAGTATCCACATGTTAGGTTAAGGATATGTTTAATTAGGAGAAATGTTTAAGGGGAGACGTCAATGAAAATCTTCAAAAATTCGAAAATTTTTTAATTTTGTTTTCTTATTCCTCGTATTTTTCTGATTAAGAATATATATATTTTATATAGGAAGTAACGCTCGAAAGCAACTAAAAAAAATATTTTATTCATGCATGCACGGTAATTTCTGCCGCACGACTCACCAAACCCCTAGGGCATCGCCCTTGTCTGCTTGACAAAATATTTTGTACGTATTACTATATATAGTATAAACTTCAGTTGATAAGTGTGATATTTTGATGGCTTTTACTTTTCATATGATTGCATATAGTACCAAACAACAGCTGATAGGTTATTGTTGTTGATTTGTTGTGATTAGTGGTGACTTTTGTTTGCCTGTTTATTATTTTAATTGAGTGATAAAAAGCCTCGTTGCAAAAGTCTTTGGAATAGAAGATTCAGGGGAAATCAATTCTCAAACTCAGACAAATCAAATAAGCAACAGGTAAATGCCATTTCTCTAAATGAAGAAAATAGCCACCTTGATTTTGAGGTTAGGTCCAATGAAGAAACAACATCTAGTTCAAAGAAGAAACTGTCGTATATTTCTGAGTTCGTAAAAAATGTAGCAGATGAAAACACATCCAAAAATGTAATTATTGACCTCGACATTGTTTCAGCATTGATACAAAAATTTGTAAAATCTAAATATTGTGAAGAAGAAAATTGTGTTGTGCTCACGGAAGATTGTAATGCTCGTAAAAGACTAGCATGTAAACTTTCAATTTCATGTACAAAATGTGATTAAAAAAAAAACAGCCATGTCTTCAAAAGTTACGAGGCATCGGTTATATGAGGTAAATAGCCGTTTTGCTTATGGTTTACATAGCATTGGTAAAGGTGAAACTGCAGGTAGAACTCTTTGTGCTGTACTGAATTTGCCCTCACCTAACAGGCGTTTTACAGAACATAATAACCATATACTAAACGCTGTAACTTTAGTTAGTGAAACCTCACTACAAGAAGCTGCTCATGAAGCTATCATGGAAAATGATGCAAACAGAGACTTAGCAGCAGCCTCTGACGGAACCTGGCAACGCAGGGGTCATTCATCTCTAAATGGGGTGGTTACGGTTACGTCATTCGACACCGGCAAGGTGTTAGATGTCGAGTGTTTGACAAAATATTGCCAAAAATGTTTTATGAACAAAAAAAAAGTGTGTTCAGGGTTGTGCGAAAAACTATACTGGGTCCAGTGGAGGGATGGAGTGTGTTGGAGTGGAAAGAATTTTTTCTAGATCAAAACAGAACTGGGGTGTGCGGTACTTGAAATATTTGGGTGATGGTGACTCTAACAGTTACTCTTTAATGTGTGAAAAGAAACCCTATGGTTCTGATGTAACCATACAAAAATTAGAATGTATAGGTCACGTACAAAAAAGGATGGGAACTAGATTGCGGCGATTGAAGAATATAATGAAGGGGATCAAGCTAGCGGATGGGAAGGTTCTAGGTGGGAAAGGTAGGTTGACCGATGTAGAAATTGATAAACTTCAAAACTACTATGGCTTGGCAATTCGAAGGAATGCAGAGGACGTTGAGAATATGTGTAAAGAAGTATGGGCAAATTACTATCACAAGGTATCCACCAATGAAGAACCTCATCATGGGCTTTGTCCACAATGAGAAGAAAGCTGGTGTAAATTTAATAAGCTTGCTGCACTTGGGGAAGAGTATGATCACAAGAATTCCTTGCCAGTCTGTGTAATGGAAACAATAAAACCGATATTTAGAGATCTTTCTAATAAAGATTTACTCTCTAAGTGTGCACATGGACGCACACAAAATCCAAATGAGAGTCTGAACAACGTCATTTGGAGTAGAGTACCAAAGAATAACTTTGTGGGGTTAAAAACTTTAAAAACAGGGGTCCTAGATGCAGTGATCACATTTAATGAAGGAAGTATGGGGAGAGCAAAAGTGCTACATGAAATGGGAATAACACCAGGGTGTAACGCTATTTCTGGTTCCCTTCAAAGTGACAATCTACGTATAAAAAAGAGAGAAAAGCCATTCTTGAAATAACAAAAGAAGCAAGACAGAAAAGAAGAGCCCGGAAAAGAAAGAAGGAAGAAGAAGAAGCAGGAGATAATGCATCCTATGGCCCTGGGGAATTTTAGTAAGGTGGGAACATATATTTTTTTTGTTTTTTTCAATTCCCCGAAAGTTGTGTTTTTTAATATTTAGGAACATTTTTCTCCTAATCTAGTAAGGATAGAACAATGAAACTTTGTATTTGTGTTTAGCAGTACGTAAACGATATTGTGTACCAAAATAAAAACATTTGGTTTATACATAAAAGAAATAAAAAATTATTATTTAATAAGAAACCATGGAAATTTTGTTGTTAATTTTTTAGTGAATATAATAATTTTTAGATTAGACATTTTTTAAGATAGGCTCATGATATTGGTACCCAGTTTATAAATAAATATACATTGTCTGTGGTAAAAATTTGGTAAAGATATTTCGTTCCAGTACTGAGATAAGAGTTCCTTAACATTACATGTATTTCTTATGGGAATAGCTTCATTGACGTCTCCCCTTAAATTAATTCATTTTAAATAAAACAGAAAATATGGAAGAGAATTTTTTTGATAAAGTATATTATTTTGAATTTTTTTTTCTTAGATGAAATCGTAAATTTTAAAGAATTTTTCAATGTATAATATGTAATGTGAGTGTGTGTGAGCCCAGTATCTGCTAAAGGCAGCCCAGCTTGCATAAAAGGGGAACCATATCGGTTGAGGATCTGGAGTAATCTAAGCCGGGGATTGAGGACTTTTGGGGGGTAGCATGTTAGAAGGTGAGGTGTGCTGTGGTACTTGTCTGTTCGATTTCTCGGTGTTGGGATCTCTTACGGAGAAGTCCAGTGATCTCGTTCAGATGCGTCCATAGTCGCCGAGCCAGGGGGGTCGTGTACCCATGAGGAGTAAGAACAAGGGGGTTGTTGGCACCAGTTCCTCACCGGTCCTCTTTGGGGTTTATCAATGAGATTTCTTCTGTTTTGGACAGCAGAATTCTCATTGAGGGGGTATTGTAACGTGTCCAAAATTGGGTTATTTTATTTCTTACAGTATGGGGCATTTGCATTTTTATTTATTTCATTTTGCGGGATTTTATAAAAAATTTATTGTGAAAGTTTTATTTCCCGGCGAACGTTATTTCCATTACAACAGAACACGTGGTAAGAAACAGTGGTGAAACAAAGCAGTAAGACGCAGTTGTTGTCGAGTAACGCGGCAAGGAATTCGCGCCACCCTAATTTTTCTCAGAACTCTGTATATGTGTGGCGATGCGCGTACTCAAAATCTCAAGCATGCGCGCTGTTAGTGACGCCGTGAAACTCCAACGAAGCTGTAAAACATGGCGCTGGAGCGGAAAATTTGTGAGATCAACCAGCCAGCTACAGGAAATGTATTTAAGCCCCGCCCACTACTAGTGACGTCAACCAGTGCTTAACAAAAATCGTCCCCGGCTACCACACAAAAAACACATTATGCGCCATGCATAGATTGAATAAACCACATCAAATCAGCTATGCACGGCGACGAAAATCATGAGGCATTGCAACTTCCGCTCTGTCTGAGTGTTTGGAGGGAGGCATGTTGGTAACGCTCTACCCAGTCGACTAACAACCCACGCCACGCGTGGCAGCTATCAGTTTTGTGCCCGGGCAAAATTTCATATTTTTTTCTTAAGTCGGCCGACAAAATAACTATGTGAGTTCACAAAAACCTATATAACAGTGGCCTCTAGTGACGATGAATAACTATGGAACATGATTAAATGTTACAAGCTTGGAAAAATCCGGAGAATGAAAGACTTTGGTAAACACAACACGTGGTCGGGTAATACGACGCCACACACGTAATGTTACACACGAAAGACTTATGTCATTAATTTTACATAAAAATGGGGTGTTTTTGTATTAGTAAGGGGTGTTAAGAATGTGAGTAGTGAGTGCGCAGGCTGGGCTATTTTAAAGTACGTAAGTAGTAGGAAGTAAGCATAGTAAGTAAGCTTTAATAGTTACACAATCTTTAAAACATGTAAAACTTATTTTGGAGAAAACTTATAAATTCAATATTTCTGATTAATAAACCAAAAAAAATAATTTCTCTTCCAAAAAATTGAGAGTTCGATTCTTTCAGAACCTTAGTTCGTTTTATGTACTGTCAGAGTTCGTCGAACGAAATGGGTTCGTCCACACTACGCGATCCGGCCAGATCAAAGATGAAAGGTAAGTGGGAGTTTCAAAATAATTAATAAATAAGAATATCGCAAAGAAATATAAAGTTACAATTGGTGCAGCGTGACCAGGATGTAATATAACACGAAAAGGGTTGTATTACGCCGGCTTACATTTGACAGTGCATAACGAAGTACGGTTGCGAAAGCAAAATTGATTTTGTATATGTTAAAACATCAGTTTTGAAAAAAGACCAATCATTGGCAGTTGGTACGTAAGAAAAAATAGATTAAGTAAAAATGTCTGAGAACACAGAAAAAAGCAGTGTAATAGATTCAGTTATGAGTGAAAGTGACCTTGAGTCGCAATCGCTGGATGAAAGTGGTATGCTGACGGGGGGGGGGGGCCGAGCGCTGTTACAGAAACAGCTGTCGGCAGTAATGTAATCGTTCACTCCACTCCGATTGCGGCTCAAACACAACTAAGCGAAACAGATGTTGACTCTGGGTGTCAGTTAACCCCAGTGTCAGCCAATAAAAATAAACAATCAGAGGAACTAGATATAATGAGTTTCTTATGAAAAATGGACAACAAATTAAATAAGCGTCTTGATAGAATTGACGAAAAATTTGAGTCGTTTTAATACTAATGACGAGAAATTTGAGATTTTAAGTAACGAATTCAAAGAACAGAAAAAAAATGCGAACAGCAGAATGTTAAAAATGATATTATTTTAAATGAAATTAAACAACAGAATATTCAGTTTCAGCAGAATATAAATGTAAAATTTGATGAGTTGATAAATAATATACAAGACAAGAATGAACGTCTAGAAAGTACCAATAAAATAAGAAATAATTTGAATAAAGTAGAACCGAGTACGAGTAATACAAATGAAAGTTATAGTGGCAATATTGTGTTAGATAAAGAGCTAACAAATGATGACGATGATGTAATTGAAAGTATAATATCAGAGAGTACTGATGAGTTTGTAGAATGTGATTATGAGATGTTAATGTGTGTTAATGAGTTAGAAAAAGAATGGAAAGAAAGAGTAGATGAATGTGTAGGGCAGAGGATAAATTTTCCCATTAATTTTTCTGAACCAAGGTGTTCACAAATGTTGTGTTTGAAGGGCAAGAGACCCGTATTGGTAGATGAATTGAAGTGTTTATTGATGTTGTATAATGTTGTACCCTCTGTCTGTAATAATGATGTTGAAAGTGTGATTTGGTATTGTGATGAGAGAGAGGTAACTAGAGAATGGTATGTAACAGAATTGTATAATTTGAGTAGAAAGTATGTCGAATGGAAAGAAAGTTTAAAAGTAGATGGGAATAATAATGACTATAATGAATGATTTGACTAAAGTAATTAACCCGATCATGAATGTATTTACCGATGGAGATCTAACAAAAATGCCTAACGTCGACTGGTTTAATGAGTATTTGAGTAAGATGAATGAATTTAGTCTTTATGGTTATAACACACAAAACAGTGATTTGTATGTTAATGAGATTGAGAAATGTTATATAACACCAAGACTTATCTGGGACGATGGAGGTTAAACTATAAAACAATAAAAGACAGTTATAAACATGTTTTATGGGTTTTGACATGGCAGATTTGGACAATGAAGTGCGGAAAAACTGAACAGTTAATAACAAAAATTTGTAAATAAAATGTAGTAAATTTATTTGAGTGCATTGTAGGATGTTAAGTAAACAAGTGTGTGTAAATGTTGCAATAATAATAATAATAATAATATTTTGCAATTTAAATAAATAAATACCAGAATTAATTTTGAAAACAGTAATTGATTAATTGTAATTGTGTCGATAACTATATAATTTATATTTTTGGTAATCAATTTAATTAAAACAATTTGATACATGTTAAATATTTTGATTGATTATTTGAATGTTAATTAATTACATTTTTTTAATGAATTTAATTTATTTTACGAGATTTGGAATTTGGTAATAGATGGTTAAATTATTTAAATTAAACTAATATTTGTGTTAAATGTTTCAGAGGTGAGGTGAAAGTAATGTGGTATGGTGAATATGTTTTGTGTATATCGTGTTAAATGGATTGTAAGTATAGAACTTTTACAATATGAATCATGTATAACAAAAATGTTTACAGGTAACTAAGATTTTAATTCAATAGTGAGATTATTTGAAATAATTGTGTTCAATAAAAAGGATAATTAAAAAATTTAATAATAACTGAAAAATGATATATACTAATTATTAATAATAAATTTTGAAGATTTTAAGAAAGTCAAATGGTAAAAGGTTATGAATGAGTTAAATGATTATTGATGAAAATATTATATGATAATGTATATACAATTTTTAATTAGTTAGCTATTAAGTTGCTATTGCGGGGGTGGCCTGTGCCCTCGTAGATAGCGAAATGGGTTGGGGGTAACAGAGAGTGTTACCTCCATCGGAGGCGAAAATGGCGAAAATTGTGCGACACACCTTTTTCGTGTAAATTCAATTTACACACTGATAGACGACCGTGTCGCACATAACTAGAACGATGTAGAACAGGCAGTGAAATGAAGTTAGATTTCCCCGACTTTTCGGGCGATTACTGCCTTACCAGCACTAATCGTGGATTTGGCTAGCGGTTAGCTATGGTCAAATCAAGTCCCTTGACCATAGCTGACTTGAAATTGGTATATAGTAGAAATTAAATGGGGGTGACAATTAGGGGAAATCCCGGCACTATGGAACAGCGGCTACCACTCTGTTCGCGGAGGAACAGCAAAGCCAGGTGGTAGACCCGCATTAAGGGCGTTTAACTATATAACAAAGGTATGTTGATACCTGAACCTTTTAAAATATAACAGCCGAAGCAAAGACACGGAGAGGTCAAACTACTCCAAAATATGCCGTCTTTGTGAAAGCGAAAAGGGCGATACAGTCTGGCTGAGAGGTGACTCAGAGGAGTCACGAATTTAAAATTTTATGACAAAAGTTTTTTGCTAACTCAAATTTTAGTCCAATAAAAATGCTTGTGCTCTGTTAAATAACTAGCTGCTCAGACATTCAATATAAGGTGTGCATGCTTTTAAATGTATTATTTTATTGTCGTAGGTTAAATATAAGCATTGATAATAATATGTGTCTTCAATATGTGTGTATTTTAAACTAAGCAGATAATTAACCTGGCTGGCAGGCAGCTAACATAATAGAAGTAAGTATTGATAAATATATATTTCATGTAATCTGTTCAATTTTGAGATGTGTTTTCATTGTGTTAGTAAGATCAGCTGATCAGCAATAACAGGTCACTGGTATATTGGTTTATAAATGTTACAAGTAATTAAGGTTTAATGTAGTGGTTCAATGTATTACAGATGTTTTAAAGTAATGATAAAAATAATTTGATAAAGTGAGAAGTAAAGTAAAAATTTATGCAAGTTAACAAGAGATAGTTTTTGGGTGATGAATATTTTAGGGGACATATAGATCTGTCCAAGTTGAAGTTAGAGTTGTAGTAAAGATCGAAATATTGTTTTGAAGTAATGTAATGTTGTTTTGAGTTAATATATATTATAGAGTTTTAAGTAGTATTGATGTTGACACAGTAGTAATGGAGAATTTATGTAGGGTTTTGAGTGATATATTGATGTTTATAATTAATGATGTTATTTTGTTGTAGTTGTAGTAAGGTAATGAGATTGAGATATTGGGGATGGCAATTTTGTAGTAGGGGGTAGTGTAATGTGGGAGTCCGCAACATAATGATAAGTTGGGACGGGATAGGGATCGATTTTAGTGAGGGGGCCGCCTTAGGTAGAATCCAGGGGCCAAATAGGGGAAATTGAGTTTTGGGGGGGAAACACGTATCCTATATACAAAGCGTTAGAATATTTTTTTTTATATATATAGAGAGAAGGTGGCGATTTGAGTTTAATGATAATTTGGGGTTAGTGAGTGTTTTAGGATAGATGTTTTGATAGAGATGGGTGTCATGTTAGTAAAAGTTGTTAGTGGTTAGAGTCAAAGGGAGGAAGTTGATATATGTATACAGATCAAGTAGTAAATTAAATGAGAATAGATAATTTAAATCACCCACAGTAATAGGGAATGAGATTGTAAAATGAAGAAAGTTGTAGTTGAATATATACAATTTTTATTTTGAAACCAGTGACAAAATTTTGAGAGAATTTGATAATGTAAAGATATAAGGTGTTTATTTTGAATAATTTAAATGTCAATTTGCTTATTATTTATATTAATATTTTGTTTATTTTAAATGTTTTATTTTATTGTTTTGTGTTTCAAATTAGATTGTTACAGAGGTTAAATGTATTTTCAGAGAGGACTGATACATAACATGTAGGTCAAGGTTGTGGACTTGACCTAGTTTCGATCAGCTGATGAGGTCATATGCATACTAAGCTTGTTTCATATGGAAGTCAATTCAACTTGTGTTTTTTTTAATCAATTTAATCAAGTTTTAATTAATGTCTAAATATAAAGGAAACATTTTCATAAATTTAAATTTTTTTTTAATTTTAAAAATTTTTTGGAAAATATTTAAAAAAAAAAAAAAAATCTTGATTTTTCGCCTGCCAGCTAAGGAATATTTTAAGTATTGATTATTTTATTATTCGTGTGCTAACCATGTTTATTTTATTGATTTATTTTGCATTGCATTGTATTGTTAGACTCTAAGTATCCACATGTTAGGTTAAGGATATGTTTAATTAGGAGAAATGTTTAAATTAATTCATTTTAAATAAAACAGAAAATATGGAAGAGAATTTTTTTGATAAAGTATATTATTTTGAATTTTTTTTTCTTAGATGAAATCGTAAATTTTAAAGAATTTTTCAATGTATAATATGTAATGTGAGTGTGTGTGAGCCCAGTATCTGCTAAAGGCAGCCCAGCTTGCATAAAAGGGGAACCATATCGGTTGAGGATCTGGAGTAATCTAAGCCGGGGATTGAGGACTTTTGGGGGGTAGCATGTTAGAAGGTGAGGTGTGCTGTGGTACTTGTCTGTTCGATTTCTCGGTGTTGGGATCTCTTACGGAGAAGTCCAGTGATCTCGTTCAGATGCGTCCATAGTCGCCGAGCCAGGGGGGTCGTGTACCCATGAGGAGTAAGAACAAGGGGGTTGTTGGCACCAGTTCCTCACCGGTCCTCTTTGGGGTTTATCAATGAGATTTCTTCTGTTTTGGACAGCAGAATTCTCATTGAGGGGGTATTGTAACGTGTCCAAAATTGGGTTATTTTATTTCTTACAGTATGGGGCATTTGCATTTTTATTTATTTCATTTTGCGGGATTTTATAAAAAATTTATTGTGAAAGTTTTATTTCCCGGCGAACGTTATTTCCATTACAACAGAACACGTGGTAAGAAACAGTGGTGAAACAAAGCAGTAAGACGCAGTTGTTGTCGAGTAACGCGGCAAGGAATTCGTGCCACCCTAATTTTTCTCAGAACTCTGTATATGTGTGGCGACGCGCGTACTCAAAATCTCAAGCATGCGCGCTGTTAGTGACGCCGTGAAACTCCAACGAAGCTGTAAAACATGGCGCTGGAGCGGAAAATTTGTGAGATCAACCAGCCAGCTACAGGAAATGTATTTAAGCCCCGCCCACTACTAGTGACGTCAACCAGTGCTTAACAAAAATCGTCCCCGGCTACCACACAAAAAACACATTATGCGCCATGCATAGATTGAATAAACCACATCAAATCAGCTATGCACGGCGACGAAAATCATGAGGCATTGCAACTTCCGCTCTGTCTGAGTGTTTGGAGGGAGGCATGTTGGTAACGCTCTACCCAGTCGACTAACAACCCACGCCACGCGTGGCAGCTATCAGTTTTGTGCCCGGGCAAAATTTCATATTTTTTTCTTAAGTCGGCCGACAAAATAACTATGTGAGTTCACAAAAACCTATATAACAGTGGCCTCTAGTGACGATGAATAACTATGGAACATGATTAAATGTTACAAGCTTGGAAAAATCCGGAGAATGAAAGACTTTGGTAAACACAACACGTGGTCGGGTAATACGACGCCACACACGTAATGTTACACACGAAAGACTTATGTCATTAATTTTACATAAAAATGGGGTGTTTTTGTATTAGTAAGGGGTGTTAAGAATGTGAGTAGTGAGTGCACAGGCTGGGCTATTTTAAAGTACATAAGTAGTAGGAAGTAAGCATAGTAAGTAAGCTTTAATAGTTACACAATCTTTAAAACATGTAAAACTTATTTTGGAGAAAACTTATAAATTCAATATTTCTGATTAATAAACCAAAAAAAATAATTTCTCTTCCAAAAAATTGAGAGTTCGATTCTTTCAGAACCTTAGTTCGTTTTATGTACTGTCAGAGTTCGTCGAACGAAATGGGTTCGTCCACACTACGCGATCCGGCCAGATCAAAGATGAAAGGTAAGTGGGAGTTTCAAAATAATTAATAAATAAGAATATCGCAAAGAAATATAAAGTTACAATTGGTGCAGCGTGACCAGGATGTAATATAACACGAAAAGGGTTGTATTACGCCGGCTTACATTTGACAGTGCATAACGAAGTACGGTTGCGAAAGCAAAATTGATTTTGTATATGATAAAACATCAGTTTTGAAAAAAGACCAATCATTGGCAGTTGGTACGTAAGAAAAAATAGATTAAGTAAAAATGTCTGAGAACACAGAAAAAAGCAGTGTAATAGATTCAGTTATGAGTGAAAGTGACCTTGAGTCGCAATCGCTGGATGAAAGTGGTATGCTGACGGGGGGGGGGGCCGAGCGCTGTTACAGAAACAGCTGTCGGCAGTAATGTAATCGTTCACTCCACTCCGATTGCGGCTCAAACACAACTAAGCGAAACAGATGTTGACTCTGGGCGTCAGTTAACCCCAGTGTCAGCCAATAAAAATAAACAATCAGAGGAACTAGATATAATGAGTTTCTTATGAAAAATGGACAACAAATTAAATAAGCGTCTTGATAGAATTGACGAAAAATTTGAGTCGTTTTAATACTAATGACGAGAAATTTGAGATTTTAAGTAACGAATTCAAAGAACAGAAAATAAAATGCGAACAGCAGAATGTTAAAAATGATATTATTTTAAATGAAATTAAACAACAGAATATTCAGTTTCAGCAGAATATAAATGTAAAATTTGATGAGTTGATAAATAATATACAAGACAAGAATGAACGTCTAGAAAGTACCAATAAAATAAGAAATAATTTGAATAAAGTAGAACCGAGTACGAGTAATACAAATGAAAGTTATAGTGGCAATATTGTGTTAGATAAAGAGCTAACAAATGATGACGATGATGTAATTGAAAGTATAATATCAGAGAGTACTGATGAGTTTGTAGAATGTGATTATGAGATGTTAATGTGTGTTAATGAGTTAGAAAAAGAATGGAAAGAAAGAGTAGATGAATGTGTAGGGCAGAGGATAAATTTTCCCATTAATTTTTCTGAACCAAGGTGTTCACAAATGTTGTGTTTGAAGGGCAAGAGACCCGTATTGGTAGATGAATTGAAGTGTTTATTGATGTTGTATAATGTTGTACCCTCTGTCTGTAATAATGATGTTGAAAGTGTGATTTGGTATTGTGATGAGAGAGAGGTAACTAGAGAATGGTATGTAACAGAATTGTATAATTTGAGTAGAAAGTATGTCGAATGGAAAGAAAGTTTAAAAGTAGATGGGAATAATAATGACTATAATGAATGATTTGACTAAAGTAATTAACCCGATCATGAATGTATTTACCGATGGAGATATAACAAAAATGCCTAACGTCGACTGGTTTAATGAGTATTTGAGTAAGATGAATGAATTTAGTCTTTATGGTTATAACACACAAAACAGTGATTTGTATGTTAATGAGATTGAGAAATGTTATATAACACCAAGACTTATCTGGGACGATGGAGGTTAAACTATAAAACAATAAAAGACAGTTATAAACATGTTTTATGGGTTTTGACATGGCAGATTTGGACAATGAAGTGCGGAAAAACTGAACAGTTAATAACAAAAATTTGTAAATAAAATGTAGTAAATTTATTTGAGTGCATTGTAGGATGTTAAGTAAACAAGTGTGTGTAAATGTTGCAATAATAATAATAATAATATTTTGCAATTTAAATAAATAAATACCAGAATTAATTTTGAAAACAGTAATTGATTAATTGTAATTGTGTCGATAACTATATAATTTATATTTTTGGTAATCAATTTAATTAAAACAATTTGATACATGTTAAATATTTTGATTGATTATTTGAATGTTAATTAATTACATTTTTTTAATGAATTTAATTTATTTTACGAGATTTGGAATTTGGTAATAGATGGTTAAATTATTTAAATTAAACTAATATTTGTGTTAAATGTTTCAGAGGTGAGGTGAAAGTAATGTGGTATGGTGAATATGTTTTGTGTATATCGTGTTAAATGGATTGTAAGTATAGAACTTTTACAATATGAATCATGTATAACAAAAATGTTTACAGGTAACTAAGATTTTAATTCAATAGTGAGATTATTTGAAATAATTGTGTTCAATAAAAAGGATAATTAAAAAATTTAATAATAACTGAAAAATGATATATACTAATTATTAATAATAAATTTTGAAGATTTTAAGAAAGTCAAATGGTAAAAGGTTATGAATGAGTTAAATGATTATTGATGAAAATATTATATGATAATGTATATACAATTTTTAATTAGTTAGCTATTAAGTTGCTATTGCGGGGGTGGCCTGTGCCCTCGTAGATAGCGAAATGGGTTGGGGGTAACAGAGAGTGTTACCTCCATCGGAGGCGAAAATGGCGAAAATTGTGCGACACACCTTTTTCGTGTAAATTCAATTTACACACTGATAGACGACCGTGTCGCACATAACTAGAACGATGTAGAACAGGCAGTGAAATGAAGTTAGATTTCCCCGACTTTTCGGGCGATTACTGCCTTACCAGCACTAATCGTGGATTTGGCTAGCGGTTAGCTATGGTCAAATCAAGTCCCTTGACCATAGCTGACTTGAAATTGGTATATAGTAGAAATTAAATGGGGGTGACAATTAGGGGAAATCCCGGCACTATGGAACAGCGGCTACCACTCTGTTCGCGGAGGAACAGCAAAGCCAGGTGGTAGACCCGCATTAAGGGCGT
This sequence comes from Magicicada septendecula, assembly GCA_034769895.1. NCBI lineage: Eukaryota > Metazoa > Arthropoda > Insecta > Hemiptera > Cicadidae > Magicicada > Magicicada septendecula. The sequence continues at coordinate 210,495,046 of CM068371.1, forward strand.
TTAACTATATAACAAAGGTATGTTGATACCTGAACCTTTTAAAATATAACAGCCGAAGCAAAGACACGGAGAGGTCAAACTACTCCAAAATATGCCGTCTTTGTGAAAGCGAAAAGGGCGATACAGTCTGGCTGAGAGGTGACTCAGAGGAGTCACGAATTTAAAATTTTATGACAAAAGTTTTTTGCTAACTCAAATTTTAGTCCAATAAAAATGCTTGTGCTCTGTTAAATAACTAGCTGCTCAGACATTCAATATAAGGTGTGCATGCTTTTAAATGTATTATTTTATTGTCGTAGGTTAAATATAAGCATTGATAATAATATGTGTCTTCAATATGTGTGTATTTTAAACTAAGCAGATAATTAACCTGGCTGGCAGGCAGCTAACATAATAGAAGTAAGTATTGATAAATATATATTTCATGTAATCTGTTCAATTTTGAGATGTGTTTTCATTGTGTTAGTAAGATCAGCTGATCAGCAATAACAGGTCACTGGTATATTGGTTTATAAATGTTACAAGTAATTAAGGTTTAATGTAGTGGTTCAATGTATTACAGATGTTTTAAAGTAATGATAAAAATAATTTGATAAAGTGAGAAGTAAAGTAAAAATTTATGCAAGTTAACAAGAGATAGTTTTTGGGTGATGAATATTTTAGGGGACATATAGATCTGTCCAAGTTGAAGTTAGAGTTGTAGTAAAGATCGAAATATTGTTTTGAAGTAATGTAATGTTGTTTTGAGTTAATATATATTATAGAGTTTTAAGTAGTATTGATGTTGACACAGTAGTAATGGAGAATTTATGTAGGGTTTTGAGTGATATATTGATGTTTATAATTAATGATGTTATTTTGTTGTAGTTGTAGTAAGGTAATGAGATTGAGATATTGGGGATGGCAATTTTGTAGTAGGGGGTAGTGTAATGTGGGAGTCCGCAACATAATGATAAGTTGGGACGGGATAGGGATCGATTTTAGTGAGGGGGCCGCCTTAGGTAGAATCCAGGGGCCAAATAGGGGAAATTGAGTTTTGGGGGGGAAACACGTATCCTATATACAAAGCGTTAGAATATTTTTTTTTATATATATAGAGAGAAGGTGGCGATTTGAGTTTAATGATAATTTGGGGTTAGTGAGTGTTTTAGGATAGATGTTTTGATAGAGATGGGTGTCATGTTAGTAAAAGTTGTTAGTGGTTAGAGTCAAAGGGAGGAAGTTGATATATGTATACAGATCAAGTAGTAAATTAAATGAGAATAGATAATTTAAATCACCCACAGTAATAGGGAATGAGATTGTAAAATGAAGAAAGTTGTAGTTGAATATATAAAATTTTTATTTTGAAACCAGTGACAAAATTTTGAGAGAATTTGATAATGTAAAGATATAAGGTGTTTATTTTGAATAATTTAAATGTCAATTTGCTTATTATTTATATTAATATTTTGTTTATTTTAAATGTTTTATTTTATTGTTTTGTGTTTCAAATTAGATTGTTACAGAGGTTAAATGTATTTTCAGAGAGGACTGATACATAACATGTAGGTCAAGGTTGTGGACTTGACCTAGTTTCGATCAGCTGATGAGGTCATATGCATACTAAGCTTGTTTCATATGGAAGTCAATTCAACTTGTGTTTTTTTTAATCAATTTAATCAAGTTTTAATTAATGTCTAAATATAAAGGAAACATTTTCATAAATTTAAATTTTTTTTTAATTTTAAAAATTTTTTGGAAAATATTTAAAAAAAAAAAAAAATCTTGATTTTTCGCCTGCCAGCTAAGGAATATTTTAAGTATTGATTATTTTATTATTCGTGTGCTAACCATGTTTATTTTATTGATTTATTTTGCATTGCATTGTATTGTTAGACTCTAAGTATCCACATGTTAGGTTAAGGATATGTTTAATTAGGAGAAATGTTTAAATTAATTCATTTTAAATAAAACAGAAAATATGGAAGAGAATTTTTTTGATAAAGTATATTATTTTGAATTTTTTTTTCTTAGATGAAATCGTAAATTTTAAAGAATTTTTCAATGTATAATATGTAATGTGAGTGTGTGTGAGCCCAGTATCTGCTAAAGGCAGCCCAGCTTGCATAAAAGGGGAACCATATCGGTTGAGGATCTGGAGTAATCTAAGCCGGGGATTGAGGACTTTTGGGGGGTAGCATGTTAGAAGGTGAGGTGTGCTGTGGTACTTGTCTGTTCGATTTCTCGGTGTTGGGATCTCTTACGGAGAAGTCCAGTGATCTCGTTCAGATGCGTCCATAGTCGCCGAGCCAGGGGGGTCGTGTACCCATGAGGAGTAAGAACAAGGGGGTTGTTGGCACCAGTTCCTCACCGGTCCTCTTTGGGGTTTATCAATGAGATTTCTTCTGTTTTGGACAGCAGAATTCTCATTGAGGGGGTATTGTAACGTGTCCAAAATTGGGTTATTTTATTTCTTACAGTATGGGGCATTTGCATTTTTATTTATTTCATTTTGCGGGATTTTATAAAAAATTTATTGTGAAAGTTTTATTTCCCGGCGAACGTTATTTCCATTACAACAGAACACGTGGTAAGAAACAGTGGTGAAACAAAGCAGTAAGACGCAGTTGTTGTCGAGTAACGCGGCAAGGAATTCGTGCCACCCTAATTTTTCTCAGAACTCTGTATATGTGTGGCGACGCGCGTACTCAAAATCTCAAGCATGCGCGCTGTTAGTGACGCCGTGAAACTCCAACGAAGCTGTAAAACATGGCGCTGGAGCGGAAAATTTGTGAGATCAACCAGCCAGCTACAGGAAATGTATTTAAGCCCCGCCCACTACTAGTGACGTCAACCAGTGCTTAACAAAAATCGTCCCCGGCTACCACACAAAAAACACATTATGCGCCATGCATAGATTGAATAAACCACATCAAATCAGCTATGCACGGCGACGAAAATCATGAGGCATTGCAACTTCCGCTCTGTCTGAGTGTTTGGAGGGAGGCATGTTGGTAACGCTCTACCCAGTCGACTAACAACCCACGCCACGCGTGGCAGCTATCAGTTTTGTGCCCGGGCAAAATTTCATATTTTTTTCTTAAGTCGGCCGACAAAATAACTATGTGAGTTCACAAAAACCTATATAACAGTGGCCTCTAGTGACGATGAATAACTATGGAACATGATTAAATGTTACAAGCTTGGAAAAATCCGGAGAATGAAAGACTTTGGTAAACACAACACGTGGTCGGGTAATACGACGCCACACACGTAATGTTACACACGAAAGACTTATGTCATTAATTTTACATAAAAATGGGGTGTTTTTGTATTAGTAAGGGGTGTTAAGAATGTGAGTAGTGAGTGCACAGGCTGGGCTATTTTAAAGTACATAAGTAGTAGGAAGTAAGCATAGTAAGTAAGCTTTAATAGTTACACAATCTTTAAAACATGTAAAACTTATTTTGGAGAAAACTTATAAATTCAATATTTCTGATTAATAAACCAAAAAAAATAATTTCTCTTCCAAAAAATTGAGAGTTCGATTCTTTCAGAACCTTAGTTCGTTTTATGTACTGTCAGAGTTCGTCGAACGAAATGGGTTCGTCCACACTACGCGATCCGGCCAGATCAAAGATGAAAGGTAAGTGGGAGTTTCAAAATAATTAATAAATAAGAATATCGCAAAGAAATATAAAGTTACAATTGGTGCAGCGTGACCAGGATGTAATATAACACGAAAAGGGTTGTATTACGCCGGCTTACATTTGACAGTGCATAACGAAGTACGGTTGCGAAAGCAAAATTGATTTTGTATATGTTAAAACATCAGTTTTGAAAAAAGACCAATCATTGGCAGTTGGTACGTAAGAAAAAATAGATTAAGTAAAAATGTCTGAGAACACAGAAAAAAGCAGTGTAATAGATTCAGTTATGAGTGAAAGTGACCTTGAGTCGCAATCGCTGGATGAAAGTGGTATGCTGACGGGGGGGGGGGCCGAGCGCTGTTACAGAAACAGCTGTCGGCAGTAATGTAATCGTTCACTCCACTCCGATTGCGGCTCAAACACAACTAAGCGAAACAGATGTTGACTCTGGGCGTCAGTTAACCCCAGTGTCAGCCAATAAAAATAAACAATCAGAGGAACTAGATATAATGAGTTTCTTATGAAAAATGGACAACAAATTAAATAAGCGTCTTGATAGAATTGACGAAAAATTTGAGTCGTTTTAATACTAATGACGAGAAATTTGAGATTTTAAGTAACGAATTCAAAGAACAGAAAATAAAATGCGAACAGCAGAATGTTAAAAATGATATTATTTTAAATGAAATTAAACAACAGAATATTCAGTTTCAGCAGAATATAAATGTAAAATTTGATGAGTTGATAAATAATATACAAGACAAGAATGAACGTCTAGAAAGTACCAATAAAATAAGAAATAATTTGAATAAAGTAGAACCGAGTACGAGTAATACAAATGAAAGTTATAGTGGCAATATTGTGTTAGATAAAGAGCTAACAAATGATGACGATGATGTAATTGAAAGTATAATATCAGAGAGTACTGATGAGTTTGTAGAATGTGATTATGAGATGTTAATGTGTGTTAATGAGTTAGAAAAAGAATGGAAAGAAAGAGTAGATGAATGTGTAGGGCAGAGGATAAATTTTCCCATTAATTTTTCTGAACCAAGGTGTTCACAAATGTTGTGTTTGAAGGGCAAGAGACCCGTATTGGTAGATGAATTGAAGTGTTTATTGATGTTGTATAATGTTGTACCCTCTGTCTGTAATAATGATGTTGAAAGTGTGATTTGGTATTGTGATGAGAGAGAGGTAACTAGAGAATGGTATGTAACAGAATTGTATAATTTGAGTAGAAAGTATGTCGAATGGAAAGAAAGTTTAAAAGTAGATGGGAATAATAATGACTATAATGAATGATTTGACTAAAGTAATTAACCCGATCATGAATGTATTTACCGATGGAGATATAACAAAAATGCCTAACGTCGACTGGTTTAATGAGTATTTGAGTAAGATGAATGAATTTAGTCTTTATGGTTATAACACACAAAACAGTGATTTGTATGTTAATGAGATTGAGAAATGTTATATAACACCAAGACTTATCTGGGACGATGGAGGTTAAACTATAAAACAATAAAAGACAGTTATAAACATGTTTTATGGGTTTTGACATGGCAGATTTGGACAATGAAGTGCGGAAAAACTGAACAGTTAATAACAAAAATTTGTAAATAAAATGTAGTAAATTTATTTGAGTGCATTGTAGGATGTTAAGTAAACAAGTGTGTGTAAATGTTGCAATAATAATAATAATAATATTTTGCAATTTAAATAAATAAATACCAGAATTAATTTTGAAAACAGTAATTGATTAATTGTAATTGTGTCGATAACTATATAATTTATATTTTTGGTAATCAATTTAATTAAAACAATTTGATACATGTTAAATATTTTGATTGATTATTTGAATGTTAATTAATTACATTTTTTTAATGAATTTAATTTATTTTACGAGATTTGGAATTTGGTAATAGATGGTTAAATTATTTAAATTAAACTAATATTTGTGTTAAATGTTTCAGAGGTGAGGTGAAAGTAATGTGGTATGGTGAATATGTTTTGTGTATATCGTGTTAAATGGATTGTAAGTATAGAACTTTTACAATATGAATCATGTATAACAAAAATGTTTACAGGTAACTAAGATTTTAATTCAATAGTGAGATTATTTGAAATAATTGTGTTCAATAAAAAGGATAATTAAAAAATTTAATAATAACTGAAAAATGATATATACTAATTATTAATAATAAATTTTGAAGATTTTAAGAAAGTCAAATGGTAAAAGGTTATGAATGAGTTAAATGATTATTGATGAAAATATTATATGATAATGTATATAAAATTTTTAATTAGTTAGCTATTAAGTTGCTATTGCGGGGGTGGCCTGTGCCCTCGTAGATAGCGAAATGGGTTGGGGGTAACAGAGAGTGTTACCTCCATCGGAGGCGAAAATGGCGAAAATTGTGCGACACACCTTTTTCGTGTAAATTCAATTTACACACTGATAGACGACCGTGTCGCACATAACTAGAACGATGTAGAACAGGCAGTGAAATGAAGTTAGATTTCCCCGACTTTTCGGGCGATTACTGCCTTACCAGCACTAATCGTGGATTTGGCTAGCGGTTAGCTATGGTCAAATCAAGTCCCTTGACCATAGCTGACTTGAAATTGGTATATAGTAGAAATTAAATGGGGGTGACAATTAGGGGAAATCCCGGCACTATGGAACAGCGGCTACCACTCTGTTCGCGGAGGAACAGCAAAGCCAGGTGGTAGACCCGCATTAAGGGCGTTTAACTATATAACAAAGGTATGTTGATACCTGAACCTTTTAAAATATAACAGCCGAAGCAAAGACACGGAGAGGTCAAACTACTCCAAAATATGCCGTCTTTGTGAAAGCGAAAAGGGCGATACAGTCCTCCATAATTTGCAATATAGTGTGTGGCTGAGAGGTGACTCAGAGGAGTCACGAATTTAAAATTTTATGACAAAAGTTTTTTGCTAACTCAAATTTTAGTCCAATAAAAATGCTTGTGCTCTGTTAAATAACTAGCTGCTCAGACATTCAATATAAGGTGTGCATGCTTTTAAATGTATTATTTTATTGTCGTAGGTTAAATATAAGCATTGATAATAATATGTGTCTTCAATATGTGTGTATTTTAAACTAAGCAGATAATTAACCTGGCTGGCAGGCAGCTAACATAATAGAAGTAAGTATTGATAAATATATATTTCATGTAATCTGTTCAATTTTGAGATGTGTTTTCATTGTGTTAGTAAGATCAGCTGATCAGCAATAACAGGTCACTGGTATATTGGTTTATAAATGTTACAAGTAATTAAGGTTTAATGTAGTGGTTCAATGTATTACAGATGTTTTAAAGTAATGATAAAAATAATTTGATAAAGTGAGAAGTAAAGTAAAAATTTATGCAAGTTAACAAGAGATAGTTTTTGGGTGATGAATATTTTAGGGGACATATAGATCTGTCCAAGTTGAAGTTAGAGTTGTAGTAAAGATCGAAATATTGTTTTGAAGTAATGTAATGTTGTTTTGAGTTAATATATATTATAGAGTTTTAAGTAGTATTGATGTTGACACAGTAGTAATGGAGAATTTATGTAGGGTTTTGAGTGATATATTGATGTTTATAATTAATGATGTTATTTTGTTGTAGTTGTAGTAAGGTAATGAGATTGAGATATTGGGGATGGCAATTTTGTAGTAGGGGGTAGTGTAATGTGGGAGTCCGCAACATAATGATAAGTTGGGACGGGATAGGGATCGATTTTAGTGAGGGGGCCGCCTTAGGTAGAATCCAGGGGCCAAATAGGGGAAATTGAGTTTTGGGGGGGAAACACGTATCCTATATACAAAGCGTTAGAATATTTTTTTTTATATATATAGAGAGAAGGTGGCGATTTGAGTTTAATGATAATTTGGGGTTAGTGAGTGTTTTAGGATAGATGTTTTGATAGAGATGGGTGTCATGTTAGTAAAAGTTGTTAGTGGTTAGAGTCAAAGGGAGGAAGTTGATATATGTATACAGATCAAGTAGTAAATTAAATGAGAATAGATAATTTAAATCACCCACAGTAATAGGGAATGAGATTGTAAAATGAAGAAAGTTGTAGTTGAATATATAAAATTTTTATTTTGAAACCAGTGACAAAATTTTGAGAGAATTTGATAATGTAAAGATATAAGGTGTTTATTTTGAATAATTTAAATGTCAATTTGCTTATTATTTATATTAATATTTTGTTTATTTTAAATGTTTTATTTTATTGTTTTGTGTTTCAAATTAGATTGTTACAGAGGTTAAATGTATTTTCAGAGAGGACTGATACATAACATGTAGGTCAAGGTTGTGGACTTGACCTAGTTTCGATCAGCTGATGAGGTCATATGCATACTAAGCTTGTTTCATATGGAAGTCAATTCAACTTGTGTTTTTTTAATCAATTTAATCAAGTTTTAATTAATGTCTAAATATAAAGGAAACATTTTCATAAATTTAAATTTTTTTTTAATTTTAAAAATTTTTTGGAAAATATTTAAAAAAAAAAAAAAAAAATCTTGATTTTTCGCCTGCCAGCTAAGGAATATTTTAAGTATTGATTATTTTATTATTCGTGTGCTAACCATGTTTATTTTATTGATTTATTTTGCATTGCATTGTATTGTTAGACTCTAAGTATCCACATGTTAGGTTAAGGATATGTTTAATTAGGAGAAATGTTTAAATTAATTCATTTTAAATAAAACAGAAAATATGGAAGAGAATTTTTTTGATAAAGTATATTATTTTGAATTTTTTTGCTTAGATGAAATCGTAAATTTTAAAGAATTTTTCAATGTATAATATGTAATGTGAGTGTGTGTGAGCCCAGTATCTGCTAAAGGCAGCCCAGCTTGCATAAAAGGGGAACCATATCGGTTGAGGATCTGGAGTAATCTAAGCCGGGGATTGAGGACTTTTGGGGGGTAGCATGTTAGAAGGTGAGGTGTGCTGTGGTACTTGTCTGTTCGATTTCTCGGTGTTGGGATCTCTTACGGAGAAGTCCAGTGATCTCGTTCAGATGCGTCCATAGTCGCCGAGCCAGGGGGGTCGTGTACCCATGAGGAGTAAGAACAAGGGGGTTGTTGGCACCAGTTCCTCACCGGTCCTCTTTGGGGTTTATCAATGAGATTTCTTCTGTTTTGGACAGCAGAATTCTCATTGAGGGGGTATTGTAACGTGTCCAAAATTGGGTTATTTTATTTCTTACAGTATGGGGCATTTGCATTTTTATTTATTTCATTTTGCGGGATTTTATAAAAAATTTATTGTGAAAGTTTTATTTCCCGGCGAACGTTATTTCCATTACAACAGAACACGTGGTAAGAAACAGTGGTGAAACAAAGCAGTAAGACGCAGTTGTTGTCGAGTAACGCGGCAAGGAATTCGCGCCACCCTAATTTTTCTCAGAACTCTGTATATGTGTGGCGACGCGCGTACTCAAAATCTCAAGCATGCGCGCTGTTAGTGACGCCGTGAAACTCCAACGAAGCTGTAAAACATGGCGCTGGAGCGGAAAATTTGTGAGATCAACCAGCCAGCTACAGGAAATGTATTTAAGCCCCGCCCACTACTAGTGACGTCAACCAGTGCTTAACAAAAATCGTCCCCGGCTACCACACAAAAAACACATTATGCGCCATGCATAGATTGAATAAACCACATCAAATCAGCTATGCACGGCGACGAAAATCATGAGGCATTGCAACTTCCGCTCTGTCTGAGTGTTTGGAGGGAGGCATGTTGGTAACGCTCTACCCAGTCGACTAACAACCCACGCCACGCGTGGCAGCTATCAGTTTTGTGCCCGGGCAAAATTTCATATTTTTTTCTTAAGTCGGCCGACAAAATAACTATGTGAGTTCACAAAAACCTATATAACAGTGGCCTCTAGTGACGATGAATAACTATGGAACATGATTAAATGTTACAAGCTTGGAAAAATCCGGAGAATGAAAGACTTTGGTAAACACAACACGTGGTCGGGTAATACGACGCCACACACGTAATGTTACACACGAAAGACTTATGTCATTAATTTTACATAAAAATGGGGTGTTTTTGTATTAGTAAGGGGTGTTAAGAATGTGAGTAGTGAGTGCGCAGGCTGGGCTATTTTAAAGTACGTAAGTAGTAGGAAGTAAGCATAGTAAGTAAGCTTTAATAGTTACACAATCTTTAAAACATGTAAAACTTATTTTGGAGAAAACTTATAAATTCAATATTTCTGATTAATAAACCAAAAAAAATAATTTCTCTTCCAAAAAATTGAGAGTTCGATTCTTTCAGAACCTTAGTTCGTTTTATGTACTGTCAGAGTTCGTCGAACGAAATGGGTTCGTCCTTACTACGCGATCCGGCCAGATCAAAGATGAAAGGTAAGTGGGAGTTTCAAAATAATTAATAAATAAGAATATCGCAAAGAAATATAAAGTTACAATTGGTGCAGCGTGACCAGGATGTAATATAACACGAAAAGGGTTGTATTACGCCGGCTTACATTTGACAGCGCATAACGAAGTACGGTTGCGAAAGCAAAATTGATTTTGTATATGTTAAAACATCAGTTTTGAAAAAAGACCAATCATTGGCAGTTGGTACGTAAGAAAAAATAGATTAAGTAAAAATGTCTGAGAACACAGAAAAAAGCAGTGTAATAGATTCAGTTATGAGTGAAAGTGACCTTGAGTCGCAATCGCTGGATGAAAGTGGTATGCTGACGGGGGGGGGGGCCGAGCGCTGTTACAGAAACAGCTGTCGGCAGTAATGTAATCGTTCACTCCACTCCGATTGCGGCTCAAACACAACTAAGCGAAACAGATGTTGACTCTGGGTGTCAGTTAACCCCAGTGTCAGCCAATAAAAATAAACAATCAGAGGAACTAGATATAATGAGTTTCTTATGAAAAATGGACAACAAATTAAATAAGCGTCTTGATAGAATTGACGAAAAATTTGAGTCGTTTTAATACTAATGACGAGAAATTTGAGATTTTAAGTAACGAATTCAAAGAACAGAAAATAAAATGCGAACAGCAGAATGTTAAAAATGATATTATTTTAAATGAAATTAAACAACAGAATATTCAGTTTCAGCAGAATATAAATGTAAAATTTGATGAGTTGATAAATAATATACAAGACAAGAATGAACGTCTAGAAAGTACCAATAAAATAAGAAATAATTTGAATAAAGTAGAACCGAGTACGAGTAATACAAATGAAAGTTATAGTGGCAATATTGTGTTAGATAAAGAGCTAACAAATGATGACGATGATGTAATTGAAAGTATAATATCAGAGAGTACTGATGAGTTTGTAGAATGTGATTATGAGATGTTAATGTGTGTTAATGAGTTAGAAAAAGAATGGAAAGAAAGAGTAGATGAATGTGTAGGGCAGAGGATAAATTTTCCCATTAATTTTTCTGAACCAAGGTGTTCACAAATGTTGTGTTTGAAGGGCAAGAGACCCGTATTGGTAGATGAATTGAAGTGTTTATTGATGTTGTATAATGTTGTACCCTCTGTCTGTAATAATGATGTTGAAAGTGATTTGGTATTGTGATGAGAGAGAGGTAACTAGAGAATGGTATGTAACAGAATTGTATAATTTGAGTAGAAAGTATGTCGAATGGAAAGAAAGTTTAAAAGTAGATGGGAATAATAATGACTATAATGAATGATTTGACTAAAGTAATTAACCCGATCATGAATGTATTTACCGATGGAGATATAACAAAAATGCCTAACGTCGACTGGTTTAATGAGTATTTGAGTAAGATGAATGAATTTAGTCTTTATGGTTATAACACACAAAACAGTGATTTGTATGTTAATGAGATTGAGAAATGTTATATAACACCAAGACTTATCTGGGACGATGGAGGTTAAACTATAAAACAATAAAAGACAGTTATAAACATGTTTTATGGGTTTTGACATGGCAGATTTGGACAATGAAGTGCGGAAAAACTGAACAGTTAATAACAAAAATTTGTAAATAAAATGTAGTAAATTTATTTGAGTGCATTGTAGGATGTTAAGTAAACAAGTGTGTGTAAATGTTGCAATAATAATAATAATAATATTTTGCAATTTAAATAAATAAATACCAGAATTAATTTTGAAAACAGTAATTGATTAATTGTAATTGTGTCGATAACTATATAATTTATATTTTTGGTAATCAATTTAATTAAAACAATTTGATACATGTTAAATATTTTGATTGATTATTTGAATGTTAATTAATTACATTTTTTAATGAATTTAATTTAGTTTACGAGATTTGGAATTTGGTAATAGATGGTTAAATTATTTAAATTAAACTAATATTTGTGTTAAATGTTTCAGAGGTGAGGTGAAAGTAATGTGGTATGGTGAATATGTTTTGTGTATATCGTGTTAAATGGATTGTAAGTATAGAACTTTTACAATATGAATCATGTATAACAAAAATGTTTACAGGTAACTAAGATTTTAATTCAATAGTGAGATTATTTGAAATAATTGTGTTCAATAAAAAGGATAATTAAAAAATTTAATAATAACTGAAAAATGATATATACTAATTATTAATAATAAATTTTGAAGATTTTAAGAAAGTCAAATGGTAAAAGGTTATGAATGAGTTAAATGATTATTGATGAAAATATTATATGATAATGTATATAAAATTTTTAATTAGTTAGCTATTAAGTTGCTATTGCGGGGGTGGCCTGTGCCCTCGTAGATAGCGAAATGGGTTGGGGGTAACAGAGAGTGTTACCTCCATCGGAGGCGAAAATGGCGAAAATTGTGCGACACACCTTTTTCGTGTAAATTCAATTTACACACTGATAGACGACCGTGTCGCACATAACTAGAACGATGTAGAACAGGCAGTGAAATGAAGTTAGATTTCCCCGACTTTTCGGGCGATTACTGCCTTACCAGCACTAATCGTGGATTTGGCTAGCGGTTAGCTATGGTCAAATCAAGTCCCTTGACCATAGCTGACTTGAAATTGGTATATAGTAGAAATTAAATGGGGGTGACAATTAGGGGAAATCCCGGCACTATGGAACAGCGGCTACCACTCTGTTCGCGGAGGAACAGCAAAGCCAGGTGGTAGACCCGCATTAAGGGCGTTTAACTATATAACAAAGGTATGTTGATACCTGAACCTTTTAAAATATAACAGCCGAAGCAAAGACACGGAGAGGTCAAACTACTCCAAAATATGCCGTCTTTGTGAAAGTGAAAAGGGCGATACAGTCCTCCATAATTTGCAATATAGTGTGTGGCTGAGAGGTGACTCAGAGGAGTCACGAATTTAAAATTTTATGACAAAAGTTTTTTGCTAACTCAAATTTTAGTCCAATAAAAATGCTTGTGCTCTGTTAAATAACTAGCTGCTCAGACATTCAATATAAGGTGTGCATGCTTTTAAATGTATTATTTTATTGTCGTAGGTTAAATATAAGCATTGATAATAATATGTGTCTTCAATATGTGTGTATTTTAAACTAAGCAGATAATTAACCTGGCTGGCAGGCAGCTAACATAATAGAAGTAAGTATTGATAAATATATATTTCATGTAATCTGTTCAATTTTGAGATGTGTTTTCATTGTGTTAGTAAGATCAGCTGATCAGCAATAACAGGTCACTGGTATATTGGTTTATAAATGTTACAAGTAATTAAGGTTTAATGTAGTGGTTCAATGTATTACAGATGTTTTAAAGTAATGATAAAAATAATTTGATAAAGTGAGAAGTAAAGTAAAAATTTATGCAAGTTAACAAGAGATAGTTTTTGGGTGATGAATATTTTAGGGGACATATAGATCTGTCCAAGTTGAAGTTAGAGTTGTAGTAAAGATCGAAATATTGTTTTGAAGTAATGTAATGTTGTTTTGAGTTAATATATATTATAGAGTTTTAAGTAGTATTGATGTTGACACAGTAGTAATGGAGAATTTATGTAGGGTTTTGAGTGATATATTGATGTTTATAATTAATGATGTTATTTTGTTGTAGTTGTAGTAAGGTAATGAGATTGAGATATTGGGGATGGCAATTTTGTAGTAGGGGGTAGTGTAATGTGGGAGTCCGCAACATAATGATAAGTTGGGACGGGATAGGTATCGATTTTAGTGAGGGGGCCGCCTTAGGTAGAATCCAGGGGCCAAATAGGGGAAATTGAGTTTTGGGGGGGAAACACGTATCCTATATACAAAGCGTTAGAATATTTTTTTTTATATATATATAGAGAGAAGGTGGCGATTTGAGTTTAATGATAATTTGGGGTTAGTGAGTGTTTTAGGATAGATGTTTTGATAGAGATGGGTGTCATGTTAGTAAAAGTTGTTAGTGGTTAGAGTCAAAGGGAGGAAGTTGATATATGTATACAGATCAAGTAGTAAATTAAATGAGAATAGATAATTTAAATCACCCACAGTAATAGGGAATGAGATTGTAAAATGAAGAAAGTTGTAGTTGAATATATAAAATTTTTATTTTGAAACCAGTGACAAAATTTTGAGAGAATTTGATAATGTAAAGATATAAGGTGTTTATTTTGAATAATTTAAATGTCAATTTGCTTATTATTTATATTAATATTTTGTTTATTTTAAATGTTTTATTTTATTGTTTTGTGTTTCAAATTAGATTGTTACAGAGGTTAAATGTATTTTCAGAGAGGACTGATACATAACATGTAGGTCAAGGTTGTGGACTTGACCTAGTTTCGATCAGCTGATGAGGTCATATGCATACTAAGCTTGTTTCATATGGAAGTCAATTCAACTTGTGTTTTTTTAATCAATTTAATCAAGTTTTAATTAATGTCTAAATATAAAGGAAACATTTTCATAAATTTAAATTTTTTTTTAATTTTAAAAATTTTTTGGAAAATATTTAAAAAAAAAAAAAAAAAATCTTGATTTTTCGCCTGCCAGCTAAGGAATATTTTAAGTATTGATTATTTTATTATTCGTGTGCTAACCATGTTTATTTTATTGATTTATTTTGCATTGCATTGTATTGTTAGACTCTAAGTATCCACATGTTAGGTTAAGGATATGTTTAATTAGGAGAAATGTTTAAATTAATTCATTTTAAATAAAACAGAAAATATGGAAGAGAATTTTTTTGATAAAGTATATTATTTTGAATTTTTTTGCTTAGATGAAATCGTAAATTTTAAAGAATTTTTCAATGTATAATATGTAATGTGAGTGTGTGTGAGCCCAGTATCTGCTAAAGGCAGCCCAGCTTGCATAAAAGGGGAACCATATCGGTTGAGGATCTGGAGTAATCTAAGCCGGGGATTGAGGACTTTTGGGGGGTAGCATGTTAGAAGGTGAGGTGTGCTGTGGTACTTGTCTGTTCGATTTCTCGGTGTTGGGATCTCTTACGGAGAAGTCCAGTGATCTCGTTCAGATGCGTCCATAGTCGCCGAGCCAGGGGGGTCGTGTACCCATGAGGAGTAAGAACAAGGGGGTTGTTGGCACCAGTTCCTCACCGGTCCTCTTTGGGGTTTATCAATGAGATTTCTTCTGTTTTGGACAGCAGAATTCTCATTGAGGGGGTATTGTAACGTGTCCAAAATTGGGTTATTTTATTTCTTACAGTATGGGGCATTTGCATTTTTATTTATTTCATTTTGCGGGATTTTATAAAAAATTTATTGTGAAAGTTTTATTTCCCGGCGAACGTTATTTCCATTACAACAGAACACGTGGTAAGAAACAGTGGTGAAACAAAGCAGTAAGACGCAGTTGTTGTCGAGTAACGCGGCAAGGAATTCGCGCCACCCTAATTTTTCTCAGAACTCTGTATATGTGTGGCGACGCGCGTACTCAAAATCTCAAGCATGCGCGCTGTTAGTGACGCCGTGAAACTCCAACGAAGCTGTAAAACATGGCGCTGGAGCGGAAAATTTGTGAGATCAACCAGCCAGCTACAGGAAATGTATTTAAGCCCCGCCCACTACTAGTGACGTCAACCAGTGCTTAACAAAAATCGTCCCCGGCTACCACACAAAAAACACATTATGCGCCATGCATAGATTGAATAAACCACATCAAATCAGCTATGCACGGCGACGAAAATCATGAGGCATTGCAACTTCCGCTCTGTCTGAGTGTTTGGAGGGAGGCATGTTGGTAACGCTCTACCCAGTCGACTAACAACCCACGCCACGCGTGGCAGCTATCAGTTTTGTGCCCGGGCAAAATTTCATATTTTTTTCTTAAGTCGGCCGACAAAATAACTATGTGAGTTCACAAAAACCTATATAACAGTGGCCTCTAGTGACGATGAATAACTATGGAACATGATTAAATGTTACAAGCTTGGAAAAATCCGGAGAATGAAAGACTTTGGTAAACACAACACGTGGTCGGGTAATACGACGCCACACACGTAATGTTACACACGAAAGACTTATGTCATTAATTTTACATAAAAATGGGGTGTTTTTGTATTAGTAAGGGGTGTTAAGAATGTGAGTAGTGAGTGCGCAGGCTGGGCTATTTTAAAGTACGTAAGTAGTAGGAAGTAAGCATAGTAAGTAAGCTTTAATAGTTACACAATCTTTAAAACATGTAAAACTTATTTTGGAGAAAACTTATAAATTCAATATTTCTGATTAATAAACCAAAAAAAATAATTTCTCTTCCAAAAAATTGAGAGTTCGATTCTTTCAGAACCTTAGTTCGTTTTATGTACTGTCAGAGTTCGTCGAACGAAATGGGTTCGTCCACACTACGCGATCCGGCCAGATCAAAGATGAAAGGTAAGTGGGAGTTTCAAAATAATTAATAAATAAGAATATCGCAAAGAAATATAAAGTTACAATTGGTGCAGCGTGACCAGGATGTAATATAACACGAAAAGGGTTGTATTACGCCGGCTTACATTTGACAGTGCATAACGAAGTACGGTTGCGAAAGCAAAATTGATTTTGTATATGTTAAAACATCAGTTTTGAAAAAAGACCAATCATTGGCAGTTGGTACGTAAGAAAAAATAGATTAAGTAAAAATGTCTGAGAACACAGAAAAAAGCAGTGTAATAGATTCAGTTATGAGTGAAAGTGACCTTGAGTCGCAATCGCTGGATGAAAGTGGTATGCTGACGGGGGGGGGGCCGAGCGCTGTTACAGAAACAGCTGTCGGCAGTAATGTAATCGTTCACTCCACTCCGATTGCGGCTCAAACACAACTAAGCGAAACAGATGTTGACTCTGGGCGTCAGTTAACCCCAGTGTCAGCCAATAAAAATAAACAATCAGAGGAACTAGATATAATGAGTTTCTTATGAAAAATGGACAACAAATTAAATAAGCGTCTTGATAGAATTGACGAAAAATTTGAGTCGTTTTAATACTAATGACGAGAAATTTGAGATTTTAAGTAACGAATTCAAAGAACAGAAAATAAAATGCGAACAGCAGAATGTTAAAAATGATATTATTTTAAATGAAATTAAACAACAGAATATTCAGTTTCAGCAGAATATAAATGTAAAATTTGATGAGTTGATAAATAATATACAAGACAAGAATGAACGTCTAGAAAGTACCAATAAAATAAGAAATAATTTGAATAAAGTAGAACCGAGTACGAGTAATACAAATGAAAGTTATAGTGGCAATATTGTGTTAGATAAAGAGCTAACAAATGATGACGATGATGTAATTGAAAGTATAATATCAGAGAGTACTGATGAGTTTGTAGAATGTGATTATGAGATGTTAATGTGTGTTAATGAGTTAGAAAAAGAATGGAAAGAAAGAGTAGATGAATGTGTAGGGCAGAGGATAAATTTTCCCATTAATTTTTCTGAACCAAGGTGTTCACAAATGTTGTGTTTGAAGGGCAAGAGACCCGTATTGGTAGATGAATTGAAGTGTTTATTGATGTTGTATAATGTTGTACCCTCTGTCTGTAATAATGATGTTGAAAGTGTGATTTGGTATTGTGATGAGAGAGAGGTAACTAGAGAATGGTATGTAACAGAATTGTATAATTTGAGTAGAAAGTATGTCGAATGGAAAGAAAGTTTAAAAGTAGATGGGAATAATAATGACTATAATGATTTGACTAAAGTAATTAACCCGATCATGAATGTATTTACCGATGGAGATATAACAAAAATGCCTAACGTCGACTGGTTTAATGAGTATTTGAGTAAGATGAATGAATTTAGTCTTTATGGTTATAACACACAAAACAGTGATTTGTATGTTAATGAGACTGAGAAATGTTATATAACACCAAGACTTATCTGGGACGATGGAGGTTAAACTATAAAACAATAAAAGACAGTTATAAACATGTTTTATGGGTTTTGACATGGCAGATTTGGACAATGAAGTGCGGAAAAACTGAACAGTTAATAACAAAAATTTGTAAATAAAATGTAGTAAATTTATTTGAGTGCATTGTAGGATGTTAAGTAAACAAGTGTGTGTAAATGTTGCAATAATAATAATAATAATATTTTGCAATTTAAATAAATAAATACCAGAATTAATTTTGAAAACAGTAATTGATTAATTGTAATTGTGTCGATAACTATATAATTTATATTTTTGGTAATCAATTTAATTAAAACAATTTGATACATGTTAAATATTTTGATTGATTATTTGAATGTTAATTAATTACATTTTTTAAATGAATTTAATTTATTTTACGAGATTTGGAATTTGGTAATAGATGGTTAAATTATTTAAATTAAACTAATATTTGTGTTAAATGTTTCAGAGGTGAGGTGAAAGTAATGTGGTATGGTGAATATGTTTTGTGTATATCGTGTTAAATGGATTGTAAGTATAGAACTTTTACAATATGAATCATGTATAACAAAAATGTTTACAGGTAACTAAGATTTTAATTCAATAGTGAGATTATTTGAAATAATTGTGTTCAATAAAAAGGATAATTAAAAAATTTAATAATAACTGAAAAATGATATATACTAATTATTAATAATAAATTTTGAAGATATTAAGAAAGTCAAATGGTAAAAGGTTATGAATGAGTTAAATGATTATTGATGAAAATATTATATGATAATGTATATAAAATTTTTAATTAGTTAGCTATTAAGTTGCTATTGCGGGGGTGGCCTGTGCCCTCGTAGATAGCGAAATGGGTTGGGGGTAACAGAGAGTGTTACCTCCATCGGAGGCGAAAATGGCGAAAATTGTGCGACACACCTTTTTCGTGTAAATTCAATTTACACACTGATAGACGACCGTGTCGCACATAACTAGAACGATGTAGAACAGGCAGTGAAATGAAGTTAGATTTCCCCGACTTTTCGGGCGATTACTGCCTTACCAGCACTAATCGTGGATTTGGCTAGCGGTTAGCTATGGTCAAATCAAGTCCCTTGACCATAGCTGACTTGAAATTGGTATATAGTAGAAATTAAATGGGGGTGACAATTAGGGGAAATCCCGGCACTATGGAACAGCGGCTACCACTCTGTTCGCGGAGGAACAGCAAAGCCAGGTGGTAGACCCGCATTAAGGGCGTTTAACTATATAACAAAGGTATGTTGATACCTGAACCTTTTAAAATATAACAGCCGAAGCAAAGACACGGAGAGGTCAAACTACTCCAAAATATGCCGTCTTTGTGAAAGCGAAAAGGGCGATACAGTCCTCCATAATTTGCAATATAGTGTGTGGCTGAGAGGTGACTCAGAGGAGTCACGAATTTAAAATTTTATGACAAAAGTTTTTTGCTAACTCAAATTTTAGTCCAATAAAAATGCTTGTGCTCTGTTAAATAACTAGCTGCTCAGACATTCAATATAAGGTGTGCATGCTTTTAAATGTATTATTTTATTGTCGTAGGTTAAATATAAGCATTGATAATAATATGTGTCTTCAATATGTGTGTATTTTAAACTAAGCAGATAATTAACCTGGCTGGCAGGCAGCTAACATAATAGAAGTAAGTATTGATAAATATATATTTCATGTAATCTGTTCAATTTTGAGATGTGTTTTCATTGTGTTAGTAAGATCAGCTGATCAGCAATAACAGGTCACTGGTATATTGGTTTATAAATGTTACAAGTAATTAAGGTTTAATGTAGTGGTTCAATGTATTACAGATGTTTTAAAGTAATGATAAAAATAATTTGATAAAGCGAGAAGTAAAGTAAAAATTTATGCAAGTTAACAAGAGATAGTTTTTGGGTGATGAATATTTTAGGGGACATATAGATCTGTCCAAGTTGAAGTTAGAGTTGTAGTAAAGATCGAAATATTGTTTTGAAGTAATGTAATGTTGTTTTGAGTTAATATATATTATAGAGTTTTAAGTAGTATTGATGTTGACACAGTAGTAATGGAGAATTTATGTAGGGTTTTGAGTGATATATTGATGTTTATAATTAATGATGTTATTTTGTTGTAGTTGTAGTAAGGTAATGAGATTGAGATATTGGGGATGGCAATTTTGTAGTAGGGGGTAGTGTAATGTGGGAGTCCGCAACATAATGATAAGTTGGGACGGGATAGGGATCGATTTTAGTGAGGGGGCCGCCTTAGGTAGAATCCAGGGGCCAAATAGGGGAAATTGAGTTTTGGGGGGGAAACACGTATCCTATATACAAAGCGTTAGAATATTTTTTTTTATATATATAGAGAGAAGGTGGCGATTTGAGTTTAATGATAATTTGGGGTTAGTGAGTGTTTTAGGATAGATGTTTTGATAGAGATGGGTGTCATGTTAGTAAAAGTTGTTAGTGGTTAGAGTCAAAGGGAGGAAGTTGATATATGTATACAGATCAAGTAGTAAATTAAATGAGAATAGATAATTTAAATCACCCACAGTAATAGGGAATGAGATTGTAAAATGAAGAAAGTTGTAGTTGAATATATAAAATTTTTATTTTGAAACCAGTGACAAAATTTTGAGAGAATTTGATAATGTAAAGATATAAGGTGTTTATTTTGAATAATTTAAATGTCAATTTGCTTATTATTTATATTAATATTTTGTTTATTTTAAATGTTTTATTTTATTGTTTTGTGTTTCAAATTAGATTGTTACAGAGGTTAAATGTATTTTCAGAGAGGACTGATACATAACATGTAGGTCAAGGTTGTGGACTTGACCTAGTTTCGATCAGCTGATGAGGTCATATGCATACTAAGCTTGTTTCATATGGAAGTCAATTCAACTTGTGTTTTTTTTAATCAATTTAATCAAGTTTTAATTAATGTCTAAATATAAAGGAAACATTTTCATAAATTTAAATTTTTTTTTAATTTTAAAAATTTTTTGGAAAATATTTTTTTTTGAAAAAAAAATCTTGATTTTTCGCCTGCCAGCTAAGGAATATTTTAAGTATTGATTATTTTATTATTCGTGTGCTAACCATGTTTATTTTATTGATTTATTTTGCATTGCATTGTATTGTTAGACTCTAAGTATCCACATGTTAGGTTAAGGATATGTTTAATTAGGAGAAATGTTTAAATTAATTCATTTTAAATAAAACAGAAAATATGGAAGAGAATTTTTTTGATAAAGTATATTATTTTGAATTTTTTTTTCTTAGATGAAATCGTAAATTTTAAAGAATTTTTCAATGTATAATATGTAATGTGAGTGTGTGTGAGCCCAGTATCTGCTAAAGGCAGCCCAGCTTGCATAAAAGGGGAACCATATCGGTTGAGGATCTGGAGTAATCTAAGCCGGGGATTGAGGACTTTTGGGGGGTAGCATGTTAGAAGGTGAGGTGTGCTGTGGTACTTGTCTGTTCGATTTCTCGGTGTTGGGATCTCTTACGGAGAAGTCCAGTGATCTCGTTCAGATGCGTCCATAGTCGCCGAGCCAGGGGGGTCGTGTACCCATGAGGAGTAAGAACAAGGGGGTTGTTGGCACCAGTTCCTCACCGGTCCTCTTTGGGGTTTATCAATGAGATTTCTTCTGTTTTGGACAGCAGAATTCTCATTGAGGGGGTATTGTAACGTGTCCAAAATTGGGTTATTTTATTTCTTACAGTATGGGGCATTTGCATTTTTATTTATTTCATTTTGCGGGATTTTATAAAAAATTTATTGTGAAAGTTTTATTTCCCGGCGAACGTTATTTCCATTACAACAGAACACGTGGTAAGAAACAGTGGTGAAACAAAGCAGTAAGACGCAGTTGTTGTCGAGTAACGCGGCAAGGAATTCGCGCCACCCTAATTTTTCTCAGAACTCTGTATATGTGTGGCGACGCGCGTACTCAAAATCTCAAGCATGCGCGCTGTTAGTGACGCCGTGAAACTCCAACGAAGCTGTAAAACATGGCGCTGGAGCGGAAAATTTGTGAGATCAACCAGCCAGCTACAGGAAATGTATTTAAGCCCCGCCCACTACTAGTGACGTCAACCAGTGCTTAACAAAAATCGTCCCCGGCTACCACACAAAAAACACATTATGCGCCATGCATAGATTGAATAAACCACATCAAATCAGCTATGCACGGCGACGAAAATCATGAGGCATTGCAACTTCCGCTCTGTCTGAGTGTTTGGAGGGAGGCATGTTGGTAACGCTCTACCCAGTCGACTAACAACCCACGCCACGCGTGGCAGCTATCAGTTTTGTGCCCGGGCAAAATTTCATATTTTTTTCTTAAGTCGGCCGACAAAATAACTATGTGAGTTCACAAAAACCTATATAACAGTGGCCTCTAGTGACGATGAATAACTATGGAACATGATTAAATGTTACAAGCTTGGAAAAATCCGGAGAATGAAAGACTTTGGTAAACACAACACGTGGTCGGGTAATACGACGCCACACACGTAATGTTACACACGAAAGACTTATGTCATTAATTTTACATAAAAATGGGGTGTTTTTGTATTAGTAAGGGGTGTTAAGAATGTGAGTAGTGAGTGCGCAGGCTGGGCTATTTTAAAGTACGTAAGTAGTAGGAAGTAAGCATAGTAAGTAAGCTTTAATAGTTACACAATCTGTAAAACATGTAAAACTTATTTTGGAGAAAACTTATAAATTCAATATTTCTGATTAATAAACCAAAAAAAATAATTTCTCTTCCAAAAAATTGAGAGTTCGATTCTTTCAGAACCTTAGTTCGTTTTATGTACTGTCAGAGTTCGTTGAACGAAATGGGTTCGTCCACACTACGCGATCCGGCCAGATCAAAGATGAAAGGTAAGTGGGAGTTTCAAAATAATTAATAAATAAGAATATCGCAAAGAAATATAAAGTTACAATTGGTGCAGCGTGACCAGGATGTAATATAACACGAAAAGGGTTGTATTACGCCGGCTTACATTTGACAGTGCATAACGAAGTACGGTTGCGAAAGCAAAACTGATTTTGTATATGTTAAAACATCAGTTTTGAAAAAAGACCAATCATTGGCAGTTGGTACGTAAGAAAAAATAGATTAAGTAAAAATGTCTGAGAACACAGAAAAAAGCAGTGTAATAGATTCAGTTATGAGTGAAAGTGACCTTGAGTCGCAATCGCTGGATGAAAGTGGTATGCTGACGGGGGGGGGGCCGAGCGCTGTTACAGAAACAGCTGTCGGCAGTAATGTAATCGTTCACTCCACTCCGATTGCGGCTCAAACACAACTAAGCGAAACAGATGTTGACTCTGGGTGTCAGTTAACCCCAGTGTCAGCCAATAAAAATAAACAATCAGAGGAACTAGATATAATGAGTTTCTTATGAAAAATGGACAACAAATTAAATAAGCGTCTTGATAGAATTGACGAAAAATTTGAGTCGTTTTAATACTACTGACGAGAAATTTGAGATTTTAAGTAACGAATTCAAAGAACAGAAAATAAAATGCGAACAGCAGAATGTTAAAAATGATATTATTTTAAATGAAATTAAACAACAGAATATTCAGTTTCAGCAGAATATAAATGTAAAATTTGATGAGTTGATAAATAATATACAAGACAAGAATGAACGTCTAGAAAGTACCAATAAAATAAGAAATAATTTGAATAAAGTAGAACCGAGTACGAGTAATACAAATGAAAGTTATAGTGGCAATATTGTGTTAGATAAAGAGCTAACAAATGATGACGATGATGTAATTGAAAGTATAATATCAGAGAGTACTGATGAGTTTGTAGAATGTGATTATGAGATGTTAATGTGTGTTAATGAGTTAGAAAAAGAATGGAAAGAAAGAGTAGATGAATGTGTAGGGCAGAGGATAAATTTTCCCATTAATTTTTCTGAACCAAGGTGTTCACAAATGTTGTGTTTGAAGGGCAAGAGACCCGTATTGGTAGATGAATTGAAGTGTTTATTGATGTTGTATAATGTTGTACCCTCTGTCTGTAATAATGATGTTGAAAGTGTGATTTGGTATTGTGATGAGAGAGAGGTAACTAGAGAATGGTATGTAACAGAATTGTATAATTTGAATAGAAAGTATGTCGAATGGAAAGAAAGTTTAAAAGTAGATGGGAATAATAATGACTATAATGATTTGACTAAAGTAATTAACCCGATCATGAATGTATTTACCGATGGAGATATAACAAAAATGCCTAACGTCGACTGGTTTAATGAGTATTTGAGTAAGATGAATGAATTTAGTCTTTATGGTTATAACACACAAAACAGTGATTTGTATGTTAATGAGATTGAGAAATGTTATATAACACCAAGACTTATCTGGGACGATGGAGGTTAAACTATAAAACAATAAAAGACAGTTATAAACATGTTTTATGGGTTTTGACATGGCAGATTTGGACAATGAAGTGCGGAAAAACTGAACAGTTAATAACAAAAATTTGTAAATAAAATGTAGTAAATTTATTTGAGTGCATTGTAGGATGTTAAGTAAACAAGTGTGTGTAAATGTTGCAATAATAATAATAATAATATTTTGCAATTTAAATAAATAAATACCAGAATTAATTTTGAAAACAGTAATTGATTAATTGTAATTGTGTCGATAACTATATAATTTATATTTTTGGTAATCAATTTAATTAAAACAATTTGATACATGTTAAATATTTTGATTGATTATTTGAATGTTAATTAATTACATTTTTTTAATGAATTTAATTTATTTTACGAGATTTGGAATTTGGTAATAGATGGTTAAATTATTTAAATTAAAATAATATTTGTGTTAAATGTTTCAGAGGTGAGGTGAAAGTAATGTGGTATGGTGAATATGTTTTGTGTATATCGTGTTAAATGGATTGTAAGTATAGAACTTTTACAATATGAATCATGTATAACAAAAATGTTTACAGGTAACTAAGATTTTAATTCAATAGTGAGATTATTTGAAATAATAGTGTTCAATAAAAAGGATAATTAAAAAATTTAATAATAACTGAAAAATGATATATACTAATTATTAATAATAAATTTTGAAGATTTTAAGAAAGTCAAATGGTAAAAGGTTATGAATGAGTTAAATGATTATTGATGAAAATATTATATGATAATGTATATAAAATTTTTAATTAGTTAGCTATTAAGTTGCTATTGCGGGGGTGGCCTGTGCCCTCGTAGATAGCGAAATGGGTTGGGGGTAACAGAGAGTGTTACCTCCATCGGAGGCGAAAATGGCGAAAATTGTGCGACACACCTTTTTCGTGTAAATTCAATTTACACACTGATAGACGACCGTGTCGCACATAACTAGAACGATGTAGAACAGGCAGTGAAATGAAGTTAGATTTCCCCGACTTTTCGGGCGATTACTGCCTTACCAGCACTAATCGTGGATTTGGCTAGCGGTTAGCTATGGTCAAATCAAGTCCCTTGACCATAGCTGACTTGAAATTGGTATATAGTAGAAATTAAATGGGGGTGACAATTAGGGGAAATCCCGGCACTATGGAACAGCGGCTACCACTCTGTTCGCGGAGGAACAGCAAAGCCAGGTGGTAGACCCGCATTAAGGGCGTTTAACTATATAACAAAGGTATGTTGATACCTGAACCTTTTAAAATATAACAGCCGAAGCAAAGACACGGAGAGGTCAAACTACTCCAAAATATGCCGTCTTTGTGAAAGCGAAAAGGGCGATACAGTCCTCCATAATTTGCAATATAGTGTGTGGCTGAGAGGTGACTCAGAGGAGTCACGAATTTAAAATTTTATGACAAAAGTTTTTTGCTAACTCAAATTTTAGTCCAATAAAAATGCTTGTGCTCTGTTAAATAACTAGCTGCTCAGACATTCAATATAAGGTGTGCATGCTTTTAAATGTATTATTTTATTGTCGTAGGTTAAATATAAGCATTGATAATAATATGTGTCTTCAATATGTGTGTATTTTAAACTAAGCAGATAATTAACCTGGCTGGCAGGCAGCTAACATAATAGAAGTAAGTATTGATAAATATATATTTCATGTAATCTGTTCAATTTTGAGATGTGTTTTCATTGTGTTAGTAAGATCAGCTGATCAGCAATAACAGGTCACTGGTATATTGGTTTATAAATGTTACAAGTAATTAAGGTTTAATGTAGTGGTTCAATGTATTACAGATGTTTTAAAGTAATGATAAAAATAATTTGATAAAGTGAGAAGTAAAGTAATAATTTATGCAAGTTAACAAGAGATAGTTTTTGGGTGATGAATATTTTAGGGGACATATAGATCTGTCCAAGTTGAAGTTAGAGTTGTAGTAAAGATCGAAATATTGTTTTGAAGTAATGTAATGTTGTTTTGAGTTAATATATATTATAGAGTTTTAAGTAGTATTGATGTTGACACAGTAGTAATGGAGAATTTATGTAGGGTTTTGAGTGATATATTGATGTTTATAATTAATGATGTTATTTTGTTGTAGTTGTAGTAAGGTAATGAGATTGAGATATTGGGGATGGCAATTTTGTAGTAGGGGGTAGTGTAATGTGGGAGTCCGCAACATAATGATAAGTTGGGACGGGATAGGGATCGATTTTAGTGAGGGGGCCGCCTTAGGTAGAATCCAGGGGCCAAATAGGGGAAATTGAGTTTTGGGGGGGAAACACGTATCCTATATACAAAGCGTTAGAATATTTTTTTTTATATATATAGAGAGAAGGTGGCGATTTGAGTTTAATGATAATTTGGGGTTAGTGAGTGTTTTAGGATAGATGTTTTGATAGAGATGGGTGTCATGTTAGTAAAAGTTGTTAGTGGTTAGAGTCAAAGGGAGGAAGTTGATATATGTATACAGATCAAGTAGTAAATTAAATGAGAATAGATAATTTAAATCACCCACAGTAATAGGGAATGAGATTGTAAAATGAAGAAAGTTGTAGTTGAATATATAAAATTTTTATTTTGAAACCAGTGACAAAATTTTGAGAGAATTTGATAATGTAAAGATATAAGGTGTTTATTTTGAATAATTTAAATGTCAATTTGCTTATTATTTATATTAATATTTTGTTTATTTTAAATGTTTTATTTTATTGTTTTGTGTTTCAAATTAGATTGTTACAGAGGTTAAATGTATTTTCAGAGAGGACTGATACATAACATGTAGGTCAAGGTTGTGGACTTGACCTAGTTTCGATCAGCTGATGAGGTCATATGCATACTAAGCTTGTTTCATATGGAAGTCAATTCAACTTGTGTTTTTTTTAATCAATTTAATCAAGTTTTAATTAATGTCTAAATATAAAGGAAACATTTTCATAAATTTAAATTTTTTTTTAATTTTAAAAATTTTTTGGAAAATATTTTTTTTTGAAAAAAAAAAATCTTGATTTTTCGCCTGCCAGCTAAGGAATATTTTAAGTATTGATTATTTTATTATTCGTGTGCTAACCATGTTTATTTTATTGATTTATTTTGCATTGCATTGTATTGTTAGACTCTAAGTATCCACATGTTAGGTTAAGGATATGTTTAATTAGGAGAAATGTTTAAATTAATTCATTTTAAATAAAACAGAAAATATGGAAGAGAATTTTTTTGATAAAGTATATTATTTTGAATTTTTTTTTCTTAGATGAAATCGTAAATTTTAAAGAATTTTTCAATGTATAATATGTAATGTGAGTGTGTGTGAGCCCAGTATCTGCTAAAGGCAGCCCAGCTTGCATAAAAGGGGAACCATATCGGTTGAGGATCTGGAGTAATCTAAGCCGGGGATTGAGGACTTTTGGGGGGTAGCATGTTAGAAGGTGAGGTGTGCTGTGGTACTTGTCTGTTCGATTTCTCGGTGTTGGGATCTCTTACGGAGAAGTCCAGTGATCTCGTTCAGATGCGTCCATAGTCGCCGAGCCAGGGGGGTCGTGTACCCATGAGGAGTAAGAACAAGGGGGTTGTTGGCACCAGTTCCTCACCGGTCCTCTTTGGGGTTTATCAATGAGATTTCTTCTGTTTTGGACAGCAGAATTCTCATTGAGGGGGTATTGTAACGTGTCCAAAATTGGGTTATTTTATTTCTTACAGTATGGGGCATTTGCATTTTTATTTATTTCATTTTGCGGGATTTTATAAAAAATTTATTGTGAAAGTTTTATTTCCCGGTGAACGTTATTTCCATTACAACAGAACACGTGGTAAGAAACAGTGGTGAAACAAAGCAGTAAGACGCAGTTGTTGTCGAGTAACGCGGCAAGGAATTCGCGCCACCCTAATTTTTCTCAGAACTCTGTATATGTGTGGCGACGCGCGTACTCAAAATCTCAAGCATGCGCGCTGTTAGTGACGCCGTGAAACTCCAACGAAGCTGTAAAACATGGCGCTGGAGCGGAAAATTTGTGAGATCAACCAGCCAGCTACAGGAAATGTATTTAAGCCCCGCCCACTACTAGTGACGTCAACCAGTGCTTAACAAAAATCGTCCCCGGCTACCACACAAAAAACACATTATGCGCCATGCATAGATTGAATAAACCACATCAAATCAGCTATGCACGGCGACGAAAATCATGAGGCATTGCAACTTCCGCTCTGTCTGAGTGTTTGGAGGGAGGCATGTTGGTAACGCTCTACCCAGTCGACTAACAACCCACGCCACGCGTGGCAGCTATCAGTTTTGTGCCCGGGCAAAATTTCATATTTTTTTCTTAAGTCGGCCGACAAAATAACTATGTGAGTTCACAAAAACCTATATAACAGTGGCCTCTAGTGACGATGAATAACTATGGAACATGATTAAATGTTACAAGCTTGGAAAAATCCGGAGAATGAAAGACTTTGGTAAACGCAACACGTGGTCGGGTAATACGACGCCACACACGTAATGTTACACACGAAAGACTTATGTCATTAATTTTACATAAAAATGGGGTGTTTTTGTATTAGTAAGGGGTGTTAAGAATGTGAGTAGTGAGTGCGCAGGCTGGGCTATTTTAAAGTACGTAAGTAGTAGGAAGTAAGCATAGTAAGTAAGCATTAATAGTTACACAATCTTTAAAACATGTAAAACTTATTTTGGAGAAAACTTATAAATTCAATATTTCTGATTAATAAACAAAAAAAAATAATTTCTCTTCCAAAAAATTGAGAGTTCGATTCTTTCAGAACCTTAGTTCGTTTTATGTACTGTCAGAGTTCGTCGAACGAAATGGGTTCGTCCACACTACGCGATCCGGCCAGATCAAAGATGAAAGGTAAGTGGGAGTTTCAAAATAATTAATAAATAAGAATATCGCAAAGAAATATAAAGTTACAATTGGTGCAGCGTGACCAGGATGTAATATAACACGAAAAGGGTTGTATTACGCCGGCTTACATTTGACAGTGCATAACGAAGTACGGTTGCGAAAGCAAAATTGATTTTGTATATGTTAAAACATCAGTTTTGAAAAAAGACCAATCATTGGCAGTTGGTACGTAAGAAAAAATAGATTAAGTAAAAATGTCTGAGAACACAGAAAAAAGCAGTGTAATAGATTCAGTTATGAGTGAAAGTGACCTTGAGTCGCAATCGCTGGATGAAAGTGGTATGCTGACGGGGGGGGGGCCGAGCGCTGTTACAGAAACAGCTGTCGGCAGTAATGTAATCGTTCACTCCACTCCGATTGCGGCTCGAACACAACTAAGCGAAACAGATGTTGACTCTGGGTGTCAGTTAACCCCAGTGTCAGCCAATAAAAATAAACAATCAGAGGAACTAGATATAATGAGTTTCTTATGAAAAATGGACAACAAATTAAATAAGCGTCTTGATAGAATTGACGAAAAATTTGAGTCGTTTTAATACTAATGACGAGAAATTTGAGATTTTAAGTAACGAATTCAAAGAACAGAAAATAAAATGCGAACAGCAGAATGTTAAAAATGATATTATTTTAAATGAAATTAAACAACAGAATATTCAGTTTCAGCAGAATATAAATGTAAAATTTGATGAGTTGATAAATAATATACAAGACAAGAATGAACGTCTAGAAAGTAATTTTCTAGATATAATGAGTTTCTTATGAAAAATGGACAACAAATTAAATAAGCGTCTTGATAGAATTGACGAAAAATTTGAGTCGTTTTAATACTAATGACGAGAAATTTGAGATTTTAAGTAACGAATTCAAAGAACAGAAAATAAAATGCGAACAGCAGAATGTTAAAAATGATATTATTTTAAATGAAATTAAACAACAGAATATTCAGTTTCAGCAGAATATAAATGTAAAATTTGATGAGTTGATAAATAATATACAAGACAAGAATGAACGTCTAGAAAGTACCAATAAAATAAGATATAATTTGAATAAAGTAGAACCGAGTACGAGTAATACAAATGAAAGTTATAGTGACAATATTGTGTTAGATAAAGAGCTAACAAATGATGACGATGATGTAATTGAAAGTATAATATCAGAGAGTACTGATGAGTTTGTAGAATGTGATTATGAGATGTTAATGTGTGTTAATGAGTTAGAAAAAGAATGGAAAGAAAGAGTAGATGAATGTGTAGGGCAGAGGATAAACTTTCCCATTAATTTTTCTGAACCAAGGTGTTCACAAATGTTGTGTTTGAAGGGCAAGAGACCCGTATTGGTAGATGAATTGAAGTGTTTATTGATGTTGTATAATGTTGTACCCTCTGTCTGTAATAATGATGTTGAAAGTGTGATTTGGTATTGTGATGAGAGAGAGGTAACTAGAGAATGGTATGTAACAGAATTGTATAATTTGAATAGAAAGTATGTCGAATGGAAAGAAAGTTTAAAAGTAGATTTGAATAATAATGACTATAATGATTTGACTAAAGTAATTAACCCGATCATGAATGTATTTACCGATGGAGATATAACAAAAATGCCTAACGTCGACTGGTTTAATGAGTATTTGAGTAAGATGAATGAATTTAGTCTTTATGGTTATAACACACAAAACAGTGATTTGTATGTTAATGAGATTGAGAAATGTTATATAACACCAAGACTTATCTGGGACGATGGAGGTTAAACTATAAAACAATAAAAGACAGTTATAAACATGTTTTATGGGTTTTGACATGGCAGATTTGGACAATGAAGTGCGGAAAAACTGAACAGTTAATAACAAAAATTTGTAAATAAAATGTAGTAAATTTATTTGAGTGCATTGTAGGATGTTAAGTAAACAAGTGTGTGTAAATGTTGCAATAATAATAATAATAATATTTTGCAATTTAAATAAATAAATACCAGAATTAATTTTGAAAACAGTAATTGATTAATTGTAATTGTGTCGATAACTATATAATTTATATTTTTTGTAATCAATTTAATTAAAACAATTTGATACATGTTAAATATTTTGATTGATTATTTGAATGTTAATTAATTACATTTTTTTAATGAATTTAATTTATTTTACGAGATTTGGAATTTGGTAATAGATGGTTAAATTATTTAAATTAAACTAATATTTGTGTTAAATGTTTCAGAGGTGAGGTGAAAGTAATGTGGTATGGTGAATATGTTTTGTGTATATCGTGTTAAATGGATTGTAAGTATAGAACTTTTACAATATGAATCATGTATAACAAAAATGTTTACAGGTAACTAAGATTTTAATTCAATAGTGAGATTATTTGAAATAATTGTGTTCAATAAAAAGGATAATTAAAAAATTTAATAATAACTGAAAAATGATATATACTAATTATTAATAATAAATTATGAAGATTTTAAGAAAGTCAAATGGTAAAAGGTTATGAATGAGTTAAATGATTATTGATGAAAATATTATATGATAATGTATATAAAATTTTTAATTAGTTAGCTAGTAAGTTGCTATTGCGGGGGTGGCCTGTGCCCTCGTAGATAGCGAAATGGGTTGGGGGTAACAGAGAGTGTTACCTCCATCGGAGGCGAAAATGGCGAAAATTGTGCGACACACCTTTTTCGTGTAAATTCAATTTACACACTGATAGACGACCGTGTCGCACATAACTAGAACGATGTAGAACAGGCAGTGAAATGAAGTTAGATTTCCCCGACTTTTCGGGCGATTACTGCCTTACCAGCACTAATCGTGGATTTGGCTAGCGGTTAGCTATGGTCAAATCAAGTCCCTTGACCATAGCTGACTTGAAATTGGTATATAGTAGAAATTAAATGGGGGTGACAATTAGGGGAAATCCCGGCACTATGGAACAGCGGCTACCACTCTGTTCGTGGAGGAACAGCAAAGCCAGGTGGTAGACCCGCATTAAGGGCGTTTAACTATATAACAAAGGTATGTTGATACCTGAACCTTTTAAAATATAACAGCCGAAGCAAAGACACGGAGAGGTCAAACTACTCCAAAATATGCCGTCTTTGTGAAAGCGAAAAGGGCGATACAGTCCTCCATAATTTGCAATATAGTGTGTGGCTGAGAGGTGACTCAGAGGAGTCACGAATTTAAAATTTTATGACAAAAGTTTTTTGCTAACTCAAATTTTAGTCCAATAAAAATGCTTGTGCTCTGTTAAATAACTAGCTGCTCAGACATTCAATATAAGGTGTGCATGCTTTTAAATGTATTATTTTATTGTCGTAGGTTAAATATAAGCATTGATAATAATATGTGTCTTCAATATGTGTGTATTTTAAACTAAGCAGATAATTAACCTGGCTGGCAGGCAGCTAACATAATAGAAGTAAGTATTGATAAATATATATTTCATGTAATCTGTTCAATTTTGAGATGTGTTTTCATTGTGTTAGTAAGATCAGCTGATCAGCAATAACAGGTCACTGGTATATTGGTTTATAAATGTTACAAGTAATTAAGGTTTAATGTAGTGGTTCAATGTATTACAGATGTTTTAAAGTAATGATAAAAATAATTTGATAAAGTGAGAAGTAAAGTAATAATTTATGCAAGTTAACAAGAGATAGTTTTTGGGTGATGAATATTTTAGGGGACATATAGATCTGTCCAAGTTGAAGTTAGAGTTGTAGTAAAGATCGAAATATTGTTTTGAAGTAATGTAATGTTGTTTTGAGTTAATATATATTATAGAGTTTTAAGTAGTATTGATGTTGACACAGTAGTAATGGAGAATTTATGTAGGGTTTTGAGTGATATATTGATGTTTATAATTAATGATGTTATTTTGTTGTAGTTGTAGTAAGGTAATGAGATTGAGATATTGGGGATGGCAATTTTGTAGTAGGGGGTAGTGTAATGTGGGAGTCCGCAACATAATGATAAGTTGGGACGGGATAGGGATCGATTTTAGTGAGGGGGCCGCCTTAGGTAGAATCCAGGGGCCAAATAGGGGAAATTGAGTTTTGGGGGGGAAACACGTATCCTATATACAAAGCGTTAGAATATTTTTTTTTATATATAGAGAGAGAAGGTGGCGATTTGAGTTTAATGATAATTTGGGGTTAGTGAGTGTTTTAGGATAGATGTTTTGATAGAGATGGGTGTCATGTTAGTAAAAGTTGTTAGTGGTTAGAGTCAAAGGGAGGAAGTTGATATATGTATACAGATCAAGTAGTAAATTAAATGAGAATAGATAATTTAAATCACCCACAGTAATAGGGAATGAGATTGTAAAATGAAGAAAGTTGTAGTTGAATATATAAAATTTTTATTTTGAAACCAGTGACAAAATTTTGAGAGAATTTGATAATGTAAAGATATAAGGTGTTTATTTTGAATAATTTAAATGTCAATTTGCTTATTATTTATATTAATATTTTGTTTATTTTAAATGTTTTATTTTATTGTTTTGTGTTTCAAATTAGATTGTTACAGAGGTTAAATGTATTTTCAGAGAGGACTGATACATAACATGTAGGTCAAGGTTGTGGACTTGACCTAGTTTCGATCAGCTGATGAGGTCATATGCATACTAAGCTTGTTTCATATGGAAGTCAATTCAACTTGTGTTTTTTTTAATCAATTTAATCAAGTTTTAATTAATGTCTAAATATAAAGGAAACATTTTCATAAATTTAAATTTTTTTTTAATTTTAAAAATTTTTTGGAAAATATTTAAAAAAAAAAAAAAAAAATCTTGATTTTTCGCCTGCCAGCTAAGGAATATTTTAAGTATTGATTATTTTATTATTCGTGTGCTAACCATGTTTATTTTATTGATTTATTTTGCATTGCATTGTATTGTTAGACTCTAAGTATCCACATGTTAGGTTAAGGATATGTTTAATTAGGAGAAATGTTTAAATTAATTCATTTTAAATAAAACAGAAAATATGGAAGAGAATTATTTTGATAAAGTATATTATTTTGAATTTTTTTTTCTTAGATGAAATCGTAAATTTTAAAGAATTTTTCAATGTATAATATGTAATGTGAGTGTGTGTGAGCCCAGTATCTGCTAAAGGCAGCCCAGCTTGCATAAAAGGGGAACCATATCGGTTGAGGATCTGGAGTAATCTAAGCCGGGGATTGAGGACTTTTGGGGGGTAGCATGTTAGAAGGTGAGGTGTGCTGTGGTACTTGTCTGTTCGATTTCTCGGTGTTGGGATCTCTTACGGAGAAGTCCAGTGATCTCGTTCAGATGCGTCCATAGTCGCCGAGCCGGGGGGGTCGTGTACCCATGAGGAGTAAGAACAAGGGGGTTGTTGGCACCAGTTCCTCACCGGTCCTCTTTGGGGTTTATCAATGAGATTTCTTCTGTTTTGGACAGCAGAATTCTCATTGAGGGGGTATTGTAACGTGTCCAAAATTGGGTTATTTTATTTCTTACAGTATGGGGCATTTGCATTTTTATTTATTTCATTTTGCGGGATTTTATAAAAAATTTATTGTGAAAGTTTTATTTCCCGGCGAACGTTATTTCCATTACAACAGAACACGTGGTAAGAAACAGTGGTGAAACAAAGCAGTAAGACGCAGTTGTTGTCGAGTAACGCGGCAAGGAATTCGCGCCACCCTAATTTTTCTCAGAACTCTGTATATGTGTGGCGACGCGCGTACTCAAAATCTCAAGCATGCGCGCTGTTAGTGACGCCGTGAAACTCCAACGAAGCTGTAAAACATGGCGCTGGAGCGGAAAATTTGTGAGATCAACCAGCCAGCTACAGGAAATGTATTTAAGCCCCGCCCACTACTAGTGACGTCAACCAGTGCTTAACAAAAATCGTCCCCGGCTACCACACAAAAAACACATTATGCGCCATGCATAGATTGAATAAACCACATCAAATCAGCTATGCACGGCGACGAAAATCATGAGGCATTGCAACTTCCGCTCTGTCTGAGTGTTTGGAGGGAGGCATGTTGGTAACGCTCTACCCAGTCGACTAACAACCCACGCCACGCGTGGCAGCTATCAGTTTTGTGCCCGGGCAAAATTTCATATTTTTTTCTTA
Source organism: Magicicada septendecula (assembly GCA_034769895.1). Lineage (NCBI taxonomy): Eukaryota > Metazoa > Arthropoda > Insecta > Hemiptera > Cicadidae > Magicicada > Magicicada septendecula. The sequence continues at coordinate 210,530,458 of CM068371.1, forward strand.
AGTCGGCCAACAAAATAACTATGTGAGTTCACAAAAACCTATATAACAGTGGCCTCTAGTGACGATGAATAACTATGGAACGTGATTAAATGTTACAAGCTTGGAAAAATCCGGAGAATGAAAGACTTTGGTAAACGCAACACGTGGTCGGGTAATACGACGCCACACACGTAATGTTACACACGAAAGACTTATGTCATTAATTTTATATAAAAATGGGGTGTTTTTGTATTAGTAAGGGGTGTTAAGAATGTGAGTAGTGAGTGCGCAGGCTGGGCTATTTTAAAGTACGTAAGTAGTAGGAAGTAAGCATAGTAAGTAAGCTGTAATAGTTACACAATCTTTAAAACATGTAAAACTTATTTTGGAGAAAACTTATAAATTCAATATTTCTGATTAATAAACCAAAAAAAATAATTTCTCTTCCAAAAAATTGAGAGTTAGATTCTTTCAGAACCTTAGTTCGTTTTATGTACTGTCAGAGTTCGTCGAACGAAATGGGTTCGTCCACACTACGCGATCCGGCCAGATCAAAGATGAAAGGTAAGTGGGAGTTTCAAAATAATTAATAAATAAGAATATCGCAAAGAAATATAAAGTTACAAAATTTTGAATTACCTTTTACCTTATACTATCATCAGATTACTATTTCATTATTGTAATTACAGACATTACTATGTTAACATTTATATGATTAGAATAAGTTTTTGCAAAAATGTACTGTTTTTGTTGCCATTGTTAGAAGGATAATGGTTTGGTTTCACCTTGATATAATGTGTATCGGCGGCAGGTTCTCTTTTTACTCTTCAGTTGGGTTTCCTGGAAGTTCTACGTTGTCGTTCGGGTGCCTCCATTTATTTGGTAGATTCTAAGTTGCGATCATGACGGAAGGATTCTGTTACCTGGAGCTCGTGAGGTTGTCGTTGTTGCTTCACTCCTGATGTACGGTGTTCACTTTTTTTTTACATTTTACTTTTAACTGCACTAATGTTACTCTATAATATTTGGATAGAACATACTTTACAATTTAAACATTTCATTTCTTTTTAATGAGATGTGTCAGCTAAGTTAGTTACTTTTAGTTATTTCACTACATTTCAACTACATAACTTATTGTGTTTTTCACCACCTTTCAATTACTTGTGGAGTCTGTCACCATGAAAGATTACTTTCAGTTACATCGTTTTTTTTTTTTTTATATATTCACACGTTTTTCTTCACGGCACATGGTAAAGCTGTTACCTTGTCTGAGATTCTGGCTCGACTGGGGCTGATTTTGCGGCGGTTAGTAGGGAAGTAGGGGAGCAGTTCACGCGGAGAGAGAAAAGTAGTTCGTACTTTGTTATTATTATTTTCATACTAATGAACTACTATTAATAATCCTACATTTTCTTTATTGAGTTTGGTATTTCGATTATTATTATCACGTCTTTTTATTTAATTATAATAATTATTAATTTTCGCTTCAATACAGAGTAATTTTCATGTCCGTACTAGATTTTTACAAGTTGATACAGGCATATAAGTACAAAGGGGAGGGTTAAATATTTTCTCACATGTTATTTTGAATACAAAAATTATTTTGTGCTATTTAAATTCCTTTTAAATCGTCACACAACGTTGTGTCAAAATTTCAAAGCAATCGGTGAAGAACTTTCGGAGATTTAAGATTTTGAACAAACGAACATTTACATTTTTATTTATATAGATGGGATGTGTGGCGTTGCTTCTGACATATAATGTCTGTTCATTTTGGGTCAAATTTTGATGCTCCTATCACTAGAATGGATTTCAAGTGTTCGTCTGACAAGTTAGCCCTGTACTTTGATTTTACGAAGTTCATGTTTGAAAAGCGTGATTCATTCAAGGCAGCCAGATGAACAAGAACATTAACCACGTAAACGTTTTAAACTTGTACAAAATATTATAACATTTTACTGAACTCATTTCTTGTTTAGTTATTTAGTAAAATGTTTTAATATTTGAAGTATTTTGACGATCTATTTAAAAACTGCATGGTGGCCGGGTTGCCGCAGGTTGGACAATGACCCTTCACGGGGCGGATCCGGCCCGCGGGTCATAGTTTGGAGACCCCTGCTATACAGAATAAACAATAACAGTCACTAAGTCAATGAATTTACTAAAGAACAGTTGAAAAGAATGGACTAGGCATTTAGTTCATTTTAATACTTGTATTATACTAATTATAATTTACATGATCTTGTTATAAAAACAACTTTCTTCTCTTTCTGCTTTTAGGCATATAGACATATAAGATCCAAACAAGATCATCTGTGATTCATTAAGACGCTTCTTCCTCGCTACTTAATTTTTTAACAACTTTTGACAATGTGCTAATTATTTCTCATCACATATCACATTGCTTTACAAAATATCAACCAACACAATTCTTTATGCAATCAACCTCTCAGTCAACGTTTCTAGTTGCTTTATTAAGGGACTTTGACCAAATTAGGGTATAAGAGAGATCTTTTATGAAATGATGATGTTTCAGTAAGACCTATGTGGATACAGAACGCCAAAATATACAGTGTTTGAATGTTATCAAAGTGATCCTGATTTCATGAAAATAATAGACAGAGTCATCAGTAACTGAAATCAAATGCCTAAGAACAGCAATGCATATTTAGATGATAGATTCTATTACTTAACTCTGGATTGAAGTCCCATATATACCAAAGTGTTTTAGAAAGAAAGGATACTATTTCTAGCAGCCATTCTAGAGCTAAAATTAGAAAATGTATTACATCTACATAGGCCCGAAAGCACTTTTTTCTCAAATTATGGCTTGGTAAAATTGTTTCCCATATTTCTGTTCTGAAGGTGAAATAATGCATTACAAAAATTTCTGAAGCACAATTAATGATTTCATGTGTTGTGTACCTAAAGTATAAAAAAGAGGTTAAGCTCGAGTCTGTAAAGGTGTTTAAGAAAATCACTGAAAGATCAACAAATTGGAGTCAAAAAACATAATTTATTAGAATTATCTTGTTGATCCATCCTCTTTGTTCACTTTATAAAATATTATTATATATATAAACTTTCACAATATGAACTTACTTTCTTTATCACTTCCCCAAACGTTTCGAGGTGATGTGCCTCTTCCTCAGTGGGAGTAAATACTGCATACTGCTAAGCAGTATTTGAATACTGCTATACAGTATTATTTAGTATGCATACTGCTAAGCAGTATTTACTCCCACTGAGGACGAGGCACATCACCTCGAAACGTTTGGGGAAGTGATAAAGAAAGTAAGTTCATATTGTGAAAGTTTATATATATATAATAATAATTTATTAGGTTTGGCTTCCAATAATTTTGTTAAATCGCTGATAAATAATGAAAATTTAAATATAGATTGTAGAAATTATAATTCTAAGGAAACAATGTGAATAATATTAGTTAAAAAGAATCATGATTTTGAGAAATTCTACTTTAATTAAAAACAAAATGAAGTAGAAAATTTACATTTAAAAACAGACAAAAATCATTGTTTTATTTACAAACCTACTGATGATTATAAAATATTTATTGTTCTAAATAACAGGTTGGTGTCATTGGTGAAATGAACTGAAATATAATATAATTTAGACCTACTGTTGTCCAAAAAGGATGCATGTCACTTCACTATTCCAAATCGTGTTTAAAAATTGAATTTAATCTCTGTATATAATGATTTAATTTTCATTTGTCATTACGTATATTTTTGATTTTAATTTAATTTATGTTTATAAAAACTATGATTCTGTGCCAATTATATTTTTCAAGTGCCTCATGTATTCACTTGTACTACGGTGTAATTAATTAATTTGTGAATTCTTAATTACTTTAATTGTTAATTATGTATTGATTAATGAGTATACTCTTCACAGGCCACTTATCACAATGTAATTAAGGTATAAAACTATTAATTACTCAGGTTGCTTCTTTAAGATTAATATGGTTCTTTATTTAATTGGTCAATCACTAATGTAGATAGAATCGTGAGTTATTCGCCATTACGACTGTATAAACAATATGTTAAATAAGATTTTAGTTCTCATGAGTATTTATTCAATACACATTAAAATTTATGTGGTTATAATAGTGATTTGAATTGTGAATTACACTGGGTTTTCTGATAATGATGAACGCATTATTGATTGCTTAGGTACTAGTTTACTATATGTTAAACATATTGTATTTAATAACAAACATATATATCTTCCTGGTACCTGTAAATACATACAACATATATATATATATATATATATATATATATATATATATATATCAAAACATAAATTCCTCCTTAATTGCTCTCTGAAATACATACAACATATATAAAATACATTCAATAAAATCAAATAATATTTACTTTATCTAATGCGTTCATTCACCCAGATGGATTGGCTTTAATAGACCATGATTATATGTTTGAATGCAACCCCTTTTTAATGACTTTTCTCATAATTACTCAGGTTAGATTCTTGGAAAGAGACAGGACAGTAGTTTGACTATACTAACAAGATCATAAATTGTTACTTGGTAAGAGTTTATCCGTTATTTCCAATGGTGTTATATCCCAGGTGATGACGATCGTTGAAAATGCTGCTCCATTGAATAATGATGATGATGATCACTTTCACTGCTTATTTGCACTCGCGTCGTTAACAGAATAGTGTGTTATGTTATTCAATGTTCGCACACTTCACTTTGTCTCCGTGTATAACCATGCTTGCTTAAGTGTTCTGTGTGTATCTTTGTGTGACTACACAAGGTATTATTGTGTGGTTGTCTAATAGTTCTTTTGAATAAGAGTGTCTTGGTTACAGTAATTTATGGATATTATTGTATCGTTCACGCACATTGTAAATTATTGTTCGTTATACTGTTTCTAAGTCGCAAACAATTATATATATTTTTAGTTATATAAAGTTCAGTTCACCATTCCGCGTACTTAAGAATTCACGGTTGTTCGATATACCAATTCACTTTGAAATTCACGTGACTGTTCTTGATATAAGTACGACACTTAATAGACTTATGTGATTGTTTGTAACATTATAAAGTTAATTACGAGAGTTAGGTGTCTTTCAAATACTTTTATAGTCCGGAATATTATAAGATTCTTCGCGAACTGTTTGATAAGTTATGTTAGACTCTCAAAGTTTCTCAATAAGACTGCGTCGCGAACGACTCAAAATTATTATGAGACTCCTCGCGAACTGCTCGAAATTTTATATAAGACTCTCGAAAATTATTATAAGACTGCCGAAAATTGTTATAAGACTGCCTTGTCCCGCATCGGACACTTAGTTTTTATCAACGTCTCCCTACTAGATTTTGGTCTCTGGCTTGTCCACGCCTAAGATTACTATGATAGGCTAAATCACTACCCTCTCTCGAAGTCTTTTCCCACCATTTCGAAGTCTTCCAGTCTTCTACCCTCTGATTTGTTCTTCTCCTAGTTGCTATGGAAACTGGCTTCTCTTTCGCTCCCCCTCGTGAAATACTTTGTTCTGATAAGTAGCTAGATATGTCCTTTGTATCGTCTTGTCCAGGGGTTACTCTTGTTCTGAGAAATGCAAGCCATTCCCCGCATGTCAGTCAACTCATTGTTTCGAGTTTCCAGCAAGGGTTTACTCTAACATCTCGGGTATTGTTCGTTTCTGAAACTCTGCATCCTGGCAATTAACCATTTTCCATCCTGTGTCAACAGCTGCAACCTCCACGCTTTCTCGTTGTAAATCTCAGCTTGTCACTTAGGCGTATCTCCCGCTGTGCAACGACGCTGGCTCTCTTCATAATTTGTTGTTCGGATCGTTTCTAAAGACTGCAGTACATCCTCAATCCTTTGTCCCTCGACTCGTTTTTTGTAGTGATCTCGTTTCTTAGTTACAACCTTAAATGTGTCCTCGCTTCGATTCTGTGTAGACGTACGACTGAGCCCAAGTACATTGTTCAGTTTGTTACGGTGTCATAATTCTCCGTTGGCACACTCCTGTCAACTTGAGTCGTCGTTCCCATTGTTGCCTCGTGCTGAACACGCTTCTATTGTCTGATATAGCGTTAGTTGTCACCTACCCCAATTAACGTTGTTTATGGCTCTGTTCTTAGAGTCACTGCCACCGTAGCGTGAGAACAGACTGGTCAAGAAGGAAAATTAAATTTTTAATTTTTTGATTGCTATATCGTCCCCAATGTGGATTTAATGATGTGACCTCAGGGAACAATTGAATCCACATTCTGCGCCCTGTGTTCGCCGTATCCCCCTTCGTTTGTGAGAAGTGTATCTTGATGACCTACTTCCATGATGTGTGTTGCATTTGGTATACCCCCTTTTTTTTAGATCAATTATCTGAATTTATTGCCATCCATTTGGATTGCTTGAACGCATTTTACATGAACGCTTGCACGTGTTATTTGTATAAACGTGTTTACATCCTATCATAACAAATTATAAATATTGTAACGTTACATAATCCGGTCCCAATAAATTAAATCATGATAACATAAAGGTCAGAAATGGGTAACCTATAACTAGCTCTAAATTAAAGTATATCATTAAAAATGATAAACAATTCGAGTGATATATGGTGCAAAGTGAGTTATAGTGTACCCATTGAGGTAAAAAATAAAAGTGAAGGTAACTTATTACAGAACTGTGCTGTAGGTTTGGAAATTATAAAACTATGAGAGTAGGCTATAATACTACTAACTGATTTTGTATTTTTATTTATTTATTGTAATATTTATATTGTATGAACAACCAATTGTTATACATAAGTTAATGTTATATTTTTTAAAATATTTGTGTTATAATATAGGATAACCCAGGGTTAGTTTTAAAAAACATAAAAAATTTTAAATATAAAAGGATAATAAAAAATTAAAATAATACTATGAGGGAAATGGCAACAGGAAGTAGTGCAGTGTAGGAATACTATGAGAAACTAATAAATAATATATATAAATTTATTTAAAGATAATAAAATTATCAAATATTTATATACAAGGTCATAAGAAAATGAATAAAAACTTATTATGTAAAACAAATTAATAAAGAAACCAGAATGGAAAAGAATTATTTTTCGGTAAATAAAATATAAATTTATAATAATTACAAACTGCCTGTATAATAAAAATACTATGGGTTACTAAGAGTGACGAGAATAACAAGTATTGTTAATAAAAAAAATTTGGAAAAACCATAGAGTTGAAGAAATGATGCTACTACAATTATAATAAAAATAACCTTTTTGGAACTTTGGAGGAGTGAAAATTAATACTAAATTAACAAACAACATGACCACTATATAATCATCCATGATTTATCAAAATTAAATGGTTATACTCCTTACTAAACAGTGAAAGAAAACCTTCTGCTGATTCAACCTGGTTTCGCAATAGTTCTAGTTGACAATCAAAAAATGCGCCAGACGGTAAGGAAATTATAACGCAAGACGGACCTCACCAGAGAAAAAGCTTCATTCCAGTAAGAACCATACGGAGCGAGGTAATATAAACATTTCGTTTAATAGTTCAAGAAGAAAACGCATTCCGAACGTTGATATAGAACACAAAATAGTCATTTAATCACATGTTTTTTAAAGTAAACAAAAGCACGCTGCTCTCTTACGGACATTCCTGGAACTACATACTACACGAAAAAATAAACAAATTTATTTAATATTTTTTCGGTATTTGTAAAGCTTAGTAATTATCCATTTCTGACACTCTCGTAACAAAAAGAACTTACCCTGAACCCTGGGGAATTATTAAGAATTATATATTAATTGATGTTTTTTTTAAAATAGTGTAAAATTTGGTAAACTAAACCATATATGTTTTTCTCTTTAGATAATTCCATGTTTGCTCTGTGAAGTCGAGATTATGTTTTATTTAAGGAAAGATCAATTGTGATAATTGTATTTTGGTGGCAGGAAACAAAAACCAATAATATAAATAAATAATATTATTGAAAAATAATCTTGAATAATAAAGTGTGTTATAATTTTTGTAGTGGGTAGTTGTAATAGGTTTCAGCACGAAAACAGAAGAAATCAACACATCGGATCAGATTTTGCTATAGCGTAGGCTGGTTGAACTAAGCGTAGAAACTTATCTCACCATCAGCTGATTTAAATCACAGCGAACAATTTGAAAAAATCTGGAATCGTCTAAACCAAGTGTAAATAATTGGTACTTACTCTCTCTCTTCTTCATAAGGCTGAACAACTTCCCTCTTTGACCCCAAATCACACACTCTCGATTTCTGTTTAGATTGAGTAACACATTAGAAAAATCCTTTATTTATTTTTTTAGAAAAACGTCAGTTATTATAATTCATAAGTGGCGACTGCGGAGAGGCGGAAACTTTAATATCTCAAAACGCGACGTTACAAGTTTGGCGAACCCAACATTTGGGGCTGGACTAAAGGTGGACGTTTCGCTAGTACCTCTAAAAAAAAAACGCGACGTTACAAGTTTGACGCTAACAATGTGGGGCATATAAAATAACTCTACTCCGCCTCTCATCAAAAAGCAGGACGTTACAAGTTTGGCGCTCAACGTAAAAGGGCGGTAATTAGAAAAGAATTTTGATATTTAATAAAAATATATACCAAAAAATCTAATTATCGTTGGCAGTTATGAGAAAACAAGAAATGCATAATACCCGAGGCAAATCGAAGAAGAGGGCAGAAGAAAAGGAGATTGAAGAAGGTGGACAGGAACAAGAAATAGAATTAGTCACGGACAGTAAAATGGACCAACAGACAGGCGATAAAGAAGAAACAGAAGTAGTTATGGACCCGGAAACGGAAATAATTGAAGAGGATGCCCAAGGGGACCAACCAGAAAAAGCGGAAGCCAGAAGAGAACCAGATTGGCAAGAAATGATGAGGATGATGATGGAGAAAATTGATAGCATTAAGGAAAGCAATAAACAAACCATAGATGAAAACTCAAGGAAACAAAATGAAACCTTGAGCGAAAAATTTGATAAAATAAATGAGAACTCAAGGAAACAAAATGAAACCTTGAGCAAAAAATTTGATAAAATAGATGAGAATTTTAAGAAACAGGAGGAACAAAATAGACAGACCAATGAGAAAATAGATAGCATTCAGGAAAGTTTAGTCAAACAACTAAATGAAAAAATAGAGACCATTCATGGAAATATCAAACAAACCATGAATGAACAATACCATGAACTGAAGGAAACGGTTGAAGGACAAAGAGAAGAGATGAATGCAAAATTTGAAGAGAATAATAGGAATTTAAAACAATTTGGGGGTAAAATGGAGAATTTCAATAAGGAGATATGGGAAACTTTCGGGGAGAAGTTTGAAAATGTTAATACACTTAGCCAAAAGGCAGATACATACAAGGAGGAGACAAATAAACAAATGGACTATAGTGTCAAGAATTTGGATGAAACATCAGACAGCACTTCAGAAGGTATTAAAGTAAGTCCGAATACAGAAGAGAGTAGGAAGGAAATAGTAATTACAGAATACCAAGGTGTAATGCCATCTGAAAATAAAAATAGCCACAACAAAAAGGATGTTCAAACCGTGGAAAAGAAGACCAAGAAAATAATAAAAACATGTAGAAAGAGAATAATAAATACCAAGGAAGAATGGGAGATGATTACAGGTGGATTAATTAATGTATTTAACCTTCCAATTAATGAACAGAGGGAATTAATTAAGTTTAGATCTCAATTAAATATGTCAACGATTGAAGTGTATCAGACAATATCAGTAATGTCTTCAAGACGGAATATAACATTCAAATATTTGATAAATAATCCAGAGGTAAAAGGGAATGAAATGAGATTAAATATGAGCAACTATGTTATGTTAGAGGAGGTACAATACATGTTAGTTAAAAAAGAACGAACAATGACGGAAGACCGGTACTTAAGTGAAAGTTTCATGGCAGCAAAGTGGGAGAGCCGGATGGTAAGAAGATTATCAAGGAGAGAATTAATTCTGAATACTCCAGTAATCCGAGAACATGTAGTACCTGAATTAATGGACCATGGTTAAACCTAATGATCACAAACCAGAAAAGGGGACTGAAATTCTGAAAACCGACCCAGCAACCCATTGAATAGCGGAAGAAAACCCCAAAATTCCAAAAGCATGTAAAGACATCTTACTCAAGTTATTTTGAAACCATATAATTTAAAGTGAAGAGTATATAAGAACAGATTAGTAAATAAGAGTTATAAAGAATTGATTTAAAATGAAATAATAGGAAAAAGTAATATTTTTAATGGTAACAAACAGAAGAAAAATTAAATGAACAAAAACAATTGATGGTAATGTGCTCAGATAAGAAGAATAAAGAATAATTTAATGACTCCAATGAAACTGAAGGAGGATGATAATTAATACAATGATTAGAATTTCTCGGAATTGAAGATTATATAAGAAGAAATGATACGGAGAAATATAGCACAAGAAGTAAAGTCAAAAGAATTTTAAAATAATGCCTATCAATAATGTTATATGCTATTAGTTAATGGAAAAGAAGAAGGAATCAAGGAGAAGAAGAAATATATAAATAAATGCAAACAGCTACAGTATGAAGAATCCCAAAAGTGTTTAGTACTAGTCGCTAATTGACTACTACTTATAAGTTTTTATTTTTAATGTAGTGACCGTAGAAATGTTCCGGCAATAATTTTTATGAGCAGGGATGATGTTCCCCTGGTCTCAGAAGGTGTAAGGATGGACAGCGGAGTTATGGACCCAAAAGTGGCCACCCGACTGGTACCACCGCACAAGATAGGGAAAAATGTTAGGGAAATTGAATATTTAAGGGATAATAATTATAAAATAGCTGTATAGAGTGATATTAGATTCCAGAAGTATAAATGAAGAAAATATAAGGAAGATAGCAGACCGAAGCTTAATTGATAAAGATAATTTATAGAAGTAAATAGAAATGAGTGTTAAAACAAGTTTAATATGATTAGTGTGACCAGTCCTTATCAAATAAAATGTGGAAGTACCACTACCCAGAAATAAATAATTGATGAATTTGCCTCCAAGAGAGAGAGAGTTAAGTAAGAAAACAGCAATTACCACCAGTATGAATTACCAGTCAGTTTATAACCAGTTTGAAATGAAACACTATTATGAAGATAAAACCAAGACTATTAAGAGAATGGAAATAATCAACAATTTATTTTAATAAACAAGTAATACCAAAATAAATTTGTTCTAGTGGGGGGGCTTTATGTAACGTTACATAATCCGGTCCCAATAAATTAAATCATGATAACATAAAGGTCAGAAATGGGTAACCTATAACTAGCTCTAAATTAAAGTATATCATTAAAAATGATAAACAATTCGAGTGATATATGGTGCAAAGTGAGTTATAGTGTACCTCAATGGGTATTGAGGTAAAAAATAAAAGTGAAGGTAACTTATTACAGAACTGTGCTGTAGGTTTGGAAATTATAAAACTATGAGAGTAGGCTATAATACTACTAACTGATTTTGTATTTTTATTTATTTATTGTAATATTTATATTGTATGAACAACCAATTGTTATACATAAGTAATTGTTATATTTTTTTAAATATTTGTGTTATAATATAGGATAACCCAGGGTTAGTTTTAAAAAACATAAAAAATTTTAAATATAAAAGGATAATAAAAAATTAAAATAATACTATGAGGGAAATGGCAACAGGAAGTAGTGCAGTGTAGGAATACTATGAGAAACTAATAAATAATATATATAAATTTATTTAAAGATAATAAAATTATCAAATATTTATATACAAGGTCATAAGAAAATGAATAAAAACTTATTATGTAAAACAAATTAATAAAGAAACCGGAATGGAAAAGAATTATTTTTCGGTAAATAAAATATAAATTTATAATAATTACAAACTGCCTGTATAATAAAAATACTATGGGTTACTAAGAGTGACGAGAATAACAAGTATTGTTAATAAAAAAAATTTGGAAAAAACCATAGAGTTGAAGAAATGATACTACTACAATTATAATAAAAATAACCTTTTTGGAACTTTGGAGGAGTGAAAATTAATACTAAATTAACAAACAACACGACCACTATATAATCATCCATGATTTATCAAAATTAAATGGTTATACTCCTTACTAAACAGTGAAAGAAAACCTTCTGATGATTCAACCTGGTTTCGCCATAGTTCTAGTTGACGATCGAAATAACGCAAGACGGACCTCATCAGAGAAAAAGCTTCATTCCAGTAAGAACCATACGGAGCGAGGTAATATAAACATTTCGTTTAATAGTTCAAGAAGAAAACGCATTCCGAACGTTGATATAGAACACAAAATAGTCATTTAATCACATGTTTTTTAAAGTAAACAAAAGCACGCTGCTCTCTTACGGACATTCCTGGAACTACATACTACACAAAAAAATAAACAAATGTTATATTATTAATTAATTGCCTTTCTATTAATTTATTATTACACTTTATGAATTTTTTATACTTTCGGCTAGTGCAGCAGCCATATTGTCTAGTACCAACTTATATTCACGATGTCCAGGATCTCGTTAGACGTATTGAAAACCATATGGTTGTTTGAAATAACTACTAATTCACATTAAATGTTCTAATCAATATTACTTTATTAAATTCAAACAGAAAGAAAAAAAAAATCATCAAATTATATTGTTTCTGTCAAAATACAAAATTTCCTTTCTCCCTCATACATTTTAACCTTAGTGATATTCAAAAAGACGTATTCGTAAAATAGATCATTCGTTTAAAATAGTCTGTAAAATAAGAAATAATATAATTACAAATTATTTGCTACACATATAACTTATAACGAAAACCAGCGCTTTCACACACACATCTTCCCCATATTTTAAGAGCTCATATTTAGTTTAATTTCACCCCTCTGTTCTTGTTTTACGAAAATAATAAAATTTGATAATTTGTATATTTCCTCGTATGTACTTAGCTGAATTTGAGTCCGATTGTTAGTCCAGAAGCCGTCACATTGTTTTACGTGCGCACTTTCATCTTAAATCCTTATTTCCGAACTGTGTTAGTGTAACAAAACTGTTAATCACATTTTTGTATGAATTTCTATTGTTACAACATGTTTTAAATATATTATTCACATTTTAGAAAGTTTTGCGGGTGCGAAAATCACGCACAGCCGGCCGGCGACCGGACGCGACAGTTGTTTTCGTCCGATATATTCAGATGTTTAATGCTGACTAGGTCTTTGTTCTGTGTGTGTCACAATGCTGCTGGCGCTGCTGCACCCACATTCTTCGTTATGTAATGCGCTGACGTAACGCTCGCCTGATGTCAGTTACATAACTTGTTGACAGATTTTGTGTCACTGGAGCTGACCTTGGCACAGTTTGTCGGTTGTTATAAAATATTATTGAATTTTCACTTATAAAGTCACCAGCAGTGCTGCCACTGTCGCGATCATTTCAAACAGTAAATTTACCTAAGTTTTGTCCCTATTATTTAAAGAATGTTATTTGTTTATAAAAAAAAACAAATTGCCTTATTACCCCAAAATAGGCCCGTTACAATACCCCCTCAATGAGATATTTTATGCCGAAGCATAAAAAATCTCATTGACACATTCATACTTGCTAAAGGGATCAGCCAGGATATGTCGCCACAACCCCCTGTATGGTTTATAAAAAAATAATCAACTCACCCTTGGTCCGGTGACTGTGACCGCATCTGAATGACAATACTGGACTTCTCTCTCGAGATCCCAACACCGTAGAGTCAGACAGATACTTAACGCCCCTGCTCTGACGCGCAGGCCAGCTCAGGTCCGCCGCCACAGCATCACCAAACACTGAAACAACAAATCAAAATATCAAATAGTGGCCTTATACAACACCATATCCCCAACTGATCTGTTTCCCCCTAGCGATGCTGGTTTGCGCTAAGAAGCACTGGTTTTGTTTTTACGTATTTCTAACATATCAGAATACCTACCAACAACATGATACCCTATGATAAATTTCATAATCTTATTCTATCTACTTCCTCTTGTTAACTTTAACCCAAAATTCAAAATCATTGCCCTGATTCCCATCAGAATTTAAATAAACAGACGATAGACTCATAAACATTTCCCATTACCATATTACATTTCTCTCATCCCCAATTTAAAATGCATTTAAAATATTTAAATTCATAAAATTCTCTTACACTAACAAACACAATATAACATAAGAAAACATAGTACACTCATAATTCACACGGTTATCCTTATCTTAAAATAAACAATTTGTATTTAAAATTTACACACTTTACATCATTAAGTTGGCATATAAAATCATAAAATTACCTTTTAATCTCAATTTAACTTTTATTAATTCGTTTCTCAAATTTTTTTTTTATTTTTATTTTTTTTTTATTTTTCGTAACATTGCAATTACAATTCCATTTCATTAACTTGGGTGATTCTACGTTATTCATCATAATTCACTTTATCAACTTGGCATTTACTCATAATCCTACCCCTTTTATTACTCTAACGCTCCCTTACAAAATCTTAAACTAGTATGACACCCCTCTATCAAAAAAATCTACTAACTCTTCTCTACCTCTAACTGCTTACTACTTTAACTCAATTCGCCACCTTCTCTCCATATATAAAAAAAAATACTCTCTAACCCTTTGTACATAGGATAAGTGTTTCCCCCCCCAAAAAGCTCAATTCCCGTTCTCTGGTTCCTGGATTCTACCTAAGGCAACCCCTTCCCACTAAATCTATACCAAATCCCGTCCCAACCCTTATGTTGCGGACTCCCACACTACACTACCCCCTACTACAAAATTGCCATCCCCAAAAAATCTCAATCTCATTACCTCACTACAACTACAACAAAATAACATCAACAAAATAAACAACAATATATCACTCAAAATTCTACATAAATTCTCCAATTCTACTGTGTCTCCACTTATACTTCTCAAAATTCTATAACATACATTAACTCAAAACAACATTGCATTATTTTCATCTCTACTATTTCTTTAACTTTGGCTTTAATTTGGACAGATCTATATGCCCCACAAAATTCAACTTGGACTGACTCAAACATTTTATTCAAACAATTACTATCACCCAACTTTTATCTTTTTCAACCTATTGAAACTATCACAACTTTATTTCATTTTATTTTAAAATCTATAAACACATTGAAAACATATTATTATATTTTTATAATCCTTATACCTAACATACTAAATGCAATTAACACCATAAGACATAATAAACACAATATAGGAAGTATGTAGTGCATCTATTTTTCAAATCAAAACAAAATTATTGAGTAGCAAATCATCATTATTAAAATACAACAAATTTTTAATACGTTATCCTCTGGATAACCTCCTAGCCACACACACTATGACCCCCCCTGGACTGTGGCGTCCAGTTGCTTCCACAAGGACTAAGGTTTTGGAGGAATGTGACATCTCCATGTCCTTGCTTCTGCATTACATTTTAAAGTTACAGATATCATAATATCTCTGTTATATAAATATGCGCCCTTAATACGGGTCTACCACCTGGCTCTGCTGTTCCTCCTCGAACAGAGTGGCAGCCCCTGTTCCATAGTTCTGGGATTCCCCCTAGCTTCACCCCCCATTAATTTCTAATATAGACCAATTTCAAGCCAGCTATGGTCAAGGGACTTGATATGACCATAGCTAACCGCTAGCCAAAACCACGATTAGTGCTGGTAAGGCAGTAATCGCCCGAAAAGTCGGGGAAATCATCTCTTCCTTCAGGCATGTACACATCATCATTAATATGCACGACATGGCAATTTATCGAGGTACAATATAAAATTATACAAAAGGTGTGCCGTGCATTTTCGCCATGTTGGCCTCCGATGGAGGTAACACTCTCGGTTACCCCCAACACTTTCCGCTATCTACTGGGGCACATGCCACCCCAGCAATAGCAACTTACTAACTAATTAATTAAACTTTTTATATACATTATATAAATATAGTCATTTCATCAATAATCATTTGACTCATTCATACCTTTATACCATTGGACTTTCTTAAAATTTTCAAAATTTATTATTAATAATCATTATATATCACTTTTCATTTATTATTAAAATTTTTTAATTATCATACTTATTAAACACAATTATTTCAACCAAACATCTTACTACTGAATTAAAATCTTAGTTACCTGTAAACATTTTTGTTATACATGATTATAAAATTTTCATACTTACAATTCAGTTAACATGATATATACAAAACACAATCACCATACTACATTATTTTCACCTCACCTCTGAAACATTTTACAAAACTATTAGTTTACATCAAATAATTTATCATTCATTACCAAATTTCCATCTCATAAAATAAATTAAATTCATTAAAAAAGTTTAATATTAACATTAACATTCAAATAATCAATCAAAATATTTAACATGTACCAAATTGTTTTAATTTAATTAATTACCAAAAATATAACTTATATAGTTATTGAAACAATTACCATTAATCATTACTGTTTTCACAATTAATTCTGATATTTATTTAACTTGCAAAATATTGATATTATTATTATCGCAACATTTTCTAATCCATATACACATTATTCACTTAACTTTTCTTAATACACACCAATGAATTCACTACATTATATTTACAAAATATACGTCAATAACTGTTCAATTGTTTCACACTTCATTGTCCCAATTTGCCATGTCAAAACCTATTAAACACAATGTTTATATACTGTCTTTTATTGTTTTAATAGTTCACCCTCCATCGTCCCAGATAAGTCTTAGTTTTACATAACATCGTTCAATTTCATCCCCACACAAATGACTGTTTTGTGTGTTGTAACCATACAAACTAAATTC
Source organism: Magicicada septendecula (assembly GCA_034769895.1). NCBI lineage: Eukaryota > Metazoa > Arthropoda > Insecta > Hemiptera > Cicadidae > Magicicada > Magicicada septendecula. The sequence continues at coordinate 210,547,380 of CM068371.1, forward strand.
ATTCAGCTTATTCAAATACTCATATAACCAGTCTACATTAGGTATTTTCGTTAAGTCTCCGTCAGTGTTATTTGTTAATGTCAGGTAGGTTGTTTTATCAGTTTTATATTCTTCTACTATCACGTCAGATAAGTCATTATTATTTATACAAATGTTACCAAAATAATTCTCTGTTTCTCTTTCAACAGGTAATCGTTTTCTCAATTCACCATAATTTCTTTTCAACTTATATAATTCTATCTCTCTCTCCATACACAACTCTCTCTCTTTATAACACCACATCACACTCTCACAATTATTACAGACAGAGGGTACAACATTATACAACATCAATATACTCTTTACTTCATCTACTAATATGGGTCTCTCGCCCTTCAACATTTGTGAACACCTTGGTTCAGAAAAATTAATAAAAAATTTTACCCTCTGCCCACATTCAACTACTATATTATTTTTCCACTCTCTTTCTACTTCATCAATACACCTTAACATCTCATAATCACATTCTACACATTCATCAGTACTATTTTTAATTATATTCTCATCATTTGTTTCTCCATTATTCTTTACCCCCACTATACTCTCAGAATTGTAATTAATATCACCACTATTTAATACTACATCTTCCACTATTTCGTCATTTTTGATATTTGGCATACTTATAACATTGTCACCTAACTTCTCAACACTCTGTTCTAATTTACACAAACTATTTTTTATTGTTTCATTAGTACTTTCTACGCATTTATTTAATTCTTGAATCTCATTTTTCAACTCATTAATATCCCTACTTTGTCTATCAAATCTGTCATTCTGGATATTAAATTTAACGTCAGAATCACTCTTTATTTCGTTAATTTGGGTTTTTAACACATCAAATTTCTCATTTATCTCGTTTTTCTGTTCATTAAAAAGCAATTTCATCATCTTGATCATATCATTATCTTCAACCTTTTTACTCGTGACTGGTGTTGAGTGAACACCTTCATTCATGATTTGTGATTCAGTTACGCTTATCTGGCTTTCATCTACACTGTCAGTGACGCTGACAGTTTCATGATTGTCTGCCATCTTTCTTAAAATCTTTTAAATAGATTTCTTTGCGGTAAAAATAGTTTTATATGTAACATAATTATTATAAAAAAAATATCCTACTCACCCATACTACACACTGATGACATAACCTTATTTATACGTCTATCTTACGTACATACAAAAATTTTATTTCCTGTTTCAAACAACCATATCATTTCTACAACAGGTCCACATTTGCATAATTAAATTTATGCAAACGGTCCAGCTGGTCGGGCGCCATTGTTATATTATTAATTAATTGCCTTTCTATTAATTTATTATTACACTTTATGAATTTTTTATACTTTCGGCTAGTGCAGCAGCCATATTGTCTAGTACCAACTTATATTCACGATGTCCAAGATCTCGTTAGACGTATTGAAAACCATATGGTTGTTTGAAATAACTACTAATTCACATTAAATGTTCTAATCAATATTACTTTATTAAATTCAAACAGAAAGAAAAAAAAATCATCAAATTATATTGTTTCTGTCAAAATACAAAATTTCTTTTCTCCCTCATACATTTTAACCTTAGTGATATTCAAAAAGACGTATTCGTAAAATAGATCATTCGTTTAAAATAGTCTGTAAAATAAGAAATAATATAATTACAAATTATTTGCTACACATATAACTTATAACGAAAACCAGCGCTTTCACACACACACACACACACACACACACACACACACACACACACACACACACACACACACACATCTTCCCCATATTTTAAGAGCTCATATTTAGTTTAATTTCACCCCTCTGTTCTTGTTTTACGAAAATAATAAAATTTGATAATTTGTATATTTCCTCGTATGTACTTAGCTGAATTTGAGTCCGATTGTTAGTCCAGAAGCCGTCACATTGTTTTACGTGCGCACTTTCATCTTAAATCCTTATTTCCGAACTGTGTTAGTGTAACAAAACTGTTAATCACATTTTTGTATGAATTTCTATTGTTACAACATGTTTTAAATATATTATTCACATTTTAGAAAGTTTTGCGGGTGCGAAAATCACGCACAGCCGGCCGGCGACCGGACGCGACAGTTGTTTTCGTCCGATATATTCAGATGTTTAATGCCGACTAGGTCTTTGTTCTGTGTGTGTCACAATGCTGCTGGCGCTGCTGCACCCACATTCTTCGTTATGTAATGCGCTGACGTAACGCTCGCCTGATGTCAGTTACATAACTTGTTGACAGATTTTGTGTCACTGGAGCTGACCTTGGCACAGTTTGTCGGTTGTTATAAAATATTATTGAATTTTCACTTATAAAGTCACCAGCAGTGCTGCCACTGTCGCGATCATTTCAAACAGTAAATTTACCTAAGTTTTGTCCCTATTATTTAAAGAATGTTATTTGTTTATAAAAAAAATACAAATTGCCTTATTACCCCAAAATAGGCCCGTTACACAAATTTATTTAATATTTTTTCGGTATTTGTAAAGCTTAGTAATTATCCATTTCTGACACTCTCGTAACAAAAAGAACTTACCCTGAACCCTGGGGAATTATTAAGAATTATATATTAATTGATGTTTTTTTTAAAATAGTGTAAAATTTGGTAAACTAAACCATATATGTTTTTCTCTTTAGATAATTCCATGTTTTCTCTGTGAAGTCGAGATTATGTTTTATTTAAGGAAAGATCAATTGTGATAATTGTATTTTGGTGGCAGGAAACGAAAACCAATAATATAAATAAATAATATTATTGAAAAATAATCTTGAATAATAAAGTGTGTTATAATTTTTGTAGTGGGTAGTTGTAATAGGTTTCAGCACGAAAACAGAAGAAATCAACACATCGGATCAGATTTTGCTATAGTGTAGGCTGGTTGAACTAAGCGTAGAAACTTATCTCACCATCAGCTGATTTAAATCACAGCGAACAATTTGAAAAAATCCGGAATCATCTAAACCAAGTGTAAATAATTGGTACTTACTCTCTCTCTTCTTCATAAGGCTGAACAACTTCCCTCTTTGACCCCAAATCACACACTCTCGATTTCTGTTTAGATTGAGTAACACATTAGAAAAATCCTTTATTTATTTCTTTAGAAAAACGTCAGTTATTATAATTCATAAGTGGCGACTGCAGAGAGGCGGAAACTTTAATATCTCAAAACGCGACGTTACAAGTTTGGCGAACCCAACATTTGGGGCTGGACTAAAGGTGGACGTTTCGCTAGTACCTCTAAAAAAAAACGCGACGTTACAAGTTTGACGCTAACAACGTGGGGCATATAAAATAACTCTACTCCGCCTCTCATCAAAAAGCAGGACGTTACAATATTCAATAAATGTAGAATTAGCTACAAAACGATTTGACATTGTTTCTTAAAGAATAGGCATGTAATACATCAATAAATGAAATAATATAAAATTTAATTATCTGAAGACTTTCCTTTACGTAATATTTTAAAGAAAATACTTGATTAAGTAGTCCAAGTATTCCTCTAGTTACCTCCATTACATAATAACATTAAAAATTTCATTAATAACAGTGATGATCATTGTATTGTTATCTTTAAACTACACCACAATCGATCCTATTAACTAAACATGTACATATATATTCTTAAAGTAACCATTAAGTAATCTTAACCTAACATCCGTTTAAATTTAATCTAATGATTATACATGATTTCGTCACAATGGTTTTCTTTACATGGGAAATATTGATCTACACTGATCATTCGCATTCTTTCTTTCATCTATTACACCTGTGGTAATTTATTGCCGTGTAATTAGATTAGAGTTTTATAAAGAGAATGTCCTTTTATTCACAAAATTCCATAAAACAATATTAATCAAAGTGTTCACTCACTTGTATCACTTAACGTACGTTAGTCCTTTTCACATATGTTATTCCTAAAGAATTACATAAATTTTTAAATTTAAATTTACAATACATATTGTGTTTTTTATTTATGGTTGGCGAGCCTGAATGAGATTCACGCGTCAACAACCCTAGCGTGTGCGATTCGACTCATCAGCTAACACAACAAGATATCCTTTTATTTTCTCCTTGTAGATTATACATCATCCTTTCGTTCATGGTACTTCTTGATTTGTCTTATATTAAATTTTCCTCGGGCCTTGTTTTCATCTTCGCAATCGACGAGTTCGTACGTTGCGTCTCCAAGGATCCGGTGTATTCTATATGGTCCACTATATAATTCGTAGAATTTATCAATTTTCTTTTGAATTGCGTCGGATTGATAGTAAGTTCTTATTAACACTTTCTCTCCGACCTCAAATTTAGTGATTGCTTTACTTTCATTAATTAGCTTTGCTTGTTTTTCTCTCTTTTTCTTTATTTTCATGAATATTTTGCTATTATCTGTCTTTTCAACTCCGATAATATCTTGGTCTAAATATTTCTTCCATGCTCTCGTTGGTTTCTTGCCGAGGTGTGCTTCATAAGGTGTTACCTCTATGGTGTCGTGGTAGACCTCGTTGATGCAGCTCTCGATTATTTTGACGTATCGTGACCACTTGGTATGCTGTTCATGAACAAAGATTCGAAATAAATTGCCAAGTTGCCTGTTGACTCTCTCAGCTAAATTAGCACACGGGTTTCTTATAGCTGTATATTTAGGTTGAATGTTCATCTCCCTCAGCCCATTTGTCCATCTTTTGGAAGTGAATTGAGTTCCGTTGTCGGTAAGTACCGCTTTTGGATAACCCATTTCTTCGCAGTATTGTTTCATTCTCCTTAATGTTGTTGTCGTGGTCGCCCTTCGGAGTGTAAACAATCTGACGTATTTTGTAAAGTTGTCAATAACTACAAACAGGTATTTAACTCCGGCCGCCGCTGTGGGTAAAGGTCCGTAGTAATCAGCACTAACGAGCTCACCCCTCCCTAACGGTGTAAATGCTTTTGTACCGCCGAACAAAATCCGGTTACTGGTGTCCTTACATTTTTGACACACTTCACACGTTTTTATGTGAACTTTCACTTTCTCTAGCATCTTGTCCATAGTGAGATGTTCTTGTAGCATTTCCATGCATTTTTTCGCTCCTAAGTGTCCGTACATACTATGCATTTCGGTAATTAATTTTACAGATACGCTATCTGGTACATATAATTTCCAGTCGTTCTTGCGTCGTCTGTATAATTTACCATTAACATATTTATAAAATTCTCTTAGTTCCTTATCTACGCTTCCTACACTAATTTTATTAATAATAGTTTTAAGCTTAATATCGTTGAGTTGGTATTTTCCGATGTCTCTAATAATTCTACCCGCCTCCTTGTCCAATTTAGTTGTTATATGATTAACCAAGTATTCGTATATATCCTCGTTGACTTCTTCTGGTGTGGCGTCTATTGGATTTCTACTTAGAATACTTAGACAACAACAACGTTGTCCTTACCCTTGCAATGCACAATGTCAAATTTATACTCTTGAATACTTAAGATCCATCTTGTTATGCGGGAATTGTTTAAATAACATTTGTGTAAGAAGGTCAGTGCTTTGTTATCAGTGATAACGGTCAAAGGTTGTCCCAAGATATAAATGCAAAACTTCTCTAAACATCGTACGATACATAGTAGTTCCTTTTCTGTAGTAAAATAATTCCTCTCGGCTCCTTTAAATGTTCTACTTGTAAATGCAATGACTCCGATTCTCCCTTCTTCATCTAACTGGTACAATTGACCACCATATGCAAAATTACTGGCGTCACATTGCATGTAATACCTTTGATTAATCCGTGGAAATTTTAAAATAACAGTTTCGATGAATAATTCCTTAACTTGTTGAAAACAATTATTCAACTCCGGTGTCCAAATGAATCTACATCCTTTTTTTAATAATCCAAGCAGCGGTTGCGTGGTCTCCGCATATTTATCCGTGAAGCGGTTATAAAAGTTGGTGAGTCCCAAGAAACCCTTCAGTTGCTTCTGATTTTTTAGGAATAGGAAACTTCATAATAGCGCTTATCTTCTCCTCCGTCACCTGGATTCCCTGCGTTGTCAGGCGATATCCTAGGTAAGAGATTTCCTGTCTGAAGAATTGTGATTTTTCTAAACTTATTGTTAAATTTGCTTTTCTTAAATTCTCTAATAATAATTCTAAGTGTGTTTCTAGACTATTGGAATAACATAGACAGTCATCCACATAGATAATAGTGTTTCTTTTTACCTCTTCTTCTAATACCACGTCTAACCCCCTTGTTAATGCCGCCGAACTTGTGCTTAATCCAAAAGGTGTGACCGTAAAGCGGTAGCACTTACCCTCATACATAAAGGCTGCGAAATCTCAGCATTCTGGCTTTAATGGTACCTGCCAGAAGCTACTGGTCAGATCGACTGTAGACAAGTACTTCATCTCGCTGCACCTTGCCAATATATCATTTATCAGTGAGACTCCCTCGTAGTCCGGGATCGTCACACTGTTGATTTTCCTTGCGTCCAGACACAATCGGACCCTTCCATCCTTCTTTATCACAGTCACAAGTGGGTTTACGAATGGGCTGTTGCAACGTTCAATCACCCCAAAACGTATCATTCGACTTATTTCTTCTTGAACTTTCCCCTTGTATGCAAGCGGAACTGGCCAACCTCTCTGGAAATACGGTGTCCTGTCTGTCACTTGGAATACGTGCGCGTATCCGTCGATTCTTCCGGGGCACTCCCTGAATAAACTCCTATTTCTTACTAGAATTTCCTTTAATCATGTCACTACATTTTCATCTCCACAGTCGATACTTTCCACCTTTTCGTCAATACACCGCATGATTTCCTCATCTTCTTCTCTGCTTATCACCGCCATATGCATGATTGGTATCGCATACTCTGCTTCGTCAGCTTTTCCTTTCAGCTTGATTTCTCTTCTCCCTATATCTATCCGGCATCCGGTTTCTTGTAGAAAACTCATCCGTAAGATACATGGTTTGATAAGATCCGGTATAACTAAAAACACACATTCGCTCTTAACTCCATCTAATTCTATGTCACATAATATTTGTTTCTTAATTAATTTCGATTTGTTTCCTACTGCGCTAATGACAAGAGTGTTGGTCATGGGCAGTATTTCATACGGTTTTATGCCCTTCTTATTTTGATTATACCATGATTCTGATATTCCGTTGATCAAACATCCAGTATCAATAAGAGCTAAAACAGTTATATCATTATTAAATTTTACAATTACTTCGGGACACTTTAATACACGTTGGGTAATTTCCTCTTCATCATCATACAACAAGTCATTTCTTAAATCTGGTAAAAGTATATGCACATTATTGGTAGTGTCATCGTCCGGTAAATTGGCTATCTCCCTTACTGTGCCGCGTGATTTTTTTTTTCTCTTCCTGGTGCTGCCTTTTGGGTTCATCGGCCGTCGACGTAGACGCACCCTTGTTTACGAAACTAATAGTATTGACATGTTGCCCTCCGGCGTTCCGGTTGTATTGTGCACGGGCGGTAACTTTCTAACCCCATTCCCATCTGGGTCTGTTGTCTTCTCTCTCTCTCTCTCCGACTTTCACCTTCTGCTTTCGCTGCATACTGAAATTCTTTGTTATTGCATGGTCGAATCTGTGTGTATTCGACGATCAATGACTCGAAATTCGGAATCGTATTTATACCTCTCGTAACAACAGCTAATTGTACGTCATGCCCGAAATGACGTGCAATCTTATGGATCAATTGTTTATCAGTTATCGTAGGCGTCAGTTGTCTACTTTCTAAAAGAATACGCTCGATATATTGAATAGAGCTTACTTGTCCGTGCCAGTCAAATCTCCCATACTCAAGGTGGTCTCTAATTTCGTCTTGATGTTCTTGCCCCCAGTATTTTTGCGTAAAGGCTTCCCTAAACTCTTCAAAGGTAGTTACCTGGTTCCTGATGACTCGCCACCAGATACCGGCGTCCATCTCGAGGTGTCTACCAATCCATTTGATACTGTCATTAGGATAATATGTCTCCTGTAGTTCCGATAGCTCCTTCAGGAATTCCATCGGATATCTATCGGTCCCATTATACTTAAGATCGTGGTGTTGTGGTCCATTGGTTCTGTTTCCGTTCCCACACTCACCTTCAATTAATTGTCTTTGCAGTCATTCTTGTGTTTCTCTCATTTTTGCGATGTGGCACTTCAGTTCTTCAATGCGTACGGTTTTTTCTTTAGACGTTTCGTCCAATTCCTGTTCTGTTGAGCGTTGTTTGTTATCGACTTCTTCAAGTTTCTGTTTCATGATGTCATTCGTGTGGCACTGCTCCTGCTGCTTCTGTTGTATTGTTTCATGAAGTTCGGCTGCTAACTCTTCCTGTTTTTTATTACTGTCTTTTATGTGCATTTCTATTTTGTTGTGAATTCGTTTAATGCTTGTCTGAGTGCTCTGGATGGCTCCTTTCCACTCTTGGCGGTCTGTTTCACGTGCCTCCCGCATCTCTTCATGCTTCTTATCTGCGTCTTCCCGCAATTCTTTGAGTCTTCTTGCTTCTTTTGCATTTTGTTAAACTTCTCCTCCCAGGTATGTCGGTATTCACGTAATTCCGACCGCATCTGCACTATTTTTTCAGCTACCTGTTGTTTCTTTTCTTCTTTGTTTTGGTCGAGCTTCTCGCTCTGTTTTTCTAGTTTCTCGTTTATTAATCTATTATTTTCACTTTGTTTATCGATTTTTTCATTGATTATTCTATTATTTTCATCCTGTTTATCAAACTTTTCGTTGATTAATGCTATTAATGTTTGTAGGCTCACTTCTTGAGGTCTAGGCGTCGGTCCCCGCGCCCTGTCATCTGGAGTCTCCACCACGCTGTCTGGATCGCTAGGTGTGTTGCCCTCCTCGGTATTAGGCATTAGGCATACCTAACTGATTATTAATCTCAAATTCCACACTGTCCGAATTGCTGGCCATCTTTGCCCTACTGCGCGTGATCATTCAAACTAGCCTCTACACTACGAATTATTTTTATCTTACTCTAGGTTAATCTACTCTACTGCCTGCTCTTTACCCACACTTATACGTGATATTCTATCGCGTATCAAGCCCCACGTTGGGCGCCAATTAATATACGGTGTAATTAATTAATTTGTGAATTCTTAATTACTTTAATTGTTAATTATGTATTGATTAATGAGTATACCCTTCATAGGCCACTTATCACAATGTAATTAAGGTACAAATCTATTAATTACTCAGGTTGCTTCTTTAAGATTAATATGGTTCTTTATTTAATTGGTCAATCACTAATGTAGATAGAATCGTGAGTTATCGCCATTACGACTGTATAAACAATATGTTAAATAAGATTTTAGTTCTCATGAGTATTTATTCAATACACATTAAAATTTATGTGGTTATAATAGTGATTTGAATTGTGAATTACACTGGGTTTTCTGATAATGATGAACGCATTATTGATTGCTTAGGTACTAATTTATTATATGTTAAACATTTCGTATTTAATAACAAACATATATATCTTCCTGGTACCTGTAAATACATACAACAAACAAAACATAAATTCCTCCTTAATTGCTCTCTGAAATATATACAACATATATAAAATACATTCAACAAAATCAAATAATATTTACTTTATCTAATATGTTCATTCACCCAGATGGATTGGCTTTAATAGATCATGATTATATGTTTGAATGCAACCCCTTTTTAATGACTTTTCTCATAATTACTCAGGTTAGATACTTGGAAAGAGACAGGACAGTAGTTTGACTATACTAACAAGATCATAAATTGTTACTTGGTAAGAGTTTATCCGTTATTTCCAACGGTGTTATATCCCAGGTGATGACGATCGTTGAAAATGCTGCTCCATTGAATAATGATGATGATGATCACTTTCACTGCTTATTTGCACTCGCGTCGTTAACAGAATAGTGTGTTATGTTATTCAATGTTCGGACACTTCACTTTGTCTCCGCGTATAACCATGCTTGCTTAAGTGTTCTGTGTGTATCTTTGTGTGACTACACAAGGTATTATTGTGTGGTTGTCTAATAGTTCTTTTGAATAAGAGTGTCTTGGTTACAGTAATTTATGGATATTATTGTATCGTTCACGCACATTGTGAATTATTGTTCGTTATACTGTTTCTAAGTCGCAAACAATTATATATATTTTTAGTTAAATAAAGTTCAATTCACCATTCCGCGTACTTAAGAATTCACGGTTGTTCGATATACCGATTCACTTCGAAATTCACGTGACTGTTCTTGATATAAGTACGACACTTAATAGACTTATGTGATTGTTTGTAACATTATAAAGTTAATTACGAGAGTTAGGTGTCTCTCAAATACTTTTATAGTCCGGAAATTATAAGATTCTTCGCGAACTGTTTGATAAGTTATGTTAGACTCTCAAAGTTTCTCAATAAGACTGCGTCGCGAACGACTCAAAATTATTATAAGACTCCTCGCGAACTGCTCGAAATTTTATGTAAGACTCTCGAAAATTATTATAAGACTGCCGAAAATTGTTATAAGACTGCCTTGTCCCGCGTCGGACACTTAGTTTTTATCAACGTCTCCCTACTAGATTTTGGTCTCTGGCTTGTCCACGCCTAAGATTACTATGATAGGCTAAATCACTACCCTCTCTCGAAGTCTTTTCCCACCATTTCGAAGTCTTCCAGTCTTCTACCCTCTGATTTGTTCTTCTCCTAGTTGCTATGGAAACTGGCTTCTCTTTCGCTCCCTCTCGTGAAATACTTTGTTCTGATAGGTAGCTAGATATGTCCTTTGTATCGTCTTGTCCAGGCGTCACTCTTGTTCTGAGAAATGCAAGCCATTCCCCGCATGTCAGTCAACTCATTGTTTCGAGTTTCCAGCAAGGGTTTACTCTAACATCTCGGGTATTGTTCGTTTCTGAAACTCTGCGTCCTGGCAATTAACCGTTTTCCATCCAGTGTAAACAGCTGCAACCTCCACGCTTTCTCGTTGTAAATCTCAGCTTGTCACTTAGGCGTATCTCCCGCTGTGTAACGACGCTGGCTCTCTTCATAATTTGTTGTTCGGATCGTTTCTAAAGACTGCAGTACATCCTCAATCCTTTGTCCCTCGACTCGTTTTTTGTAGTGACCTCGTTTCTTAGTTACAACCTTAAATGTGTCCTCGCTTCGATTCTGCGTAGACGTACGACTGAGCCCAAGTACATTGTTCGGTTTGTTACGGTGTCATAATTCTCCGTTGGCACACTCCTGTCAACTTGAGTCGTCGTTCCCATTGTTGCCTCGTGCTGAACACTCTTCTATTGTCTGATATGTTGTTAGTTGTCACCTACCCCAATTAACGTTGTTTATGGCTCTGTTCTTAGAGTCACTGCCACCGCAGCATGTGAACAGACTGGTCAAGAAGGAAAATTAAATTTTTAATTTTTTGATTGCTATATCACCTAATGTGCTAATATGGTTTATAAGTACATATTTTTCTATAGAGATGCTGAAGCAATCCTGACTGAGCTATTCTAGATGCACAGTTCCATACCAAAGAAAATATAGTAGAATTTTTTACAACTTGTACGAGAGCAGTACTCTTCCTAGCATTCATATTTTATCTAAAAGTTGATATGCCATAAACTAATGTATAGTGAACATATTTTTCATGGACTGTATATATTTCGTGTGCAGAAAATGCAGCACCTTAAACAACAGTATACTGCACAACTGCAGTTTTATGAATGGATTAATATGAGTTGTTGCAAGTCTTCACAATTTCTGTTTATGGTTGAAACTACTTTTATCCATGACGGAATCAACAATACCTGAAAAACTCATTGGTGGTCAAAAAAGAATCCAAATGGTACTATAGATATGGGACAGGATTGAATATTTCTACTGTCAATGTAAATATAGGATTAGAAGCGACCAAGTTCAGTTCAGTTTTGGATCTGTGATATTTGAGTACATTATCAGTGTTATTGTGTAAAGAAGTGATTATTGTGGATAATTCAGTGCGACATTGTTAATGAGGTGGCCAATCTTCTTTAGCTGGAGAATTGTATATGAGTGTCTTTATTTATTGTTAACTGTAATTAAAGTTGTAATTAGCGATTTTATCTGGTTGTCAACATTATACTTAATATATACAAGTAAGCATTAAGTACTGCTGACACAGGTTTTATGTAGACCTTCAGCTTCTGACATGAAACTTTGTATGTTTGTATATTTTATTAATTAACCCAAAACACAAGGAAATAGAAATTCAGTTTGTTAACATTTACAATTATTTATTAAACACTTTATTACTTGCAGTAACAGTTAGCTTATAATTTAAACATATATTACTATATTTATAATACAAAATTATTAGAACAATCATTTTATTAAAAAAAGTCACTCTACATTATATTTAAATATATGACATTAACTTACAACTATTTGTGCGTTTGCGTTTCATATAAAATAAATACATTATATGTAATTATAATTATAATAGTATGCAGTATGTATAATAAGCCAAATAGTGAAGATAATCACATCTGTTATTTATATAAGTCACTTACATTATTAACAAGTATGCGTGTGTGTTTGAAAAGTTCTTCTTAATAATGTGAATTTTTTCTTATTTATATGTTAGCAGAATTACACCAAGTACATTTATTAATATTTAAGGCTACTTACAATATATGGTACAAAAAATACAATTTGGATTTGCACCACTTTTAACATGACGCATCAAGTTCACTGTTTAGTTTTATGTTTTACATCATCATTGACATATACTTATGGCTAAAGAAATTCAGTATGGTAGCAATTACAAATTATATATAAGAAAATGCCGTATCATTCACAGTTGCACGTAACACACTACTGGATATCAGAACATTAAAAATACAAGGGATTCACAGCTTAGTTACCAGTGATTAGCAAGAATTTATTTGGAATAACTAACACAAGCTTTCTCAGTACACTTTTAGATACATTTTCTAAAAATCTGGAATGTTACATATGAACATTTTGAAACTGCAGTATGTTTTGTTTAATAAAACTAAATTATATTTCATGTATCATGTAAAACACACACACATTCATTAGTGGCACATGTCTGCCTAATGCTAAATGATGCCCTCCCAGTCTTTTCAGAGCAAATTTTATCCATATAGCAACTTTTGTAACTACCTATCATCTCATAACTACCTTGCCTAGCCAAATGTCCTGTTTCACCACTTCTATTTTTCTCAATTTTGTAGTGACACCATCTGCTCTACATTGGCTGTGTATCCACTTAATTATTTTCCAAAAAATACATAGTGGTTAAAAACACTGTTATTGAAAAAAAAGCAATTGGTTATTTCACACTGCTCAGCATTCCAGGTTGATCTTATTTGATTTTAAGCATTTCACCTCCACTATTTGTTACTATTTTATCCACTCCTTTCATGGCTGTCAGATATTTATCATCAGTTTTTACCTCCTCACATTGTACAACCTGTTCTCTAATTATTCTTGTCTTTTCATATTTATTCTCAGATAAAACTTTACACTTCTGTCACTAAACTTATTAATCCATTTCAATTTTATTTAATGTTTTCCAAATCTTAGATCTGCTAGACACATTTTAATTCCCCTGTTTATCCATCTTAATCATCTCAACATGCCTTTTAACAGTAATATTAACAGCTTTGGTGGGAGAGTTGTTCCTTCACACCACACCCAATTTTTCTATTAGTATTCGATTTGATACCACATGAAATCTGATTTGAGTTAAAAGTTTTATGTACCTTGGAAAGAATTTGCAAATAACTTTCTTATTCCTTGTTCTTATCTCCGGTCTTCATTTTGCATCATAATCCCATAATAAACAAACATCATTAAAAATTTTATATACTAATTAGAGTATCTTTGAAGTTCATTTTTACTTGTTGACTTTTAGTTGCTTTTAAATTCTGTTTGACTAGGTGCATGGTACAAAAAATATGTTAGTGAGAATCTTGGTGAAAATTTATATAGAGATGAGAGCAATGAAATACTGATACTGATACTGATACTAATACTGGATTAAAAAAAAACTTTCCATTTTTGTGTGTTATGGAAGTATATAATTCTATCACTCTGCAGGTGTTTCTTTCCAAAAAAAGTTTGCTTTTATATGTATGAAGAAATACAAACCTTTTTATTTTAACACAAACAAATCTCCTATAACCCTTGATTCTTCTTACAATTTCTGTGGTTGTATTACTTAGTACAGTAGCATTTCTTTGGCTTCTCTGTTATTAACTAGTGGTCTTGTTGTTGTTATTAATGTTTGTGCATATGTGATCTGTTTCAATGAGATGGACTGACGTGCCTTCCTTTGTGTTCTTTGTATCACCATATAAAGGTGCAGCCTGTCTAGCCTATATTTGTTGCTGTGAGCAGTTTAGTTTAAATTTTCTATTGTAGTGTATTTATTGTTCATAGCCTAGAGGTACCATACACATGATTTTCAATAAAGTTTTAATTACACTCTTAAATACGATCGATTTCGGTCATAGACCATCATCAGGTCATATGCTGTACACTGTGGACTTGTGGTCACAATATCGTAAAACAGCCACTATATACAAAAACGAATTCACAGATATTGATTAATGAACGTGAAACGTACATTGGTGTCCAAAGTTTCTCGAGCTCAAGAAATCATATGTATGGTACCTTTAGGCTATGAACAATAAATACACTACACTAGAAAATTGAGATTATAGGTACCATTAGTAAACAATAAGTGTGTGTACATTATAAATATATCACATTATCATCAGTTTCGTTTGTTCAACAGTTTGTGTGTGTTCTGTTTTGTTTGCAGTTCTGTATGTAATACTGTAGCCTACTTTTTCGATTTTCTTGGACAATTTTTCAGTGCAATTTTCAATACAGGTGAGCGTTATGAATTTGTTGTTTCCTGTCTTTTTGTGTGGATTGTTTTGGGTATGTGTAGGAGTCTGTCTATTCATGTTGTCACCTTAGCTAAAGTATTCTTACAACACATTGAACAAACAACATTCCTCACAAATGCTGACAGACACTAACACAAAATATTATACTGGCATACATATATTTACGCTATGTTATTTTACAATCGAAATACCAGACAATGTGAAGATCTGCTCATTTACATAAGCAAAATTAACAAAATGTTACCTTCACTGCTGAGCAGGAAAAAAGAAAATAGCATAAATTTATATTAAATCTTACTGTCATAAAGCTTGAGCACAGACATATATTCAACATTATAAACTACAACTGACCCACTAAAACTCTTGTAAGTACCCCATACAACAGAAACTGTCAGCATTCAGATCCATTGTACACAAGATTCAACTTGCACAGGAACCTATCAGTCTGAACTAAATTAAATTAAATACAAAGCCTTTGTATTTAATCAACGTATTTGTATTTGTATAAATTAACTTTATCAAAGCCAGTGGGTATGACATGATGCTAGTAGACAGACTCCTCTAAACAAAACATGAAACAAACCATAGAAAATCATAACTTGGGTTTTTATCAAGCACATCGAAAAATTGTATCTAATATTCAAAAAATGGATTATTATACTGCATACAGAACCACACAATAAAAAAACAGAACGTATACTATCAAAAAACATGCATCAACAGTTAAAAATACTTCTCATCTACTTGGCATTCAAAAACTAAACTACTACAGTGCAACAAATTCTACACAAGCCAGACAAAGCACAGCTTTAAAAAAAAAAAAAAAAAAAAAAGTATTCAGTCCTCCTGTGGATCAATTTTTGCAAACTAAGTCAATGAAATATATTACACATACACAAAAATTAGACACAATTGAACAACTTGAAATACACAACTGTACAAAATCCTATGGAAACGATATCCTACATGAACACACATACTTTAAAGGACGTTAAGAGATCTGATAACCAATTCAACCAATGGTGATGTGTTTAGCAGCACCAAAATTGACAGTGCACCATTGAAGCTTGTAAAAAGCAAAAGCTGTTCATGTTAGGTTAAATTTAATTAAAATTTTATTCTTGGATTCGTTGTCCATCATGTGTCCGTTACTTAACTAAATACAATTAATTCACTACCGACGCGTCTAAAGAAGCTTTTTAAAAGCAAAAACTGGTTCAGGCTATAAGGTAAAACTTTGTTCCGAGTCGGAAGTGAATTAATTATATTTAAAATTTTATGTATAATATAGTGTTCTGAAGTTGAAAAACTGGATTTTGTATCACAAATTAATTTACTGAGATACTTGTTCTTTGTGACAGCTATTGAAAAACCCATTATCAGGTAGTAAGATCATTTAAAAATACTTTAAGGTGACATCGTACACCCAAAAATAATTTTTTTGACAATTTTTTATTATTATTCTACATGATTTTCTGAACAAAATGGTGTATCATTCATGGTAATCCGATAGACATAAGTACTATTTTTATTTTTTTTTATACAACGCTGCACACATCGTGAAAGTGGTAAAATCGCTATGCAACTCCCAGTTTTGTACCATGTTTCTCTCAACATTCTTTGGATGTTTATTTATTTATTATTGTAGTACGTAGTTTACATTTTGCTAAAAATTTCATTTTACATGTTGGCTACACTGATTCAAGTCAGCTGATACAAATCAAAACAACAAAACATCTGTTCTGTTTGTACTGAATGTGCTATTGTGTTTTGATATAAGTCTGTGATAAAAGTTATTTTTGATTGATAAAAGTGGTTCCATGTTCTTCACATAATGGGAAGGTCCACTAAATTGTTCAAGAAAAGAATATTTACTGGTAATCAGTATAAAAAGGCAGTGCATGTATCGCAACTTATTCAAGTAGACCTAACCTAGAAGCATCTAGCCCTAGCCTTCAAAGTGAAAAGAAAGCTCATTGTGCATCTTCTACAAAGTTAAACTCTGGTATCAATGAAGAATTTCTGCATATTAATAAACCTTCAACTTATTTGGTTTTAGATATTGACATTTTATGCAATCAATTGAAATCTTTTGTTGTTTGTAAAAACTGTGGTGTTGGAAATGTTACATTGAAGGAAGACTTAGATAAGAGGATGGGTTGTGCAAGTCAACTTTTGTTTTTATGTGACAATTGTGGTGTAAATTAGGGTTTCATGAGTAGTGACAAGACAAATACAGGACAATATGATATCAATATGAGGCTTGTATACGCACTAAGATCTGTAGGAAAAGGACACAATGACACCAAAATGATATGTACACTACTTGATATTCCTGGTCCCCCAACTAGGTTTATGAAGTACAATAGAATTATAGCAACGACAATAAAAAAGGTTGCTGAAAAAAGTATGATTGAAGCTGTACAAGAGGTTGTAGATAAAACAGAAAACAACCATCTCACAGTAGCCATTGACGGTTCATGACAAAAAAGAGGCCATACCTCCCTGAATGGAGTTGTTACTGCAACTTCAATCGAAACTGGCAAAGTATTAGATGTACATGCTCTGTCTAAATACTGCCAAGGATGCCAATTGGCTAAAGAGCACCTGAAAGAAAAGCATGAATATTACTGTGAACTCAACTATACTGGAAACAGTGGAGGAATGGAGATTGAAGGAGCACGGGCCATTTTTTTCTTGGTCGATGATAACGAGGGGTGTACGCTATCTTACTTATCTCGGTGACGGCGATTCTAAGGGATATGCAGGTGTGTGTGAAGATGAAACCTATGGTCCTGATGTTGAAATTGAAAAAGCTGAGTGTATTGGTCATATACAAAAGAGGATGGGTTCTAGATTGCGTAAGCTTTGTAAAACTGTAAAAATAGGAGAAAAACTTAGTGACGGCAAGCCTCTTCGCGGAAAAGGAAGGCTAACAGATTCCGAAATTAACAATCTTCAAGTTTACTATGGTAAAGGTATTCGTGAAAATTGTCAAGATGTTGGTCAAATGAAGAAAGCTATATGGGCTATTTACTACCATAAGATGTCTACAGACGAAAAGCCAATCCACAGCCTGTGTCCAAAAGGCGAGGACTCATGGTGCGGTTATAACAGAGCACTTACAAAAGAAAACTATACACACAAACTTTCTCTTCCAATGTCAGTATTAGAGAAAATAAGACCAATTTTCAAAGACCTATCCAATGAAACTCTTCTGCATCGGTGCTGTTTGGGGAAAACACAAAACCCAAACGAGTCCTTCAATGGATTTATTTGGAAGAGAATACCAAAAACTGTTTTTGTTGGGATAGTTACACTAAACATAGGGGTGTATGATGCTGTGCTATCATTTAATAAAGGTGCATTGAGTAAGGTTGATGTCTTGAAGGCACTTGGACTTAAATACAGTGATAACTGCAAGGTGCGGCTACAGCAAATAGATATGAAAAGAATACGAGAAGCCGGAAAAAAATTTACAGAACTCGAAAAAACTAAGAGAGAGAAGCAGAGACATGAAAAAAGGAAGAAGGAACAAAGTGAAGAAACAAAAGACTATGATTCAGGCATGTTTTAATGTAATTTTGTTGATTATTCATGAATACAGGTATATTTTAAATTAAAACGAGTTTCCTGAAAAATTGCCTTATTTTACTACAAATGTACCTTTATCTCAAAATGTACATGAGATATTCACTTAAAATTTTTACTGTAGTTGGCGGATACCTACATACATATGCTGAAGCAAAATTATTTAAATGCGTGTACTGAAAAAATAAATACAAACATATTTCATATTAAAAAAATAAAGTTTTTTGGAACATTTTTCAAAAAATAGGTTTAGTACAAAAAAATTTCAGACTTTTATCTTTTATAGTTCTTGAGAAAAAGGTACAGGAACTTTGCCAAAATAACATTGCCAGTATAGAGAGTATGATGTCACCTTAAATATACAGATTCTTTAAAATCTCTTTTTTTTTGTTTCTTTATTTTATTATGATAGAACAATTCTATAACGATCTTAAAATTACTTTTCTAGAATGACTATTTCCAAAAGGTATTTAAATGAGCACATATGCACAGATATTAAGAGAGGGAGTAACCCTCATGCTAACATATAACCCAATGCACAAACTAAACATATTGCTACCAAACTAATGCAATTACATATTCATTTAAATTACAAGTAAAACTAGAATGATAATTTGTTTTATACATTTTGAAAATTGTTTTAACAGATATCTAGAATCTAGTCAAGTTTTCAGTAAAATGTAAATAAACTTAAAGCCTCTAATAAGTGCAAGATTAATGCCTGAAAATTAGAAATGGTTATATTTTAAACCATCATGTTTCAACAAAATGAAATCTAAACTGATTATTTTCATATTTAGAGTAGAATATTAGTAAAAATGGCTAATTTATAGTAAAGTGCAAATACTAGTTGTGAATATAGAGAGTTACAGGAGCATTGTAGCTTGCACATGTTGCATTCTGCCTCACTCTGAAATGTATTACAATGATCACAACCATCAGTAGATTATGGGACTCAAATACAAGGAATGCACTTATGTACACTGTGTTTAGGCAAGAAGTTTTGCCTTTTTTCTCATGCATTTTCAACGCTGTTTGTAGCTAGTATCACCCACTCTTCCACATGAGTATATTAAATCTCTTCTTCACTTTCCTGGTAATATGTACACTTGAACAATGGAAGGCAGGAATTTTTTTTAATATCTTTCTTACCATAATAGTGACACCAACAATTCCCCCCCCCCAAAAAAAAACAAGACGAAAAAATAAGTATATTTACTGTTCATAATGTTTTCATAATACAAATGTAAAATGTCAGCATTAACAAAAATATGAAATTCACACAAAAACAAATGATTAGACAGTTGTTAGTATATAAATTTGAAGTTAATTATGACACACATAGTAACTTATAAATATAATACTTTAAATGTTTAATATCATAAATATTATCACAGTTAAGGTATCATCAATATAGATGCATGCATGTACATGACATACATGTATGCTCATGAAGGATGAGCCAATAGAACAATGATTTTCAAATTTCAATAATTTTTTATTCATCACTTAACAAAAAGAACATATTGCTAAATTTATAGCATATTGCACAATATATATAAAACAACACTTAATCATACCTATAAACAAAACAAAAAGGTCTGAACATTATGTTCTGAAGGTGGCTATCAGTTCAGTTCACATATTCTCTAATTTGGATTTTTTTATATGATGTAACAGGAATTGCAGTAAACTTTGTTACAAACTTTTTTTAGTGTTTCCATGTTTTGTAGGGGTGGATCACTGACTACCTCTTCAAATACCCTACAAGAAGAAAAACATGCTGTTAAATCTAGCAAACTTACAGACCATGGAATGTCACCATATCACTTGTTTTGGAACAAATGCTGAATTGCATTTGTTGATTATTATTTTGTAATCAGTGTTCCCAACATTGTGTTTGGAATGATTTCAGGTTCCTCTGCTATTTGAAGAGACAAAAATCTGTTAGTGATTGTATTCAGATATATTGTTCTGATGTGACTAACGGAATAACAATTATTGTCCCCAAAGAAGTATGGACCAGTATTCTATAGCAACATACATGACATTCAAGAGCTGGCAGAAAATTCATACAGTTCAATATTTTCACCCAACTCGATTTATCTCCTTTTACTTGAATTTTGTATCATTGTAGGCTTAAATTTTTATAGAGAATCCCCACACACTGGCATTCAATAAGCAAATGAAACTATGATGATGGGTCAATGTTTAGGCATGTGTAGGATACCAGCTCTTAAAAGGCAGTGCCTTCAGGTGCTTGCAAATTTCTTTTCAACACAGAACCAGTTATGTCAAAATTATGAACCCAGATTTTAACATGTGCCAATGGTACTGTAGCACTGTGATGGATACAGAAGTCACATTGAAACAGCAATTGTTCAACCACAAACTGTTGCCGTTTTGAAAATGTAGGTTGTTCACCTGTCCAGCGTTACATAATAACTATAAAGGTCAATTTCTACCAAAATACACAACTCTTACTGGGGAAACACACTATTTACTATCGCCCATTTTATAAAATATGTAAGTACACATAATTCAATTCAGAATCTTTACATAATATTTTTAAAACTGTAAACAAATGATAAAACAAACAACTAATAAAACTGTACTTTTAAAAAGCATATAACTGAAAATGCTACAACTAACTGTGCCCAAGTTCTGGACTACAACCTATTCCTGTTTCCATTTCTCCTATCACACAAAAATGGAACACTAACCATACACATGACTTTTGTTGAGTGAATCTATAGTAATATTAAAACTAGTTTGGTATTGACAGATGGAACTGTTGAGTAAACAGCTGACTGCTACGTGCCTCTTAACTAATTGCCGTACTCGAAACTGTAAACAGTAACTGTAGCAACGCACCCTGTTGCCAAGATATCCCACACGTGCTGTTATGAAAAACAGTGTGGAACGTCACGTCACGGAGTAAACTGTTGTAGGTTCTATGTAATGAAGTGTGTTTGTTAAGAGTGCTGTTTTCGGTTACACTTTGTGATTATTCGTGGGAATTTGTTAGTTTAATACTTAAATAGTTGTGTTGCAGACACAAGTTTATTTTTAACTAATTCTAATTACTTTTACTAATTTTTATGACTAATTAACTAAGTGTAGTGAAAACATGTGAATCAATTATTAACTAAATAAACGTAAGCATGTTTAAATAACATGTTTACCTAAGTATAAGTTTATTTTATTTTTTGTCATTTTATGGAACTTTGTGCGTGTGATTTTTATTTTAAAACAATTTTATAAATATCTACATTTTTAAATTTCGAATTCTTTAAAATATGTAACAGCTTTAACCTATGTGTTTATTTTCAAATAGAAGGTATGTCTGAAAGTGAGGAAGCTGGGAAAAAGTGTGGTTGACCACAGATACACCCGGTAAAAGAGAAAACACGTATTTCCGGTCATGTAGTACCAATCTCGTTTGTTCTGTAAGAGATTATTTCGAGAAAGAGAAAGAACATGGTGGGCCTCTGATTTCAGTTAGTCAAGTTGTCGATAGAACAGCGGCTACACTCTCTATAAGTAAAAATACAGTTGTAACGATAGGTAAGGAGAAGTTTAAAAAAAGCGAGGAAGCAGGTCCTTCTAAACTGGAAACACCAGGTAAAAAAAGACCGATAGAAAAATGTGTTACTAATCTGGATACTTTTGTGGAAGATGGAATCCGTCGCCACGTATATGAATATTAGAGTCGTAAAGAGTATCCTACAATAAAAACGCTACTAGTTACTCTTCATGATGCAGAGCTTTTCACTGGTAGCCACTCGTCTTAACGGTCCATAATTAAAAACTTGGGATTTAAATTTATTACCGTTTCGGGTAGAAAAGTATTAATGGAGCAACAACACACAGCTGCTTCTTGCTGTAGGTTTCTTAAAAGTGTAAAACATGAAAATTTTAATAACATGTCTGGTTTGACAAAACATGGGTGAATGCAGGAGATTCTTTAAAAAAGTGTTGTTCTGTGGCGGGAACTACACCAGTGCAAATTGGAAGAGGTGGAAGACTTATAGTTATCCATGCCAGAAATTCTCAGAGGTTTATTCCCAATTGCCTCCATGTATTAAAATCGAGAAGACTTCTGACTATCATGAAGAAATGAATCACAATAAATTAAAAACATAGTTTGACGAATTCCTGTTAAAGAACATTCCGCCCAATTCAGTGATCGTAGTGGACAACTTGCTATACCATTCAGTGATTAAAGACAAGGCTCCAACAATGGCTTCAAAAAAAGAAGAGATGGTTGAATGGTTAAAATGTCAAAAAATTTCATTGCTAGAGGATATGAAAAAGGCTGAGTTGATGGAGTTAGTACTAACTACTTAACAAGTCAAAGTTTCCAGTGTATATGGTTGATGAGTTGGCTGAAAGTTATGGTCATGGAGTCATCCGGTTGCCTCCACATCATTGTCACTTTAACACCATAGAACTAATATGAGCCAGGGCTAAAAAATATGTTGCCACAAATAATACAAATTTCACAATGACTGAAGTTGAAAAATTAACAAATGAATACTGGAGAAGATTGGAAGAAGGTAGTCAAACACACCAAGTCAGTTATTGAAGACACATGGAAAAATGAAGGTATAGTGGAACAGCAGGTGGAAGAGTTGATAATTTCTGTGAATTGTTCAAGTGAAAGTGAATCAGTTGAATCTGAAGACAGTGATTCTACATTAAGCGGAGTTCACCCATTATAAACGTTAAGTTTTATTTTGTTTAATTTTAGAAGTAATGTTAAATATAAAATTGCAATATAAAAGTATTACTTTAATTTTTAACTAAACGAAAATTAGCAAACCAAATATTATAGTCCAATATTACAATTTCTATCAATTATACATTATTATTTCACTATATACAGGCAGTTTCATTTATGAAGAATTCACAAATATTTATGCTTGCTTAATACCAAATTATCTGTATTTAATAAGTTGATGATATAATAATAGAGTACAGTAGACTCTCAACTATCCGACCTAATGTGGCGGTCGGCCGGGTCGGATAGCAAAAAAGTCGGATACACCGGAGCCGTAGGCATACCAGCCTCTGTAAGGTCAATGACCGCCACCCTATTGCGTTGAATGTACTTGTTGCTATTTGGATGCGTACGTCATATCAGTTTGTCCTTATAAATGACGTACAGTAATAAATGAATTAGAAAGAAATGAAATAAGAATTCGCAACTACAGTA
This sequence comes from Magicicada septendecula, assembly GCA_034769895.1. Taxonomy (NCBI): domain Eukaryota; kingdom Metazoa; phylum Arthropoda; class Insecta; order Hemiptera; family Cicadidae; genus Magicicada; species Magicicada septendecula. The sequence continues at coordinate 210,571,136 of CM068371.1, forward strand.
TCTTTCACAAAACCTTTATTTGAAGGACGAAACAAAATGTGTAGTTAACAATAAGTTGAATGAGTTTTACTATGAGTTTTAATTTATACGAAAGCTTTCAACCAAATTAGTTGTTAATATAAATCAAATTATAATAACCTAAAACTACGTACTGTATAATGAAAGAACAAGTGAAACTTACATTGTCTAAGGTTTGAAAAAGTCTGTAATTGAGACCTGCTTCTTTCCTCGCATTAATGTCCTCGCCGCTATATCCTTCCACTTAGTAAACATATGATGTCTGCTGGTGTTGCTTCTTCTTGCTGGCCAATGTATTCCACTGCCGTCTCAATCGCCTTCAGGCCTTCGGAGTGGGTTATACGATTGGAGGGTTCATCACCTTGTTCCTCTTCAATCGGCTGTTCATTTAATACCACCGCTACAATATCTTCGTCTGCAATTTCTTCGATTTCGTCCTTTGCCAACCATTCTGTGATGTCTTCCAATGAAGCTTCCTCACATCCGGGAACTTTTTCTAACAGCGATACAAGCGCAGTGTTATCAGTTGCATTTTCCACATCACATTGCTGTTCTACCTCTTCCCACTTATCACTGGCTCTGTGATCCAGCAAAATTTTCCACGATCGCACAAGTGTTAAAGATGGAATTTCATCCCATGCCTTGGACACCCATCTGATGACGTCAAGCATGTCTACTGACTGTAGTGCCGTCGCAACTTCTGTATTATCAATTGTCGCGATGATATAGCTTAGTAGCCTACGTCGATATTTCTTTTTCAAAGCTTGGAGCACTCCCTGATCCATTGGCTGACATATAGATGTAACATTTGCAGGCAAGAACAAAGCTTTTATGTCTCCATCTTTTAAGTGGTCATTTGCTGGATGTGAAGGAGCGTCATCCAAAACTAGAATTGCTTTCCTTGTTAAATTGTTTTCAGGTAAATGTTTTTCAACTTGTGGCACAAATTCCTGTTCAAACCAATTTTTGAAAATTTTTCCATTCATCCACGCCTTTTTTTGATGGGTATAATGCAGGGGCAAAGAACTTAAATCTTTAAGATTTTTAAAAGCCCTAGGCTTGCGAGATTTTCTAATCAAGGTCAGTCTCAACTTGTGGTTTCCGGTTGCGTTACTACAAGCTAAAACTGTAACACAGTCCTTGCTCTTCTTGAACCCTGGTGTGGCCTTTTCCTGTTTAGACGCTAGTGTTTTAGATGGCAACATACGGTAATTCAAGCCCATCTCATCAGTTGTACACTTGTTCTCCGGAAATACCTTCCTTATCAAGCAGGTCAAAAAAGTGTTTTTTAAAGTCAGGGACAGTGTCCTTATTAGCAGACAATGCTTCACCACTAATCGTCATCTGACGAACACCAAAACGTTTCTTCCAGCGATCAAGCCACCCGTCACTGGCAGTAAACTCACCATCGTCTCCTTCGATCTGTTTTTTAAACTGAATCACTTTTTCTTGGAGCAAGGGGCCTGAAACCGTCAATTCTTTCCCCTCACATTTTCATACCACAGATATAAAGCCTCTTCAACTTCCACGTTTTCGTTTTTGCATAGTTTTTCTAACTTTCATGCCACTGCCACTTGCTTGCTTAGAACACCATTTTTCAATCTCTGCGCGATTTCTTCACCAATCACCCACAGTAGTTTTTCCAACTCCTAACTCCAGTGCAATTTTGTTTACCGACTCACCAGAATCCATTCTTTTTATTGCTTGCAGTTTTTCTTCCAAAGTTACTACCACTTTCTTTTGTTTGTCACCCATATTTCACTTAAAATTAAAAGCCACCAACAATACTGTATACACACTTTATAACAAATTAACAATCCACGAACGACTGAACCGCACGGACTGACTTCTGGATACAGACTGACTGATGCACCTGTTACACACTCAAGTAGGAACACGAAACTTTCCTGTCACAACATGAATCAATTGGCGTACTGTATTGGTAACTGGTGATTCACGCGTAAGCGCCTTCACCCGCATGGCGGGATTGCTCACATGACGTTTGAAGGCGCTAGTAATCGGGTCGGAAATACTGCATACGTACCGTACTCAAAAAATACCTTTTTTTTTTTTGAGTAGAGCGGGTCGGATAGGCCGGAGGTCGAATAGTCGGGAGTCGGATAGCCGAGAGTCTACTGTAATTATTTATTACGTTTTTCGAGTAAACTATTATGATATTAAATCCATACCAAAATATTAAGTAAGATCTCAAATTACCAGAGCTGGACTCAACTGGAATTTGTATAACACGATTCATGTCATTTCACAAGAAAAAAGCTTTTTATGCGATTGTAAACAGATTATTGTGCACTATGATTAAGGTAATGTACAGTATAATATGTATATGTTATTGCAACTATAGATTAAATAATCGTATTCACTACGATACAAGCTACGCAACTTCACTACAAAAGCATCTCTGAATGTCTTACTGTAATTAAAAGTACATTAAGAGATATCATATTACGTTTTAAAATTTAATGAAAAGCATTGCTCATTAAACAGTGGATGTTTATATAATATTATAATATCATCACGCGACGATGGACGCCGACCATCTGAGAGACTGCCCGGCCTTGGACCACACCCCGTCCAACGAGGACACCGAGATCGCCGAAGCCCGATGCTACTGGTCAGCGCGTCGCCTAATGGCTCAACAGCCAAGGGTGGGCGTTGGCTAGTAAGTAAGTTAAACAGTGGTAATTCTGTTCATGTTTTAAAAGTAAACTGTTTTGAAAAGCCGTATTAAATGACCTTGGGCATGAATGTGTTGTAAGTTGTTAGTACGTGAATCATTGTTTCATGTTTATCCACTTGTAGAAACCACGTGGTCAGAAGGTAGCAACGTTGTTTCCGTTTCATTAGAAGCGTCAATACCAAATTAGTTTTAATATTACTACAGTACAGTTTGTATAATACTTGCCTGCATTTGCTACATAATTTAAAGCACAATATATAAGAATATGAAAGGCAGTCTATGCTTTGTATGAGACAGTAGCTGGAGCTAAATAGTATCTGTTACCATTCACTTTTCTGATGTCTTAACTTGTATCCATAGATGTCATATTAAAAATGTTTAATGATAATGAATTATTGTTATTCTACAAAACTGAACATCCAGTTGTATTCATAAATTAAAAAAAACATGAAAAATGACTTTTTACTTCCAACGCGTTTGTCCTTAGTACCATGATCTAGTTTTTTATTATTGACTTATAACAAATTAATATAAGTTTTATAAGAGAACGTGTATCATGAATGCTTACTAATTGATATCAAACATTTGTGAGCTAATCTAATACAGTCTGAAAGTAGAATGTACAAACTCTGCGTTTTCCAAAAGACTTTTGTCCATGTGAACTGTTTGTCATTAACACGGCTGTGTACAGTACAACTGGCCATGAAATATTCATTATTATAATTCTAAATATTGTAGACGTAAGTGTGACTTTATATGTGAAAATATGTCACAGAAAGACAAAGATACTGTAACCAATGACTGCCTTTATTTTACCTTTCACATGACAGCAACTGACCTAGCAAGGACCTGAAAACACGATCCAAGGTTATTTCTTCCTCTTAACTATTACAAAAATGTTAAAAAGATAACTCTTGTGAAATTCTAATACATTTACACCTTAACAATACTTCTTTTCTAACCAAAATCCATCAGCTATTTTAATTTAAAACTTCTGGAACAACTTGTAATTTACGCCTTGCAACAGAAGTATATGGCCACTTACTATTTACATCACACCACGTTAAACATACTAACAGTATGCTGATAAAATTTGAGTTTTAGGATATATTTCACATGAAAGATAATTGGGAAACAGATTAGGAAAACATCCACTCAAAAAATAGATATTAGGAATTCCAAGTTCTGAAAATTTAGTTTTGTAAAAGTGGCTGATGATACAGTCAAGAACTTTCTGTTTGATTTCTAATGTGCCTCATATTGTTTGTGTACACAGGCTGTGAGCACAATATCATATTGAAAAGCAAGTATTTAGTACTTTGTGATTTTAGTTAAGCAACATCAAAATAAAATAAAATAATCATTGCTCTCAGCACTCAATACTGTATCTAAATACTGCTACAATGTGTAATTTCAAAATTCAGCTCTACTCTAAAATAATATAAAACGGACATTTGTACATACACAATTTTGAATTTAAACGATCAAATGGAAGAGAAATTATAATTGTACGAGGGTCATTCAATAAGTAAACAGACAAACAGTTGTAGAAAAGAAATTAATTGTAGCAGTTGATTGAAACTTTCAGGAGTGTTACCTGGCAACGTTGTGAGTTTTGATCAGCTGTTCAATAATATATAAACATAACCAATACAGTTTTATTTACGATGGCATGTCCTCTTGAGAACAGTACTTTCAAAGAACAGCGTTCTGTTATAAGATTTTTGGATTTGGAACCACTAACTTGGATTCACTATTTTGAACCTGAGTCAAAGTGACAAAGCATGGAGTGGAAGCATCCCAGTTAACCCACCAAATAGAAATTCAAACCCAGCCATCGGCTGGTAAGGTGATGTTAACCATCTTTTGGAGCTCCCAAGGCCCAATTTTCTATGATTACCTACAAGACCAGCGTACCATCAATAGTCAGTACTATTCTGACATGATTGTGAACAAAGTTAAGCCTGCATTGAAGAAGAAATGTCCGGGATGCCAGAGGAAAGGTGTGATTCTTCTTCACAATAATGCCCGCCCACACACGGCAAAACTGACGCTCGAAACAATAAAAAAAGTAGGTTGGGAGATCCTGCCTCATCCCCCTTATAGCCCTGACATTGCCCCATCAGACTTTTTCTTGTTTGGCCCACTCAAGGAGAGTTTGGGTGCTGTCAAGTTCAACAGCAATGAAGAAGTGAAGGAAAAAGTCCAAAACTGGCTTTGACATCAAGGTAAAGAATTCTTTGCTGAGGGAATAAAAAAGCTTGTAAAGAGATGGGACAAATGCATAGACGTTGCTGGAGATTACGTTGAAAAGTAAAAAAAATTGTATTGATTGAATAAAAAGTTTTGCTCCACAGCTGTTTGTTTGTTTACTTATTGAATGACCCTCATATATTCTCATACAATCTGATTACAGAGATGTTCTTGCTGTTGTAAAATGGGAAATAAAACAATCATTATTACTGTGTTTTATGTGATACTAATAAATCTTTACCAGACAAGTTCCACAATAAAATATAGTTAAAACATTCTTTTTTCCTGTTACAATATGGATTCTACAATAATAATAATAACTGCACATAGTATTTTTTATGGTACTGGAAAATGTATAAGTAAATATTTCTATGTTCAGAAAGCACACAGTCACTTAATTTTGCAACTAAAATAATGACTTGTACTGAAGTAACAAATTCATAGAAAAGAAACTGTACACCAGCTGTCCCATAATCCGAACTATGAACTGCAAAGTTCTCTATAAGTTTTTATTGTGCATTGACACGTGTGTTAAGTCCATACAGAGACAGGTCAAGGAAAGCAGAACAGGAGTCAAGAGGATCCATTAGTCTTCTATCAGAGCACATATTTTGTCACACATACATGTATGTACTTTAATATCACACACACACACACACACACACACACACACACACACACACACACGCACGCACGCACGCACGCACGCACGCACGCACGCACGCACGCACGCACGCACGCACGCACGCACGCACGCACACACAGTAATTATAAAGGATATATTGCAATTATATATCTCTATAGGAGAGCAATAAATAACTTTACAGAGCAATTTTCTTTCCATTTTCCATATTGTAGTAATGCAAATTCAAGACACAAAATTGACTCTACATTCTCATAACATTAAAACATTTAAATATTAATAATCAATTTAGAAACACACACAGCTTTTACAAACTATGAGTCAGAATTTGTAGCAATAAATGGTAAGAACATACTAACATTTTCATCAAAAGAAAAGAAGGCCTCTGAAAACATTTTTATAATTAACAGCTAATACTGTATTATAATTTTCTTTTGTTCATTGTCTGAAATTAATTTATCATTACTAGCTAATTTTAAGTTTTGTTGTTCCACCTAAATATTTTATATTGTAGGGTGATATAAACCAGATATAAAAGATATTATTAGCATTTTTCACATTTGTTCGCTACAAATTTATTTAACATTTACCACAGTAAACATAAGTATAATAAATTAAGAATGTTTTGCTTAACAAACATTTGATTTTATAAAGAAAATGAGTTTTTACTTATACATATAAAAATAATCAAACATCAACAAATATCAATATCATGCTGCTGCTTCAGAACCAAAATGATGAACACCAGAAAAAAGAAATTTTAATTACCCAGTTTTTAAAGAAAACTACAAATTTATTTAGGAAAATCTGATTATTCTTGGTCAACTGAAACACGATGAAAAGTGAAATTAAAAATTGTACAGATATTTTTTTAACTCTGATAAGACCTCTGATAAGGCAGTTTAATGATTTTGGTGCTGCATTACAGGAATAAGGAAAAACACTCATTAAAAAAAAATGGAGAAATTGATTTTCCCAAACCTGCTTGAAGAACTTTTTGTATTTTTTAATAGACAGAACATAAATTATTATTTTTAGAGATGGGTACGAGGACACAATCATAACATTTTATTACTGCATGAGACAAAACATCCTTTTGTTATTTTTGGTGTCAAGCTAAATTGTCTTTTTGACCCCAAATTTAGTAACAAGGTAACTAAATACTATTAAAGTTTTATAATATTAAAGTATAATAGATCTTAACATACTATGAGTTCATTTTATTTAGTTTTCAACACATTAAGACTCAGAAATTCTGTGTTCAAGTATGATTTTTTTTTGATTGAAGAACATCTGGTTGACATGAATTTCTAGTAATAAGATACATAAAGTTTAACATTTGTACTTATGTTGAATAGCCACACACAGACATAAATTTAAACATTCTTCAATTAGCTCTACAAAAGTATACAGAGTAACTGTAAGTATCAACTTATCATTGGAACTGAACTACAGAATGCAGTAAGAGGTCCAAAAATTCAAACTGCCCGAATGTTGTAACACATTTTTTCATACACCTGCATGTTGTATTTTCTAAAAATGCAAGAAATATAAGTAAACAGACTGGATGGTTCACGGGGACACTTAAAATTAGAAATATAAATAATGATAGGTGTACTGAAGTACACAATTAGCTTCTATACACTGAATAATATGTAATAGAGTACACACAAAACCAAGAGATTATCTTTCTCAAGTAAAAATTTTAAACAAAAGCTGTATGCTAATCGATGTTCTACAGTTCTAGACAGACTAATGTCCATCTCTCATGCTGATTAAAATTACTGTATAGTTCACAACAATGAGTGAAAATTAATACCGTATGTTACCAGCTAAAATATTTATTCATATATAACTGGTGCAGCATGTATTTATTCTATTACCTACTTTGAAGTGTGCTTTTTACATAATACAGTACAATTAATCTAAAAATTAATTTAAAATTTTGAAGTCGTGTTAATATAGTAACTCCTATCCAGTATCAAAAAACTCAACCCTGAACTTACTATATACAGGCATTCTTGAGAATTTTTATTTACATTACAAAAAAGAAAATTATTTGCTATATACATACTAACACAAAATGACATGAATTTGGCTCAAAGTTAGTTTTAATTTTTAATGATGTTCAAGCCTTAAATCAAATGGTCAATGTATGAGGAACGTTGAACAATTAAAGAGACAAATAGCTACAGAGGAAAAACAGTTTATTTAATCAGCATGACTATTTTTTTACAGTTGTTTTGATAGTTCATCTTCTTCATTCACAGCACTTAATTAATATTGATTGTTAAACTTTCACTTGTGAACTTACTTTGTTTTTCCCGTACGCGTTTCGGCGTGATGTGCGCCTTCGTCAGCGGTGTGAGACAGTAAATAGTTTCTATATAGGCCAGACGGGAAGATCTTTTTCTTCACGTTACTCTGAATATCTAAAAGCTCTATCCAGCAACAACATACATTCCGCGTTTGCCACACACATACACACAAACAACCACAGCTACACCAACATAGATAATAATCTTGAGATATTACACTACTTGCCTAAAAGTCGGAAACTTAACACAGCAGAACAATATGAAATATACAAACACTACACAACACAACCAAACAATATACTTAACGACCAATTACACTAAAATCACACGCACTCTTTGACACAATTATATATAAAACATACAATAATTTGGATCCCTGCGCCAATTCCCTTCCACCCCCCTCACTCATCCTACCAACCAAAAAACCGTTACAAGTTCCGGACATTCTGTTTCACACCGCTGACGAAGGCGCACATCACGCCGAAACGCATATGGGAAAAAACAAAGTAAGTTCACAATTGAAAGTTTAACAATCAATATTTTTTTACTTTTCAACATAATTCCCAGCAACACTAATACACTTGTCCCATCTCTGGATATGCTTTTTGGGCCTGCTGCAAACAAATCTGTATGTTAATTTTTTCTTTTTGACCTCTTTATTGTCATAAAACTTCGTATCATGTAGCGCCCCTTGAATAGACCAAACAAGTGGAAATCAGGTGGAGTCAAGTCTGGACTGTAGGAAGGGTGAGATAGTCTCTCAAGCCAATTTACTGATGTTTTCATGTGTTAAATGAGGTGTGTGTGGATGGGTGTTATCATGAAGGAAATGATGTCTTTGCGCAGAAATCCAGGACATTTTTGCATCATCTTTACCTTATTGATATATAAGCATGTCAGAGCAGTATGTACTCTTCACTGTCTGCTGATATTCTAAAAATCACAAAAATTAGGTCTTCAGTATCCTGAAAGAATGTCAACATGATTTCCTCATTGATGGTTGGGTTCTGAACTTTTCCTGACAGGTGAACTGTATGATTCCACTCCATGCTTTGTCTTTTGGATTCCAGCTCAAAATGTTGAATCTATGTTGGAATTCTATCCAAAAAGCATCAACTTACTGCATATAGCATTGTTTCAGTTCCATACACACTCAAAGTCTATTGTCTTTGTGATGGCTGGTCAACTCTCTTGGAACTCATCTTGCGCTTGTTTTACACTACTCGAGCTTTTGACTGATAATGTTATGAACTGTGCCAACACTTACTTGTAATTCTTCAGCTATTAGTTCTTGGATGTTTATGCAAGATCCAAGCACTGGAGTTGAAACCTCGATGGATGTGCAGAACAGTGCTTGTCAGTCACTCAAGTTCGACCATTTTTAAACTGTTCTACCCACTTATAAACATTTTTGAGCTTCATACAGTGTTTACCATATTGTTTAGTCACACAAGAGTAAATTTTAATTAGTTTCTAAAACTTCAAGAGGACTTTTGAATGGAAATTTGAGGCTTAAAACAAAATAATTCTAATCAAACAGGTGTTCAGAACTCATATAGGGAAACTAACTTACAATTCTGAAAACTATCATACTCCACTTACAAACTGTTTTTCCTCTACAGCTGTTTGTCTCTTTGATTAATGAATGACCCTTGTATGATTCAATTTGGGAATATTTATTTGCAAATACAGTATTCAAGTTTCATGCTTTAAATTCCAGAACAATAAATACACAAAAAAGTAAAAAATTACAAATACGAAAAAACTGATTGAGATAAGCCACAAAACAGGAATACAATTATACACATATAACAAATACAAAAACCAAATGTGTTACTGACTTAGGCGAGAATTGGAAGAACTACGCATTTATGCCACAACTGTACTTTAAGAAAATTTTATTGTTTCAACTGTTATACAAATTATGGCAAAGCAATTGTTTAATTAAAAATGAAACAACTGTGTAACTCCTTTTACAAAACTTGTAGGTACTGTGAAACACTAGCTGTCCTCGTCCACACACACACACACACACACACACACACACACACACACACACACACACACACACACACACACACACACACACACACACACACACACACACACACACACACACACACACACACACACACACACACACACACACACACACACACACACACACACACACACACACACACACACACACACACACACACACACACACACACACACACACACCTTATTAATATTCTTAATATCTATGCAATGCACAAATAGAAATGTGATACATGCTTCTTGTTGACACAAACTACTCTGAAATTGGGCATTCATGTTTATAAGTTAAAAAAGAAGTACTTTTGATCATTTGAAATAAGACAAACAATTTTAAAAATGAACACTGGTAACTTTCTTATTGCTTTCAGTCTTTCATGCGTAGAAAAGTTCACAGTAATATGGAATTTAATTTAAAGTGCCAATATTTCTAACAAAACGAATAAGTTATTTGTAGTAACGACTCCAATATTGACAGTTATAGTCTCAGAATCAGAATAAATGTATCGCTAAGTTATTTTTACACAATAACATTTTATTTTATACAATCCCAAACAAATACAGAGACACACACAAATTATAAAAATAGATTTAGAATTATACAATTTTAATTATATAAACAATGCCACTTTTAGTTCTCTTGTAATGTGGTTTTTAAATTAGCGAATGAATTTATATCAAGAATAATATAAAATGTGCAGTGACACTGTATAAAACAATAAAAACATAAGAAATTGACAAAACCGCGAAGAGTAAGATTATTTCCAATTACTTACATCTTAATAACATGCTAATACATGAATACAAAATATAAAATATTACCAACACCAATATTAGTATAAGGTACTGAACTGAAAGTTGTAGTTCTAGTTTCCTTCATTGAATGCTATGGAATAGATCTGTTCAACATGAGGGTGTGAGGAAAGTCAAAGATTGCTTCTGATTAGACTTAACAAGGATATAAAATCATAAATAAACACCTATGTGTTTGCAGGGAGGAATATAAGAAACTAACATTACAATATCACAGAAAACCACAGATTATTAAAGTTAGCGAGATAACCCATTAACATTAATAATATCTAAGTGAAAAGAGATGTTGGCATATTCATACATAAGTGAGATTAATTTGCTTATACAGTATTATGAAGTATAGATGACAACACAAATAGAGAAAAAGCAATAAAAATTAAGCAGTTACACACAGCACATGATACAAATTGATTTTTAAGGGCAAAATGAATATTTTAAACTAGTTAAGTTGGGTTTTAACCACTGCCAAATGGAAAATAGCACTTGTATACTGTGGCGATACATATCACCACCATGCATAGAACTATTCAAATAAAGAAATAATAAATGACTAAGTACTAGAACAAATAATAAATGAAAGGAAACTTACAAATAAATGTGTATTAAGCAGTGTATTCTGGTTCCATGCTAAAACAAAACAATGGATGAAGGAAGATAAATGTTAAAGAAATGTAATATCGTAATTATGATGAGTATTAGAAGAAGAGAACTTAATAACGTGATAAACCCAATAGATATGGTAAGGGAGAGGTATAAACAAGTCTAACAACGAAACCACTAATTAAAATAAAGACATGCTAAGCAACAAGACAGTGAAGACCACATTAATTACCAAATAACTTAAATGCATGAAGAACTGAAAAGAAACAAAATTAACAAAAGAAACTAAACTAAAAACATGTTGATAACCAGGTAAAAAATAAATAAACAATACTTCATAAATTAATAATAATAATAATAATAATTAAAGAGAAAAGATCAGACAGTAGGTAGAGTTATAGAAAATGCAATGCAATGGTATAAATAAGAGTAAGAAATATATGCATTAGTCTAAGAAAAAATTGTAAAAACTTATATTAAGTGAGTAAAGTGATAAGTGTACAAAGAAGGAAATAGTGATGATCAAAGATCATGTTATAAACCAGTGGGGAAGGGAGAAAGTGAAGCAATGGTCTTATGTATAAACTAATACGTATTAAGAGCCAATAAATATAATTAGTTGTTTAAAGAGCTTTGTATACTTATACGATATTATGTTATAATTAATTGTTAAAAGGGCTCAATATACCCAGAATCTTGTTATTTTAGAATTAATGGTTAAAAGATTTGTTAATTTTTCAAGAACAGCAGTTGTAAAAGCTGTTCAGAAATGTCAATATCAGGTACTTGGTGAAACATCACATTATGTAAAAAATCATTGTAAAGAAATGGCAAAATGCTAAGCCAATAGGCTAAGAAAGATGAGCCAAACTTAAACAACACTAAAATATCCAGAATAATCTTAACCAAACCAGATAAAATTAAACAGAAGCCTGACCTTAATGAAACAGGGAAAGTATTGGTAAAATTATATGTCAAAACTCATTATTATAAGAAAATGGAAAATAGGTATTTAAAATTGTAATATTATATATAAGGAAAAAATATCAGACATTATTGTTATTAATAAGTACAACCCTATTAGGGCAGATTTAAATAACAAAGGAGGAAATAAGAAGTGTTGAGAAAAAATATGTAAAAGCCTAAAAACTTAAAATTTGTAAATGTGTTAGAATAAGTGATACTGGGCCGAAATGGGTCACATTCGGTATCAAAATAATTCTATTTTTCCAGACAACATCATCAAATAACTCAAAATTAACTTAATCAAAAAATAAATAAAGAGTAATTTGAGGTGACAGATTTAAAATTTACATATGTCAAATAATTAAAACCACGTGACAGGGGTCAGGGGTAATTAACCAATCATAGCTCATAAAAGCCGGGGCAAGCCGTGTCATAGCCATTTTCTTTAACGGAAGAATTTTTCAGTCTATTGTTGAAACTCAAACTGTATAGATGAGCTCCATGTAACGGATAATCGTATTTGCTGAATAATTAATGATTGAAAGTAAAAACAAAGAGATGACTATACCAAATTAAAAAAAAAAACACATTAGAGAACCGCACAGACAACCCATAATAGAAATAATTGAAGACCGGATAACAAGACGACGATTTATTCAAGTTAATACGCCGAGTGGTGAGAATCTTCATAAACTCATATAACGAAAAACCTTAACACACAATACACGAGTTTCACCAACAACACCATTAATCCAGACACTTGTGAACTTCAACAAACCTTTATTTAATAACATTGGGGACATAAAAAATATTAAAACATTATTTAATTTAAAGACATTAGGTGGAGCAGATTCCGAGACGCTTTGACGCTGGCCGATGGCCATTTTGTTGAAACCGTTTCGTCATTTCGAGTGACATTTGGAACTGAACGCAGAGTTGTAATACTTTTAAAATTAATACTATTTAAATTTTATTATTTGTTAAGAGGGTTAATTAATTGATTGTGATGTATTGTATTTTATCTGTAGGCATTTTCTGATCTTTCTTAGCAGCTCAAAGTATCCACAACCTGATATAAAAATAAGACTGTATTTCATTTTTACATTGTAATTTCTCGAGTCGAGTTTGGTGAGCGAGTTGATACGGTCACTGTCCCGTTCGATTCACGAACCATTGAACTGAGCTAGATTTTTAAACATTATTAAATAAACTCATTTTTTTAATCGAAGAAGCATTTTTATTTTTTAGTGAATTAAGATAAAGGATTTTCAGGCGATAAATAAGAAGAGGAATACGGCGAGAGCGAAGAACATCAAGCAATTAGTAGAAAAAGACCAGATAACCTACAAGACTGAGTCGAATCAGTAATCGATTGCGGAATACGACACAACCCATTCTACTTTTAAAAATTAATTATTTTGGCAACATTTTCAAAACAGTAAACTCCGTGACGACCTGTCTTTGCCTGATAATTCTTATTAATTAAAGCAACTAAAATAAAATTTAAAACCAATTAATAAAAATAACTCTAATTCAACAAATAATTAATTCATTTCCAACTAAATAAAATTTCAAAGAAGACAAGTTTCACAATACACCAGAAACTATTATATTACAATACCTAAAATGTACCTACACCTGTATACTGAATTTCAGTTTACCAACATATTTAATATTAAATGTAACTGTTTAGTTTTCCTAAAAATCTAGTACAATTTTTTTTACATTTGGATTTACACTTTTTGTTAGTTAATTTTTAGTGACATTATATGTATAAGTACGGTTTCATTCAAAGTCGTGACTTCCTAACTGCTTCTTTACATGTTAATATTGATGGGATATTTGTGTTAAAACATGTTGGTTATAACTTTTTTAGTTACTGATATTTATATTTTATAATTATCTGCCAAACAAAGTGTGCACAAACATGTGTGCACACATCATAGAGGCTAATATCTGATTTAAATTTTCTTAGCTACCTGACTATATACTTCTTGTTTGCATGTTGCATGGTTTGTCTTGTTCAGCATAACAATGCAAGTGGGGAGACTGGCATATCGCTCACACTAAAATATAATCATAATACGTGTATCATAATAAACTGGCATATTAGTAAAAATTACTTAGTATTACCACACTACTTGTCTTTATTATCAAATGAAAATATAAAATTTATCAATGTAATAGATAAAATAACCTCAAAAATGTTTTGTAAAGAATTCAAATACAGCTCAGTACATAAAGAATTATTAGACAGTAATGTTAACAATTACAGACAGTAAGTGCTTTTAGTCAAACGTGATACTGTCAAATTTCAAAAATGGTATCTTAATAAACAATAGTATATTTTGTTTTATATAAATGCTGCTTGTTTTAGCTGCCTCTAAAAAAACTTAAAAGATACAATATCAAATATATCAAAACATATAAAGAAACATACATGTACACAATGCACACTAAAGGTCTTCTTTTGCAATGATCAAATATATAGTAAAAACTGGCAAGAAATATAAAAATTGTATAAACAACTTTAACAAGAAAATACAATTTCATACTCATCCACAATGCAACAGTACATATTCAATAAATAAACACATGTTTCTTGTCTTAGCATTATATTAAAAAGTCTTTTCTGTAAGGTATCATCCCTTTTTTTATATTCTACACCTACACACATATCAATTTCTGTATTCACCCTCAAAACTGTACACATTAAATTAATTAAATTCTACATAATTATTCTCTCTGTACATGACAAAAGTCAAATGTTTCAATATATATAAATTAAATGTCAACAATTCTAAAGTGCTTTTGCTAAAAAAAATTGTTTTCTAAATAAGACAGAATTACCAAAATGTTTGTTTTAAGAATGAATTCATTCTGGAAGTAAACTACATGTCTGACTACTGGGAATACACCAAACTTGCTCCATTCTTCACTAACTGCACAGTGTTAACAAATGTATGTTAAATATACATTCAGTATTCAGTTACAGTAATTAAAAAAATACAAAATATATGGTCAAATTATCAAATACACATTCCGTCATGTGCGCATAAATTCTTAATTTTTATAATCACTTGCAGAATTACATAAAAAATGATAACTTCTTACGATTTGCACCAATAATGTGTTTATAATACTGAGGAGTTACAAACACATTTTATTTCCACATTCTTTACATCTGCTGTAATTTGTATTTGATTATTATGACCACGTACAAGGTTTCATGACACAGACACATACACTATGTACAGTACAAAATTAAACAAAAATCATATCCCAATACATATACCCCAAAACATTTTGTTTTTTAAACAGAAACATGAAAAATATTGAAAGAGATATTTATAAATCCACAACCAAAGAGAGATTAAAAAAAAGGAAAATTATTACAATGATTGTCTATGGCTGCTACCTCTTACGAGGCCAATAGCTGCGAAATATTGAGGAAGCATCACCCAGTAAATGTCATTGTGACTTCATAGAGACTAGTTTACGGCCTCGAGCTCGAGCTTCTTGTCGTGTGTTTGTGTATTCAAACCATAATACATTTGGTATTAACGTTGTATCCCTTAGCAGTAGCAGTTCTGCAAATCGCCTACAACGAGAAATGCACATAACATTACAAATATTCATGAAATTACTATAAACTTAATATGAAAATAATGTTAATAGTAATTTAAGTTCTGTTAAAGCATAAAGATTACTATTTTTTGTAACAGCATTATGATTTGATTTCACATACGAGGGCCATTTGAAAAGTTCGCGGCCTACTATATAAACGAATCTGTGGAGTTTCTGTTTTTTACCGCATCGTGGCATCACATTCACCCCACGAACAGCTGTGAAGCATCAAGTCAGGTCATCATTGTTGTGGAGAAACAGCTGTATAAATAAGGTTATCTCACAGCAACAATAAAAATGGAGAAAATTGAACATCGTGCAGTGATCAAATTTTTTGTTAAAAAAGGTTTAATGCCAATAGAAATTTTTAATGAAATGAAGAATGTGTTGGGTGATGCTGCGAAAAAATGGACTACTGAATTTAAACGTGGTCGTGTAAATTTGGAAGATGACCCGCGTACTGGGCGTCCGAAAAGTGCCACTACACCAGAAATCATCATTAAAGTGCATGATATTGTTTTGGAAGATCGCCGTTTGAAGGTGTCTGACATTGTTAAGCCTGTGGGTATCTCAGATGAAAGGGTACATCACATTCTTACTGAGGAATTAGGTATGAAAAAGCTGTCTGCAAGGTGGGCGCCGCGTTTGTTGACAAGTGACCAAAAACGCATGTGAATGTAAGCTTCTCGAGAATGTTTGGACCAATTTAAGAAAAATTCGAAAGATTTTATTCGTAGATTTGTAACAACTGATGAAACTTCAGTCCATTACTTCACTCTAGAAACTCAAAACAGTTGAAACAATGGATGCTTAGTGATTTACCACCTCAAAAAACGGCAAAATCAATTTTGTAGGCTGGAAAGTGTATGGATCCATTTTTCTGGGATTCTTAGGGGATATTGTTACTAGATTGCCTTGAAAAGGGTCACACGATAAATGGAGAGTATTACGCTAAACTTTTGTGCCAATTAAATGTAAAAATTCGAGAAAAAAGATCAGGTTCAGCAAAGAAGAAAATTATTTTCAATCAGGATAATGCACACCCTCACATATGCGTTGTGTCTATGGCAAAAATCGCCGAGTTGAAGTACGATCTGTTGCACTATCCGCCTTGCATAGTGAGGAAGTGATTTTCCTCAGATGACGAACTGAAAGCGGCAGTAAACAGTTATTTTGAGGACCAAGAAGAATCGGACTTCCTCAACGGGGTAAGTGATGGGATAATGACTTGACGCTTCACTGCTGTTCGTGGGGCGAAAGTGGCACCACGATACAGTAAAAAACAGAAACACCACACATTCGTTTCTATGGTAGGCCGTGAACTTTTCAAATTACCCTCGTATTTCAGGCTAAAGCAAATTATATTTATCTTTTCAGTTTCATAGAGCTTTTTTTTATTACTTTGTCTTACAGCAGTTTTGTATCAACTTTTTTCTTTTTCTGAGTTTCTGTTTTATGTACTAAAATTATAGATATGGTTTTGATAAAACTTTAAATGTTTCTCACTTTCTGGCTTCTATGTAACCTATGTGTGTATTCCTAGTTTTCCTTTATTGTTCAATTATAATCTGTAAATGAGTGTCTGTAAAAGTTTACTTCTCGCATGGCAAACTGTCTATGTGTTATTTGCTACTTTTTATGTCCCCAACTTAGTGGTATAATCACTAGTACTGTGTGTTTGTCCAAATTATTCTTTATTGATACCTTGGCCAGTTGGGTAGCTGATTTACAAAAGGTTCACAGATTGTCACGAATTATTTAAGATCATTATCAGTCAGATGAAGAGTATCATTTTGTGTTGCATGAATTTTTGTCACTAGGTGCAATGGTAAGTAATGGGTACTACTTGGAAATTTTATGGGACTTATATGAAGCTATTCGTAGAAAATGGTCAGATTTATGGAGGATAATTTATGTAAATTGCACCAAACGATGCACCAGAAAGCATGCCATTGCTTGATCAAGAATTTTAGGCAAGAAAACATTGTCTAGGCACAAACTATATTAATTTTATTTCTATAATTTTATACGTATTCAACAGTAAAACATTATCATCATCTGGCCTGCGAGTATGTACATTAATCACAAATTAGGCCTACTTCTGTATTAAAGTTAGTACCACAATGTATTTAGTTTTTAAACAACTGATTTCTGAAATTGATTTAGATTGATTTTTTGGAAAATTGATGTTTTACTGTAAAAGAAGTAATTTCTTATTAACATGCAGTATATAAATAAACTTCTTGGATACATAATAAAAAAATGTAGTAGGAAACATTTTTTTTGGACAAAATTTAGTATACCAACACCAGCCCCTGTTGATGTGACCCGATAAATGAACAGAATGTAGTAGTGCAGCAGTCAAGGAAAAATTACTTTAAAAGCAGAATATTATATGTGCTGCTGTATGTTTATTTATTAAGTAAATACAAACTCCGTCTACTTGAACAAATAACAAGACCATACATTCTCTCCACAAATGCTGTTCAGAAGTTAGAAAATGTGAATGTAGAATTTACAGGTGTTGAGATTTACAGCAGGTTACCAGGCCCAAAATTTTTCTGGTTGACAGTATTAGTGCTTTGTCTACTTGCAAAGACATGTCACAGTTAGATTTGTGGTCAGAGATACACACATTTGAAAGGTATATGGAGAGATGGTGATGATAAAGACATGTTACTCCAGCCATTTATGCTTCATCATTCACACACTTCAAATCATACAGGATACATATATGATTGAAATAAATGGAACATAATACAACTATGAAATGAAAAGAACACACATTACTGTTTAAAAGGGATGCAAATCTGAATCAAATAGATCTTTGTAAGCGAGAATGGTACACACAAATGAAGCGACTGATAGAATTTCACACCTTCTTGTACAAGCCCATAGTAGATATTATTTATAATTTGCAGTACTCAGAATTAAAGGAATTTTAGTTACTAATTTTGGATTAAATTACAGTTTTAAATATTGCTGCTTCAAAAAGTTGTGGGAATCAGCTCTGTTATATATTTTATAATCATAATTGTGACAGGAAAATTACTGTTTCATTAATTGACAGTGGTCATGATATCACATTATGGCTGGTCCCCCTCGGCTTTGTCTACTCTCCAACAATAAGACAGTCGTGTGTTTCTAGAAAGTACATGTGACACTGTCATAGTTAAAACTACTTTCAAATATTACATTTTGGATTTTGATCCAAAAATCTCTGTCACAAACATTAACATTGTCAGAAAAAGCATTTGGTGGAAATTAAAAAAACACTAATGCAACACAAGCACTTCCATGAGGATCGTGGTTGTTTCGATGTTGTTTGTAATGCGAGTCCATCTATTTCAACATATGACAAACATCAATGAATATGTTTGAAGTGGAGTTAGAAGTTGGGATATCAGAGGGAACCTGCTACAGTATTTTCCTTAATAATCTGAAATGGTTTGAATTTACTTCAGTCTGCAGATTAAAAAAAGACAGGAATGAGAGTGGCACGACACATTATCACTACCACTGATCAAGGTAAGACTACATCGCTGGAGATAATATATGACGTTTTTTGCTTCATATGTAGAGAAAAAGCTAGACACCGGATGGGAATTAAAATCATCTCCTCAGATACAGAAATTTTAGTTCAGGTAAAAAAGGGAACGTTATGTTGGAACTTATTTGATTTGCACAGTGTTCCCACTATTAATTTATCCTGTATGGCCACACTGTGAATAACAAAATATAAGCCCATATCTTTCACTGTGTATGAAATGCAGTCACACAGAAAGTCTTGTAAATCAATATTGGATTATTTTGCATGACACAGGCAACATTCCATCCTAATCAAGAAGAACTGTGCCGTGGTTATATTAAAAGGTAAACACCACGGCCAGTTTAATTTTATTTTCCGTGCGCTCGGTGCACTATCGCTGCTTGTTACAATGCCCGCGTTGATATCGAGTTTCATGTCGTTCGCTGCAACCTTGAGCGGTGACGTCATTTGGCAGGCTGTGGCTTTTGCTTGTCAATGAAATTTAGTCAGCAATATCTGAGATTTTATAAGTTAGCGCTGAGCCATTTGTCGGCCTCTTTTCTTGTTCAACCTTGGTGTGGCTTGGATTGTGACGGCGTAAATTGTGACACCAATATGCCTAGATAAATTTTCTTAAAGAGCTTCAGGTGAGCCAGTATTGTGAGTTTATATGTAATATTAATTTAATTGGGGTTTGTGTGTGTGAAATGTAACGATCGTGTGTGCGTGTGGCTCAGGCGGTCCATGTTTGTGCTGGTAAATATACAAGCACTGTAACGGGGCAATTGAAGGGGAATAGCTATTTGTCAATTTAATTTTGAAGGATCTATTTTATTTAATTTAATAATTGTTTGGGCACCCTTTATGGTCATGAAAACTTGAGTTATGTAACACCCTGTATTCAAATCCGTGCCAGTCAGAGCAAGGCACGAGAAAGATAAAACATTGGAATGTGACTGGGTGTACGCGCTCGTGTGCCGCTGTCTATACTCTCCAAACCAAAGTCGCTGACGGAAGTGGACAAAACGTGGCTAATTAACCGGCCACGTGAGTGCATCAGCGAATCAGAGCGCAAGCTGACGGAGGTGATCATTACCGACGCTGAGAGTAGTGTCAGTAGTCGTCTAACAACCATAGCCTCGGATGAGTTCTTGGTAGGCCGAAAAAATATAAAAGTAGGCCTACCAAGTATTATAAAATGTACAAACAGTATTAAATAATGAAGTGACGAGTAAATGACGGTAAGGTAATGATAAACTTTGGTCGGAGTGGAGAGTGATTAGTGAAAACAGTTCCGGACAATATCGTGTACAACATTTGGATATTACGCAAATAGGTAACAAGTGTAAAGACAGATTCATTTGGCCAAAACATTATAATTCATAATGAGCTCATTAATTAAATAGGGGTTATCAGAAATAAATGTAAATCGAATGTGTGTGTGTGTGTGTGTGTGTGTGTGTGTGTGTGCCATAAAAAGGTACTGGTTCATATAGAAAGATTTAGTAGTAGTCCATAAAAAATTATTGGAATAAAATTATTAAAAATTACAAATATAAGGAAAAAATAATTAATGATATAATAAATTAAAAGGTTTGTTTTCATATAACCATGTGTTAGTTGTAGTTATTTCGTCATTACCACTTCCTAGTGTTCTGTGCTGAAAAATTCGTCTAACGTTTCCGGGCATCTTCTGAATTGGGTGGAAGTCAGATTGCAAAATTATCCCGTTTTAATTAAGGCAGAGTATAAAGGTTTCCATATCTGTCCTGCAAAGATATTGGTGGCGACTCTGGACTTCTGGTTGGTGTATTATAAAAAGGTAAGTCAGCGAAAAAAGATCGCAGGTCAGGTTCTGGCAGTTTTTATTTTATTTATTTATTTATAATTTGTTTGTTTCTTAACAACACGTAGTAAAATTATTTTACGCTCAAGATAAAGAAATTATGTTATAGACAGTTCAAAATTTAAAAACTTAAGAATTAGAGCAAGTATGAATTTATAATTGTCATTCCATGAAGTCTGATTATTTTTTGAAGTATTTATAAATGTTTTAGCAGAGACCACGTGCTCGTCAGTCAATCTTTGTGTGAACTTAAACATGCAAGGTAACCCAGAAAATTGTTTAAGCTTAATATGTATGATTCCTATGTAACATGATGAAATTTAGAATTCAAATTAAAAGCCCGAAGGGTGATTTTGACTGGAGTTACTGACCGGCTATTGCAGTATTGAAGTTATAGTGACGTGTGTGATCTGAGTGCTTGGACGAAGGAATGTTGGGGTGGTATGTGTATATAGATATCTGAAACGAATATACAAGTAAAAATGTTCGCAGGTTTCTCCGCTTAGTCGAGAGGAAAGGGGTCCACGTGATGTTGCATCTTCGCCCATCCGCAGAGCCTGCGTAAGACACCCCAACGCCGTCATGCCATCCGACATCGTCCTTCACACACCACCGAAAATGCAGGAATGTATTTAGTGTCCTCCGAAAGATCAGGTGGGAAATTTCCATTATTTAATAAACTTCACACTCGAAGTGCTCCGCAGGTTATCGGGTAACACACACGCTAAAATCTATGCCTAGAGATTAGACTCATGTTTAACATTACTGAACATGTTTTGTGAGGACATGCTAAAGTGTGAACATTACTGACTGGGTTATAAGTAACTTATAAGTATTTGTGTTTTGATTTGCATAGAGTCATGGGTTACCTTTCTATTATTTAAATATTTAATTCTATTCCTGTGAAAGACAAAACAGTTTAAAACTCTTTTTGACAATATTCAGAACTTAAGAAAATGTAATACTCGGAGAGTGCTTGCATCTGCCTGACATATGACCGGTGATCCTGCACGTTTCTATTTGTTTTCTGATTTTTCTAAATTTAAATTTCTCTTATTTGGTTATTTTGTTGGTTCAGTTTAACTATTCAAATTATTATAATTATACCGTACGATTCCTATACTTAACTAATTTAACACCTTTAACTTAATTTAAGTTAACTTAACACTTAACTAAAAAGGCGACACCTTTTATTTTTTTTAATTAACTACTAATTTTCTACAACTTTAATATTTAGGTAACTTTCTTAAACCTCCGTTTACTGTGATCACTGCTTTCAATTTAATGTGATTAATCCTAGTGATGGTGAACAGGTAGATGAAAGTACTGCCGCACACTTAAGTAATTGTTCTTTGAATTTAATTATTAATTATTGATTTAATTATTATTGTATTATCTAATGATCATGGATTGTCGGCTCCAGATACTTATAATCATCATGTGTTCATGTGTGCATTACTCATGCAATACAAACGGTTGTTTTTGAAAATAAAATATAGGAAGTAAAAGTTTATAATAAAAATAATAAATTCAGTAGGTTGGCATGCTATTATTCAATTGTTGAAAATAGGTTTACATATTCTTGTTGTAATTAAACCACCATGTGACTTTAAATACTTTGACATATTTTGTGTAATTAAACCATCATGTGAATTTAAAGAGACAGCTGAATGGATGTCAAGTATTAAGAAAACTCAAACAAAATGATTGTAAAACTAATTGTTCAAAAAAAAACTTAAATAAAATCTTGTTACTGTTGATCAGCTGTTTCCTAGCAAGACCTGTCACTATGGCTCAGCACATTTTATTTCGATCTAGGCCACGTGCCTAGTCTTAAATATTAAGTTACGCCTTCCCAGAAAAAAATTTGGTGATTAGAAAAGGGTGTAAAAAAAAATATTCTGGGACTAAGGGGGCGTTTCAGAACCTTGCACAGCACAACATAACCTGCCTCTCAAACACCTATACCACACTATCACACTATCCCAATTGATACCAGCAAATTTTAACTTGTCTCTTTGCTTAAAATTGATTCTGACAGGAAAATGATAGAAGGGCATCATTAAAGTGATCGCCAAAGTGATAAAGTAGCTGAAAGAAGTTTTAAGAAAATGTTCCATGAGTATTTCAAATTGTTTTTGAATGCTGACAAAAACGTGCAGCTGCTTAAGTATACTACTTATGTAAAACTTTTTAATGTACACAATTTTTATAAGTTA
This sequence comes from Magicicada septendecula, assembly GCA_034769895.1. Taxonomy (NCBI): domain Eukaryota; kingdom Metazoa; phylum Arthropoda; class Insecta; order Hemiptera; family Cicadidae; genus Magicicada; species Magicicada septendecula. The sequence continues at coordinate 210,594,703 of CM068371.1, forward strand.
ACTAATTTCAGGAATATTTTTAAACTCAGCCTCATATATTACAATCTATAATATTGTCATCCAAAACATGTGTGGAAATAGACAGTCTAATTTCGCTAAATAAAGACAAATTTGAAGAGCTATATAAAAGTTGGAGACAATAATTATTTAAACATTATTATTATTATTTACTAACTTAATTTACTGCCTATTCATACTCAGATTTTTAAGCTATAACACAGTTTCAACAATTAAATGTCTAAATACTGTATATTTAACTTTTAAGTAACTATTTCTTACCTACCATGATACAACAAGAGGAAAAAGGGGTGTGAAGACAAGATACGTAAGTGCAAACCATACAGAACCAAACAGGAAGCCAACTAATGCACCAAATAGTACTTGCCGCCAAGTATGGTACTGCAAGTATACCCTGTCAACAGAAAAATATATCTGTTATCTGCTCTGTTCCTTTACAACACATTAGTTTAAAAAATATTATAGATATTTCTGAGACCCACACCTCACCACTCATGTTTATTATTATTAATGTTGAGTTTGTACACACTTTTATTACTTTAAGTAGTGTACAGGTACCCATTTGGATGTATTATTTTCCATCGCCTGTTTCTATTCAGAAGTCAATAAACGTTATATAGATTTTGTAAGTTTATAATTACAAAATAACTCCTTCGCTCAATAATTATAATCTGTCTCAGTATAAAGGTAGTATCAGTACTTCTTTTCTGCAAATTATGTTAACAATATTGATATTAACAAATGGACATATCTCTTCCAAGAGCAGACTGCTCTTCACCGAACAGTCAATCCAACCATTTGTTTAATATTATTAGCCCTTATATGATGTGTTCGAAAGACTTATCCTGCCCCCTAATATTTACATTATACTTCATTAGCTTTCTTGAACAAGGATACTACTTCTGCTTCCTTCCATGACTCTGGAATAATGATAACTCCATTATACATAAGTACAGCAACCACATCTTGAATAGATATCTTCCAATTATAAATTAATTTGGTCTAGTTCACAAGGCTCTCTGGTTCTGCTTTCAGATGTTTTTGGTTTCTTTAATATTGGGAACACATGTTATAAACATAAAGTCCATAGGACTATTGTATCTACTATCTCAGTCATGCATTACTTCATGTTGATCTTCATCACATCCTAACTATTTGCAATGGTTATCCATGTTTTTACATCCAACAAATGTCAAGATTTACCAATACTACATCTCCTTTCTTCTTCAGGAGAATGTACTTTCAGCTGCAGCAATTTTTTATGTACTACTGTTTAGTATCCGTCCGCATGGACCAGAAAATGTTTTGTAGAAGAATGTTAAGTGTGAAGTGTTCTATATACTTTAAGTTGATTCGCCAGGATGCAGAAATGATGAAGCGAGTGGACTGTAATTAATTCATTTATTTAATGTTCACATTTACACTAGAAATTGTTAGGTACCATTTTTGAGTAATAGATTGGCTAATAAGCATATCGTGGATACAATTCATATCACATTTAAATTAATTTAATGAACGGGCCTAAAGGGCCATATATGAAGTGTTGGCCTAAGGCCTACATTAATTGTCGCGACAAGAAGAAAATGTGACAGTGAGGCTGCGGGCGCGAGCCGACTGCCGCTTACGAGCGTCTGTGACGAACTGTGTGGAGCACGGACATGAATTGATCAGATTACAGTAAAAATTAAAGCGCAGATTAGCCAACCTATGAAGTAAAAATTACCGCGCTACTGTACATAAACTGCCCGTCAAAAATCAGTAGATTTTTTACTACATTTTAGTAACTTATTATACATTTTGGTAACTTAGTATATAACACACAGTGTTCTTATTAATGAAAGTTAATCTCAAGGCTGCATTGAACCTTGAGTTGTAATCTTAGATAACAGCTGTACGTTAATGGTTTAGCGATAAGCATGAATAAAGATAAGCTTTAAAGATAAGCGTTTGGTAGGCCAAGGTTGGCGAGCAACTGATTTCATGCATGAATAAAAATGTAGCGTTGGCAATTTATTGCCGACATATATTGTATGTATACAATATTGAACGTTATGAAACATGAAAAATACATAATTTGATAATGTTTAATAATGTATGATCGGAAGCTCAGCACATGATGGCCCGATAAATTGTAACCCTATGCAAGTCATAGATGGTTACCGTGAAATAGTTGAGGCCAGTAGACCTGTACAGAGTATTGCTTACATGAACAAAATTGTCACAAATTATACATGTTTAAACGTAAATCTAGCATGGCGTCATATATTGAACGAGTCATGCTATACCTGAAGTTTCAGGAACTTACAATATGTTGTTGTGTGAGAACAAGCTATAGATAGCTGACTGATTGCAAGCACATATGTGATGACATGTATGTCATAATTTAAGCAGAAATAATAATTGTGGAATGCATAATCACAAAATACAAATACAATATAAAATAAATCTAGGCGTGGCATGGTTACATACAGTAGACGCAAAAAACAATATGTTTTACATAAATGCAAGTTATATAATAAATATAATAAACACCAATTTAGTTAATTACAAATATGAATAAGCGCAGTGGCGTAAGTAACAAATAAGACACTGTGATTACAAATGTAATACATGAGTTGAACAATTGAGAAAGACATTCATAGAACAATAAATCACACATATTAACAACTGTGCAAGAAATGCATGCATGGTTGCATAACTGCAAAACATGCGAATATTATGTAACAAATTTTTATAAAACAATACCACCGAAAACATGACACATACCCAATACATCAAAATGTAAATGTGTAGGACATAGTATGCCACACAAAATATTAACATATAAATACAAAATAGCAAATATACCACCATAAAACTATGAAGAGGATAGAAACACGCAATGGTGCAAATTGTCATGAAAATGTTGTGATAATACATCACAATTAAGTTGACCAAACGGTTATAATAAAGTAATAAGCCAATGGCTGAGTAAAATAGCATTGTGCTAAATGATCATAATAATCTTGTGTCAAATCTCGTCCCGCGCTGGCAACAGACAACTTATGTACTGGTCTCCGCAAAACACCAGTAGGCGTGCGAATGTCTACAACTCTAATTAAGTTATCTGGGCCGGGAAATGTGGCGGTAATTACACCCAATTTCCAGGCTAATGGAGGTAGGTTATCCTCAATAAGTAAAGCTAGGTCCCCAATGGAAACATTATCCTTAGCGAATTTCCATTTGTGACGCTGTTGTAACTGGTGTAAATAGTCGCGAGACCACGCCTTCCAAATGACTTGGACAAACTTCTGGAGAAGTTGCCAACGCCCAAGACGAGAGATAGGAATATGAGATAAGTCTGGGTCCGGTATCGCAGTTAATGGTGCGCAAATCAAAAAATGGCCAGATGTAAGTGGCACCGGATAATTTACATCCGAAGAGATGGCAAATAAAGGGCGAGAGTTTAGACATGCCTCTATCTGAGACAAAACTGTCGTAAACTTCTCGAAGGTGAGTATAGACTTGCCTACCACGCGGCGCAGATGAAACTTCAAACTCTTTATGCCGCTCTCCCAAAGGCCACCAAAATGAGGTGACGAGGGCGGAATAAATGACCATGAGATACCCTGAGAGGACGTGAATGATTTGAGTGATGAGGTGGCATCCTTATTATGCCAAAGATTGTAGAGATCATGTAAAATATTGCGGGCCTTCCTAAAGTTTGTGCCATTATCAGAGTATAACTGACTGGGTATGCCCCTGCGGGACATAAAACGACGTAAGGCAGCTATAAACGCACTGGCTGTAAGGTCGGAAACCAATTCCAAGTGAATGGCCCTGGTTGCTAAGCAAATGAACAAAGACACGTATGCCTTAGAGAGAGTTCTGGATTTCTGCCCGCCATGACGAATCATGAATGGACCACCATAATCAACCGCGCAGAATAGAAACGGCCGTGATGGAGTGACTCTAGGAGATGGTAAAATACCAAGCCTCTGAACCTGCTGTTTGGCACTAAACCTGAGACACTTGACACATTTATGAATGACGGAGCGAATGACTAACCTGGCATTAACAATCCACCAACGTTGACGAAGTGAGTGATGCACGAGTTGAGCACCAGCGTGAAGTAGACGAATGTGTTCGCGTTCAATGATGAGGCGAGTAATATGAGCCGATGGATGTAAGACAATAGGATGTTTAGTGTCGTAAGGTAATTGCGACTGCTGTAATCGCCCGCCTACGCGTATCACTCCAGAATCATCAAGAAACGGGTCGAGAGAAGCCAACTTACTCCTAATAGAGACAGAAGACCCATTAGAAAGACAATTAATTTCGGCTGCAAAGTGGATTGACTGAGATTGTTTTATGAAGAAATTAAGAGCATGATGAATTTCGACAGGGGTAATCGCCCGTAAATTTGTCAGCACTGGAGAGTCTAATATTTTTGATGAACCGAAAACAGTAAGCGTATACGCGTATCAGACGATGCAACGAGGAAAAGTCCTTAGAAAGGTTGATAGCCAGGGTAGACATTAGAGAAAGGTTATGGGTTTGTTTCTCTTCCGCAGTGACTTCAGAAGACGACGGATTAGAAGGTAAAAAGGGTGGAAAAGGATTGGACTCGGAAGATTGAGACAAACAAGTGGGACCGTGCCACCAAAGCGAACAATCGCGCAAAACGTCAGGGAGACACCCCCTAGAGATAATATCAGCAGGATTGTGTCTAGAATTGATGTGATGCCATGTATAGGCTTGCGTAAGACGCTGAATTTCAGCAACACGATTAGCGACGTAGGTTTTCCACCTCGTGGACTGGGCATGAATCCAGTAAAGAGACACCATAGAGTCAGAATATAAATGAACACTATTAATAAACGAATAAAGCGCAGGAACGACCTTAAATACGAGTCGCGATAACAACAAGCAAGCGCAGAGTTCGATGCGAGGTAATGACACCGGTCGTAGGGGAGCCACGCGAGATTTAGAACACAGGAGATGACAAGAGGCCGATGAATCTTGATAAATGACTAATATAAATACAGCACCCAAACCCCTTTTCAGAGGCATCCGAAAAACCATGTAATTCAACTGTACTTGCCTCAAACTTGCAACGAATAGAACGTGGGACCACAATTTTGCTAATCAGACACGATTTGTCGCACAATGAATGCCAATCCAAACGTGATTGCCCGGAGATCGGTTCATCCCAACCAAGATTGCAAAGCCAGAGTTGCTGCATAAACTGTTTGTACAAGAAAACAACGGGACCGATCAGTCCAAGAGGATCGTATATGCCTGCGATAATCGAAAGAATTCTCCTCTTGGAGATGCTTGATTCAACGGGGAATGATTTAATGTCAAACAGAAATGAATCGGCAGTGTTATTCCAGAGAATGCCCAGGGTACGCACATTTAAACAGGACGTTTGTTTAAGGGGAGTGATAAATTGTCATGACTTGCGACCACTCTGGGTTCATTAGATGCCCATTTATGCAACGTGAGACCGTATTGACTCAATAACGCACCTAAGTCAGATTTCAACTTGGTCAGATCAGAGATGGTGTCAGCACCGGTAAGCAGATCGTCAACATAGAAATCATTTGTTATAGCTAACGCCGCATCAGGAAAGGAAGCTTGATGGTCCCTACCAATTTGAATAAGACAGCGAGTGGCCAAACACGAAGCACTAGCCGTGCCGTAGGTTACCGTTCGCAATGCAAGTGTTTAAATTGTTCGAGAGGAGAGTCACGCCACAAAATACGTTGATAGTGACAATCCTTTTCAGCTACGCGAATCTGTCGATACATCTTCTCGATGTCGGCGATAAGAACATATTTATGCATGCGGAAACGTAAAAGAATAGAAAAAAGGTCTTGTTGAACATTCGGGCCTACCAACAATATGTCATTGAGAGAAAGGCCATTGGTAGTTTTGGACGAACCATAAAAAATGACGCGCAGTTTTGTGGTCAAGCTAGACTGCTTAAACACGGCATGGTGAGGCAGATAGTAAGTATTTGACACTCCTGAATTGATAGACCAATTATCGATAAGCGCCATGTGGCCAAGATCCTTATATTCATTAATAAAGTCTGCGTAATCGCGCGCGAGCTTAGCATCACGCCTGAATTGACGTTCTAAATTCAAAAATCTTGCTTCAGCATTGGTGTAAGATTCCCCCAACTGGAGATGATCGGACTTAAATGGCAGTGAAACCACGAATCTACCCTCATGGTTGCGATGAGTAGAACGCATGAAACATGCTCCTCACAAGCTGACTCGTTGTCAGGTGTGTTGTCAGGGATAGTTTTTGATTCCCAAAATTTTTCGAGAGACTGTAAAATTTGACTGTCGTTCCTAGCTAGGAACGAAACAGCAGGACCCTTGTAGCGGCAGTGTTTGGGCAGATTGCCAGCCAAAATGTAGCCTAACTTTGTTTCCTGAATGATGGGAAAATGAGGGCTGTGTACGAATTTGTTGGGTAAAATTAAATCCAGCTAAAATTGCGCCCCTAAGAGTATGTCGATTTCAGATGATATGTTGAAATTTGGGTCAGCAAGAAAAATGTTGTCTGGAATGTTGAATTGATTTATGTCAAACGATTGTGCCGGCAGATTGTGGGTTAATGCAGATAAGATAGCACATTTTGCCTCGAAGCTAAATCTCTGATAACGAGAAATAATGCGTATAGACGCGAGATTAGTGGCATAACACGCTGTATTATTTATACCCGTAATTGGTATGTTGGATTTAGTCAAATTAAGCCGTAATTTCTTTGCAAATGATTTGGTACAAAAGTTTATTTGTGAACCGGCGTCCAAAAGAACTCTTGCCTTTTGTCTGTTGCCAGCCTGGTCAATGACAAATACAATTGCTGTTGATAAAAGAATACTGTTCGTGGATTGTAATTTAAATGAACAATAGTTACTACTACTGGCAGAGATTGAGTTCGGCACATTGTTCGTGTGCAACAATGTGTGGTGTCGTTTTGAACAGATCTTACATGCCTGCTTATTCTTACAATTAGATACAAAATGATCTGATCTAAGACAATTGGTACAACATTTGTGATTTGATACAAATTGTCCCCGCTCAGCGGTGCTTAATGCACGAAATTTATCACATATGTAAAGCGGATGATTAGATTTACAACACAAACATGAATAATTGCTTGACGCTGAGTGATAACTCCTAAATGTAGTACTGCCAGCAACGTTTCTTGATTTATATTTATCAGATTTATTGTTGAGTCTTAAACTCGGCTTGTTGAGTTGCTGTCCGGCATCGATAGGCAGTGTATTTTCTAACTACTGTCTACGTGCGTTTAAAAAATGAGTGAAATCTTGAAAGTTAGGAAGATTATTAGGGTCTATAGACTCCTTCCATAATTTAAAAGTAGTAGGGTCGAGTTTAGTTGATAATAATTGTATAGTAATAAGTTCAAATGAATTCACTGACAGTTGCATTGCTGCCAGTGAATTAACGGAAGACGTTATCGTATTTGTGAATTCTGCCAAACTTTGGACAGAGTCTTTAATTGTCGACTTAACTTGAAGTAAATTTTGAATGTAGTATTTTGCTAGTATGAACTTGTTGTCATACCTTGCGGACAGCAAACTCAACGCTATCGAGTAATTTTCATTACAAATAGGTAGTGATTTAATTAAGTCTAACGGTTCATTTTTTAAAGAAGAATGTAAATAATGTAGTTTCTGCACTGGCGTTAGATCGGATCTTGTATGCACCAAGTCCGTAAACATTGAATGAAAATGCTGCCATTACAAGATATTGCCTGTGAAGCAGGGCAAACTTATTGGTTTTAATTGCATATGGGTCGATAATACGGGAGGTACAGTCTGAACATTAAAGGTATCAATCAATTGCAAAATATTTGCTTCCGTAGAATATAGCATTTCTTCGACCTCAACTCGGTCTTCTTGAGCAGCGTTTATGTCTTTACAAATAAGTTCGATTTCAGATTGTACCTCGTCGTAATTCGATGCCAAGCTTTTCAAACTTTCAAGTCTTACTGTTAAAAAGTGTTTTGTATTGGAATTTGTATCAAAATTACTGACAGCTGATTGTATGCGCACTATTGCGGACTTTAAGCCGCCTCTCTTTCTGACTAACACTTTGAGGCCTTCTTCAGCCATTGTACGCACCTTGATATGATGTTAGTGAGGTGATACCTTGTAGGCGATGTCCTGAAGCGTCAACGCCGTGGAGAAGATGGCAAACACAACTCGGAGAGATGACAGCCTTGTCTGACGTACTGAAGCTAGCAGGCTCTTGCGATGATGTCGTCAGGAGGCTCAAAGGCAACGAGCGAAATGCTGATCGAATCACGCCACGGTCGTATCAGCGGATATGCTGATTCGCCCGTGATGGCCAGAAATAGGGGCAGAAAAATAATAATTGTGAATAATATATCCGGAAATCCAGGTCCGGAGCGACCAAAAAATGTTTAGTATCCGTCCGCGTGGACCAGAAAATGTTTTGTAGAAGAATGTTAAGTGTGAAGTGTTCTATATACTTTAAGTTGATTCGCCAGGATGCAGAAATGATGAAGCGAGTGGACTGTAATTAATTCATTTATTTAATGTTCACATTTACACTAGAAATTGTTAGGTACCATTTTTGAGTAATAGATTGGCTAATAAGCATATCGTGGATACAATTCGTATCACATTTAAATTAATTTAATGAACGGGCCTAAAGGGCCATATATGAAGTGTTGGCCTAAGGCCTACATTAATTGCCGTGACAAGAAGAAAATGTGACAGTGAGGCTGTGGGCGCGAGCCGACCGCCTCCCACCGCCCGCGGGGGGGGGGGGTGCGGGCCGCTGCGTCTGTGATATAGATGCGGGCCGCTGCGTTATATAGATTTTGTAAGTTTATAATTACAAAATAACTCCTTCGCTCAATAATTATAATCTGTCTCAGTATAAAGGTAGTATCAGTACTTCTTTTCTGCAAATTATGTTAACAATATTGATATTAACAAATGGACATATCTCTTCCAAGAGCAGACTGCTCTTCACCGAACAGTCAATCCAACCATTTGTTTAATATTATTAGCCCTTATATGATGTGTTCGAAAGACTTATCCTGCCCCCTAATATTTACATTATACTTCATTAGCTTTCTTGAACAAGGATACTACTTCTGCTTCCTTCCATGACTCTGGAATAATGATAACTCCATTATACATAAGTACAGCAACCACATCTTGAATAGATATCTTCCAATTATAAATTAATTTGGTCTAGTTCACAAGGCTCTCTGGTTCTGCTTTCAGATGTTTTTGGTTTCTTTAATATTGGGAACACATGTTATAAACATAAAGTCCATAGGACTATTGTATCTACTATCTCAGTCATGCATTACTTCATGTTGATCTTCATCACATCCTAACTATTTGCAATGGTTATCCATGTTTTTACATCCAACAAATGTCAAGATTTACCAATACTACATCTCCTTTCTTCTTCAGGAGAATGTACTTTCAGCTGCAGCAATTTTTTATGTACTACTGTTTAGTATCCGTCCGCATGGACCAGAAAATGTTTTGTAGAAGAATGTTAAGTGTGAAGTGTTCTATATACTTTAAGTTGATTCGCCAGGATGCAGAAATGATGAAGCGAGTGGACTGTAATTAATTCATTTATTTAATGTTCACATTTACACTAGAAATTGTTAGGTACCATTTTTGAGTAATAGATTGGCTAATAAGCATATCGTGGATACAATTCATATCACATTTAAATTAATTTAATGAACGGGCCTAAAGGGCCATATATGAAGTGTTGGCCTAAGGCCTACATTAATTGTCGCGACAAGAAGAAAATGTGACAGAGAGGCTGCGGGCGCGAGCCGACTGCCGCTTACGAGCGTCTGTGACGAACTGTGTGGAGCACGGACATGAATTGATCAGATTACAGTAAAAATTAAAGCGCAGATTAGCCAACCTATGAAGTAAAAATTACCGCGCTACTGTACAACTACATTCTTTGTAATAACACCTTTTTAAATTTTGTTATTCCAAACTGAGACTCCTTCACTTTCATAATTTTTTCTTTTTAACTAACGCTTCCACTGGGACTTTCTCTACACATTGTTTACAATTATGCCATTCCATATAATTAATAATATATTCCATTCATAATGTTACTCCCCTGAATGTTGGAACTATCTGTAAGTATTCTTGGAGGCTCTTCAGGTAAGGTGGTTAACACTGTTTCATTCTAGTAAATATATTAGGGTATACTTCTTTAGCTTGATCTGTTATTTTCTTAATAGTCTGGGGGCCCGCCAACATATGAGAGGAATTATTAATATACTTCTATAACTTTCTGTATGGCTTAATTATGATTAGTCTACCACTTTTTCTGCTATGACAATTTTCGTGATCAATTTCTTCTCTTTCCCATTTTTCCGAAACATGTCGATTTCCCGTTGTAAAGAAAATTTATTAATATAATGTTTTTTCTAATTGTAAACAATAGATAATTGACCTAAACTCGTGAAAAAAAAATTGTCTGACAACAATTCTGATTTGGTCTACCATCCTAAACATGTCAAAATGACGAATTTTTACGATTTATTGATATTCAGCTGATTTTTTCAGAATCGGTTACTAAAAGTATGTAAAATTGAAAAATGACATTGTCGGACAAAATATATTTTCCAATTTTCCAGTCCGACGCCTGAAAGTCGTCGCAGCCATGACGTCACGTTATTTATTAATAACCTTTTTTTGTTATAAAATAGAAAGCAGAACATGATTGATGAGTTGTCGGACAGAAAAATTTTCCTTTTTTCGTGAAAAACCCGAAAAACTGATTTTATATATTTTACCATTTTATAAAAATTTATATGTAAATGTATACATGGTGTATACAAAAGACATATAACGCTATATATACCACTGTAAAGAGCTTGAAAATCTAAATGAAAAATCTTAATGCAGTTTTTCTCTATGAGCAATAGTTTTTCCGTAATTTAGCATTAAAAATTGAAAAATCGGCCAATCAGCGCGCGTTATGGGCGGACGCGAGAGAGATGATCGAGCAATCAAAGCTAACGCTGTGCATTCATTGGTTGATTTACTCAATTGTTAATGTACAATTACTCAAAAACTATTGCTATTAGAGAAAAACTGCATTAATGTTTTCCACTTGGATTTTCAGGCTTTTTTTCATATCCAGTGGTATAATATAGCGTTACGTATTTTTTGTATGTATTTTTACCCTATATATATATATATATATATATATATATATATTTATTTTTTTTTATGTGTTATATTAGGAGACTGAACTAATAGCGTCTCTCTCGTTGTGAAGTTCCAATTCAAGTAAGTCATTGTTGAAAATTTTTCAAACGTTAGTAAATTTCTTCTTTGTATTCGCCTCGTTAATATTTCGTATTTTTACCTTGACGTTATATTAAACTTATTTCAGTTTATTTTCAACGTTTGTTTATATTTTTTATGTTTGTTATTCATTTATTTATTTCCTCATTGGTTTTAAGGCTTTTTAATATTCATTTTTTCATATCAGCACATATTATATTTTTTACATGTTCATGTTTCATATATCACTCTTTGTTTTTTAGTAATATTTTTTATTCCGTATTTATACGAACTATTAGGTATTTATTTCGCACTTTTTAAGGTTTATTATTATTAATAATTATTGGATATTTTAGTTTTTTTCAATTTTCGAAAACCTGCTTTGGTCTAACCGAAATCGGACCTAGCCTATGTCATTCTGCATCAAATTTCCTACAAAAAGCACCTAAACACATACAGAAATTCCTCTTAGCCTAGGAGGAGATTCATTACATACAAACAAACAAACAAAGTTTCAGATTTATATATATTGTAATAATAATGAGACTCCTTATACTCTTCGAAACTCTTGCGTAATTAAGCCCCACTGTTGGGTTCATAAAATTGTAACCCAATTATGTTTTTTCAGTCAATTTTTATTATTAATTAAGTTGATTGTTTGGTGTTTATTTTATTTTTTGAAGTTGTAAGTGGTCTCTCTTAAATACTGCAATATCAATCTATTTATGAGGGGACAATATTTTATGTGGGTTATATTATTCAATTAGTGATAATATCTCTATATTAGGTAGTTCTTAAGTGTTTTACAAAAGAATAACGTTCTACTCCAGTTAATATATTGGGTAATTCAATATATTTCTCCAAGCCTAGCCTGCATACACTATCGAGAGAGCGAGGAGAGGAGAGCGGATAAAGCGAATTAGTTTTCTATTCTCCCGTATTCACCAGCTGTCTACAGACGAGCGCTGTTGTTTACGATCAACCTGTTATTATAGGTTAAGTTGTTCCGCTTGCTGTATTTCTCACGTTCCTTTCTCTGTAACTTACCACTTATTCGAAATGCACTAATTACTCTACAAATAACAAGAAATCGTCAAATTCAAGAAGGATTCTTTATTTTATATATTTTTCAATTCAAACAGATGCCACAGATACAACATATCGATTACAAAGGACGGAATCGATTCGTCATTGAATTCGGGTTTTAGATGTTTAAAATTTAATTATATTTTTTTTTAATTTGTTTTTTATCTCAGGGTACATGTAGTTCTTTTGACTATTAGTAAGGTCAGGTAATGCAATTTAAGGTTACTAGGTATTACAATTTAGTTATAAAATCTTATTATATAAAGTCCAAACATAAGCTGGTTTTTTACCGTACTTTGACAAGGTACTTAATGTGGCTGTGTTTCGCTACGCAGAGACGAGAACAGTATGTTGATTCAATGTCTGGAAAATATCAGCCTCGGTCTTCTCAATAAAAGTTTGGTATTGATGTCCCAGGATGTAGTAGAAGTTTCAGTTCTGATCTTCGTGAATCTTCCCGGTTCTGGTGGTTACAGGTCCCAATGGAATTTGTGTAGTATTAAGACTTCGTTCGGTTTTGTAAAGTGAGGTTTTGGACGTTATTTAAATTTCTTTGTGTTTTTAATATATTTAATTAATTTGGCAGCTCCAGTCTATGGGTTGTCTTCATTTATTTCTGGTTACTCTTCATTATTATTCATTTACCATTAATGGGTTGATTAATTTGTTTTTTTAGAAATTCGTTAAATTTATTAGTAGATTGAATTATATTTGTTGAGGGATAACGTCGGCAGTCGATCCACTGTCCTTTTAATGGATTACTATTTTTGAATTTTCATTTATTATACTTTATTCATTAGGTTTTTAGTTTCTTTTCTGGATTTGTATCAACTGAACTTAACCCATTCACATATAACAATTAAGTGTTGAAATCAACAAGATATCTTGCCTTCAGTCGTCCATGACAACCATTTCTTCTTCTGTTATTGGATAATATTTGTTATTCTAGAGCCGTAATTAGAAAATGTTCTTGCACTTATTTAATAAAATACTCCCTTATTAAAATTACATTAAATCATATAAAACTTTCACCTAATATGCATTATTAAACTATATACATTTTACTACATTTTCTTCTTGATCGACTTAGTTTAAAAGGTATTATTTTCCTTTTACAAAATACTAATTTTAGGCCTATTTGTTTTATTACATGTGTTATAATTTTTTATTTAACTTTTCTGACCTGACCTACTATACAATGAGTCACTGGCTTATGGCCAATCATTCTAATTTTATTTTATCCTGATTTCAATTTATTATTATTTATTTTATTATTGAACCCTTCATCTGTTTATAACATAATTACAATGACCCCTTGGCAATTTATTAACAATTATTGCCTTCCTGGCCAAGTTTACAAATATTATCTAACGATATCTCCATTAATTACTCAAAGTAAATACACAAATAGTTATTCTTATAAAGTTTAACATGAATGAAATTAGTATCAATTACTTGATACTTTCTTAAAGCAATTGCTTCACACCTGCTATATATAAAAGACAACATAAATACCATGAGAACAAAACATCATGATAAAACATAATAACATGTAGGCCTACATCTTATAAAATCTTAAATACCAATTAACCAGTCTACTCTCAGTTCAAACTGTCTATAGTAATTTCACATCATTGGACACTATGTTTATTGTTTACACCTTCCACTGATCACTCCATATTTTATATTTATAGACATTTTTATTATTTTATTACCTAGTAACCTTACTAGGTATTATTAATATGTTTATTATATGAAGGTTTACCTTCCTGACCTTAATTATTGCACACATTGGGTATTGTTTTATTTTGATAGTGATGAAGTTTTTGTGTAACGTATGGGGCCTTAACTTCGTTACGTTACAATATATATATATATATATATATAAAAGATATAAGCATATATATTAAGCCTAAGCTAATAAAATTTATATATAATGTTTGACAGATTTACGCTATCACATACACCGAAAATATTTATTTTTTTGTCCGACTATTCGTATAAACCGATATTTTTGTCCGACAAGTCCATCACAGATAAGGTAATAAGCTCGCAAACCTATACTCTCTTAGTCCAACAAATATTAATAAATACCGTGACGTCATGGCTGCGACAACTTTCAGGCGTCGGACTGGAAAATCGGAAAATATATTTTGTCCGACAATGTCATTTTTCAATTTTACATACTTTCCAACAATTTTTTTTCACGAGTTTAGTTCAATTATCTATTGTTTACAATTAGAAAAAATTATATATTCATAAATTTTCTTTACAACGGGAAATCGACATGTTTCGGAAAAATGGGAAAGAGAAGAAATCGATCGCGAAAATTGTCATAGCGGAAAAAGTGGTAGACTAATCATAATTAAGCCATACAGAAAGTTATAGAAGTATATTAATAATTCCTCTCATATGTTGGCGGGCCCCCAGACTATAATCTTTTCCATAAAATCATTCCTTGGAAATTCAATGAATACAAACAGACTTTTAGAATTAGTCATGCTGTTTATAGAGAAAAATATAATTACTCATATTCCAGATTTCACAGACATGTTTTTAAGCTGACTTAAAAGTATGCCTGATATTCTAAACACCATTTTTACTAGTCTCAGTGAATTTAAATCATTTATGTAATAATATAAATCACAATATAAAAAAGAAATATACACAATATATGTGAAGCATCTGTAGTGTCAATTTCCTTCCTGTAGTGTCAATTTGGTTTATTTGTACTATTTATACTACAAGCAATTATAGTTACGTTGTCGTCAATCAGACTTTTCACATATTTTATTCTTATATTTTATGGTAATAACATACAATAAAAAAAGAAAACATCTACTTACCATAAATTTCTCGGTTTTAGTGCATGGTTTAGATTCCAATTGAATTTCTTCTCTAGGGTCCAGGGTTTCGTCGCAGCGAGATTTAGAAACAAGAGAGGTATACGACACAATGATTTGAACAACTTTAGTGTGGACATATACTGGATTTAATATCATACCTTTTCTTAGTTTACATATCACAATACAACAAAAATGGCGTCTTACCATCACTAGCTACGTGATTTCTACTCCTCTATCAATACTGAGTACACTAATTTCATTATTTGATTGTATGATATTACCATACCTCTCCAAGAGACTGCAGTTCTCTCGTTATTATTTCTCTTTTATAAATGACAGAAACCAATGCCTCAATTTGCTGATTAATAATTTATGAGCACACACACACACACACACACACACACACACACACACACACACACACACACACACACACACACACTCTCTCTCTCTCTCTCTCTCTCTCTCTCTCTCTCTCTCTCTCTCTCTCTCTCTCTCTCTCTCTCCCCCATGTTATATAATCGGTACCTTTTGTAAATTTTGGATTTATATTTAGAGCTCATTTTCACCAAAGAATAACAGTTAATTAATTTGCACTTTCCTGATTGATAGTTGCGGTCTCCCTTCCGATGCTGTCCGTTTTGGCCAGGTGTTCGGCGTCTCTCATAATCTCGTTTTGTTCCCTTGTTACACTGAATCTAATTACATCTTAGGTAGCAGTTAGCTGTGCTACATTACTTGTACTGTTAATTACATTTTAGATTGGTAAAAGAACACTTTTTACTGGCGAAACTGTGCCAGCCACAAATTTAGCGTGTAGACATCTTGATGAGTTGCAAAGGACTGGGAAGATGCAAAGCACATATTTTGTGTATGTGTTAGCGCATTCACGTCATTGTCTATTGTTCAAAATTGGCTCACGTCCTGTTGTCATGTCATTGTTTGTTAGGTCATCACTTATTTTAATGACGTCCCGTCTTCTGGACCAATGAGAGTGCCTATTTACGATCTGTTTCCACTTGGATGGCCATTTCGTACGTTCATCTCTGCAAGTCGGCTCCTGACCTTGGAATCGTTGTGATCTATTCGAATATGCGTAGTTGTCTTTTCACAAAGGAAATTGTTCTCCCCATGCATGTGTGTGTGTGATACAATAAAATCCGATAATTGGTTACCACTCATACCATAATTCTGACATCGAGATTATTGTACTGTCACAACGTTTTTAGCTTACAGAAAATGTTACTATCAGCTTATACTGTTACTTTTTTTGTAGTAAAAAGATAAGTGGCTTATACCTTATAGCCATCTAAAAGATTATAATTTAGGATGTGGGCAATAAAGTATGTTGGAATTTATATGACTTTATTTTTATACCCCACTGGAAGAATATACCAACTAAATCATAGCATAAACGAAGAAACTTAATTATGAATAAAAACTGTATTGGGTTAGTCATATCTCGGGGATTTGTACTGAAAAGGTCATAGAAACAGTAGTAACAAAACTATACACTTGCAGCATTAAAGACTGAGATGGATTGGTTGTGGGTGACATCCATCTGAAATGTTGAAATTTTATACAAGGAAGGAAGTCTCAATTAGTATACATGATTACAATTAGTATTCAAATCACATGATCTACTTAGACAGTAAAAGAGACAATCTCAGTAAACTGAATAAGTTTTACTATTAACTTCAAATGTGCTGAACACAAACATAAATACACATGTGAGTAAGTCACTTGCCTGCTTATTGTTACTATCACTGCCAAAGTGACACATGAAAATGTTATCACAGCTTTCCAAACATTCTCTAATGTTGTATTATTATTCATGTGATGTAACCTGAAACATAAGAATAAATCAGATCAATGTAAAGTAGAACCTCGCTAATACGTCACCTGTGGGACTGGGGGTATGGTCGGAACGCAAAAAAGGTCGGATTATCAGAAGAATACATAATGTTTATTATTTCATTAAATGAGACAGTTTAAAATAAAATAAAACTTATACAATAGGCTACCAGGCTATATGATTGGTTATGTACAATAAATGTGTAACGGGACAGATCAGGGAAGTAAATAATTTTTAACAACTGAAAGAAATTTTAACTCAACCAGTGTTCACCCTTTGGGGAACCTCTTTTAACCCACATGCTTACAATTTTATTATGAAACATCAGTCTGTGTTTGTGTCTGGCGTCAGTTAGTCTAGACGAGTTACATAATCCCCTACAACTCAGGACATCTGTGAATTACAGAGAATGCGAATGTATTCGTCATTCAAACCCAAATAATTATTTCTGTAACAGTTTCGTCTATAGAACCCTGGAGGAGAACCTAAGGTAAGAAAAGAAGTAAATTGTAATATTTGTGCAATAATAATAAAGTAAAGAAAAGTGAATTGTTACAATTGGCATCCGAACTGGGACGAATTTATTTGCTTAGAAAATTGAATTGTTACAAATGATAATATGTACAGTCCAGCAATAGTGTAATAAAAAACAAGAAACACATTTTATTGGTGAAAAAAATCGGTAATGTTCTTTTGTTTGGCAGACGACTGTCTAGACTTAGTGTTAATAAACTTATTACTGAAATTATTAAATTGTCACTGTTCGGGTCGTCATTTGTTAATAAACTTGCTTTTTATTTTATTTTTCACTTGACTTACCTTTTATAATTTTCTTGTCAACGTTTACACTTGTTTACTATGCTGGTTAGGGTAATCGCCATGTTGTGTTGTTACCAACATAATATATTTTACTTACGGGCTCCAGGGTTCAATAAACGTGCTCAGAAAACACAATGGTTGTTGTGAAATAATCGACTCTGATTGCATGAGTTAAAACTTGTGTTTATTTTATTATCTGAAATTTTATATTTTATAACATCAACAAAATGGAGTATTTCTCCTTTTCATCCAAAATACAAGATGGCTGCGATATATTTTCACTATATCAGCCTTACGTATGATACATTTATACCATATATATATTGACTTCCAATTACTCTGGTTACATATTAAGTGAATCTAGACCATTACTGCAGTTTTAATAATTCAAGCTTTTTAAGTTATATGAATCACATAACGTGAACCAATGCTTTGTGATTTATCTTAGTACCGGTACACACTCACTCACACCCTCACACATACTAATAACAAACGGTACATTTTCTGTATTACTTGAGCTCAAAAGATTTATAAAGACTGGTAGTTAAATTGGGTGAAATGTCTACTTCCCTGCTTTGTTATAGTGAAGATTGAGTCAGGCGTCACTCATGTTTCCGCTGGTATTCTGCTGAACTATATGATTTTCCTTTTGTAACTGCACTCACTGTCTCTACATTTTACACTCTTTGATTTTAGATAGGTTTAATTTCACATTTTGTTACATCGTTGAGGTCACTTTAAAGGCTTGCTGGCCAGCAAATTTTGTAGCATGCAATTCGCACGGAAGATACGAGTTGACTGAGAACGACAATACGGCGCTTATTTCCGAAGTGGAAAGGGTTGTCGCCTCATCAATTCTATTGTTCTTTGTGATGACGTCTTGGTTTTTTAAGGTGCAGCAATTACGTCTGACATTCTTTAGATGACGTTTACATAGGATCGGTCATTTGTTTTGGCAGAAAAGCTGTAGTTTTGCACGTACGCCACTGACCTTGACGCAAACCCTTCACTGATTTCTGCGTCGTTCCACTCATTAGAAAACTTTACACTCATGGATTATGAAACTTTAATTTACAATAAAATTTGTATCTATTATTGACCCAAAATCCCTATACGGACCTATTTGTACCGTTACATTAGCTGCAATGTTCCTCCATTTGTTGATCCACAAGATATCCATAGGTGTAGAGGACGAGTTCTGTTCGATGTACTGAAGAGCAACATCCAAAGCTTTCTTGGCTTCCGTATGTGATACACGGGCAGGCGGTTCGTCATCATCATCAGGGTCTTCATTTATGGTTTCTTCATCAACTTGGGAAATAGTGGCAACGATCTGATCGTCATTTAGTTCTTCATTTGTTTCACAATCTTCATCACATTTAGCAATCCACTCATCAATGTCATTTGCTTGGATATCATGTTGCAAAGTTTGTAAGTCGTTGACAATTTCCGGCGTATCTGTGTCTTGCTCATTCCCAGTTTGTTCACTCTCGATCATCACTTCCGGCCAAAGTTTACGCCAAGATTTTTGCAGTGTGTCAGGTTTCATTTCATTCCATGACTCGGCTATTGTGTAAATTGCATCTTTGATACTAAGGGATTTCATAGCTTCAAAAAGGTTACAGCCTTCTCCTGTCTTTTCCAAAATCGAGCTGATGTACTTTCGGCAATAACACTTTTTCAGCCACTCGATCACTCCTTGATCCATTGGTTTGATAAGGGAAGTTACATTGGGTGGAAGGAATGCAGCTTTTCTTTCTCCTTTTATAAATTCTTTTCAGAAGGGTGTGATGGTGCGTTATCTAACAACAACAGAGCACGAACAGGAAGTTTTTGGGCCTTTAAGTTTTTTTCAACAGCAGGCACAAATTTGTCAAAAAACCATGACTTAAAAGTGTACACTCCATCCAAACTGATTTTTGGTTGCGGTAATAAACTGGTAGCGATGATAAATTAATGTTCTTGAACGCCCTTGGCGTTTTGGACTTGCCAATGACAAAAAGCGGAAGCTTGTATGTACTGTTAGCATTGCTGCAAGTAGCAACGGTTAGCCTCTTTGGCAAGTATTGATCCTAGTATCACGATCTCATTTGATGCAGCAAGTGTTTTTGTCGGTAACATTCTATAGTTTAGGCCAGTTTCATCTATATTATAGACTTGGTCAGGTGCTAATTCATTTTCTTCAACAATTTTTTTAAATTTCAAAGAAAACTCTTTTGCTGCCTCGTCATTAGCTGATAGTTTTTCACCTGATATTGCGACATATCTAACGCCATGACGGGTTTTCCACCGATCTAACCAACCTTCACTAGCTGTGAACTCACCTTCAACTTCCAATTTTTTGTGCAGAATTAGTGCCTTTTCTTTGATAATATGCCCAGATAGCGGGGTTCCTTTCCTCCTTTCTTGGCAAAATCATATCCATAACGCATTGTCTAGCAGTTCCAATTTTGGCTTTTTTAGTGTTTTGTGACTTTTTAGTGCTTTCTCACCCTCTACCGTCACCGTACAAGATTCAATATCCTTTCTATTTGTCCTCCAGTCCTTTATTGTAGTAACTCGCACATTGAGTTCCTTAGCAATTTTTTGGAGTGATTCCCCTTTGTCCAGTCTCTGTAGCACTTTTAATTTTTCAATTAAAGGAAGAGTAACGTGTTTACGTTTTGCTCCTGACATAATGCAAAAACTACAACAGTATGCACACACAGTATTAAAAGCGTACAAAAATATTTGTAAAAACTGTCACCACTTACTACGTACACCAATTCACACAGGACGAGTAATTAGCACGCACTAGACACTAGATGCTGGCTCACTGAGGCAGCAAAACAACTGACAAGTATGTAAACAAGCTGGTGAGTCATCAACAAGTCGGTGCCTGAGCCGCGGTTGGACCAACCAGAGCGTCGGGCCAGCCGGGGGTTGGACTAGAGAGGTTTTACTGTATTATGACAAATGCTGAATAATCAAACTTCCACTGGGAAAAGTACATCAACCAAAGATACTTGCATTTGTTTTAATATCTAACAGTGTTGCCAAATATAAAATATATTTTACTAAGCATTTGATCAATACCTAAACAAAAAGTTTAATAAAGTTAATGATTTTTCTTTTTATAAATTTAATTAAAACATTTGTTTTTTCTTTGAGCATGTTTAGACAGTATAGCTTAACAAGCTGATTCATTAACGATATTTGACATTAAAAGTATTTAGATGAACACTCACAGATAACAAAGACTGTGGTTTTGGTAATGCCTTTTGACTCACAAAAATTTTGATTTGATTCAGAATGTAGTTCACTGAGTTACACAAGATTTTTTTTTAAATTTTGAAGTATTTTAAATTAATCCAGATAAACATAATTTTTTATATTAGAGGGTTCCAATGAAATAAAACTATTTTTTTTTGTAAAAATTTACTTTTTTTATAATTTTTGTAATTTTATGCTGTCAGTATCTGAAGAATGTTTTCAACTACCCATTGTTGTTCAACAAAATGTTATTACAGGTGTTTCTTTATGGAATGGCCAGTTTCATTGAAAAAAAGTTATCAGTTATTGTAATTAGTCCGATACGCTTCTTCTTTCTCTAGGAAAGGTTTTTAATGATCTTTATTATTCCTTAACAGTAATTTTAATGAATTACCTTTTGTAGGTCGGAATATCATTACTCTACACTTGTTAAGTCTCTATTTACAACTTTATAAAATTCAAATCCAAGAAATTAATTTTTTTCAATTTAATCGTGTACATAATATAAAATTATCTTATTAACTGTATCATTAAATCTTATATATATTATAACAATCTATTCTTATCGGTTAAAAGCCACGCGTTGGTTGCGTCAATTTATAACCTGACGTTTTCAATTACCTTTTCTGTATGTTGTTTCCCACTCTTAAATTGTTTCTTCTTTTAACCCTATTGGTTTAACTTATTTTTTGTTCCCGATTTAGGCGCCAAATTGTTTTGTGATTAAAACAATTATAATTACTCACTTTCTCTTTTATTTATTCACCTTCTCTTTATTAGATTTGGTCGACTTACCTTTTTAATAACTCAAATTCGAATTTAGTCCCTAAAACAATTGTTACCAACTTCCTTTTTTGATAAAAAAAATTTTACTTTCTTGCTGTATGAAGAAATAAGATATTATTAACATAGAAATAAGTTAACCATACAATTAAAAATCTTCAATATTAGTTTTATTGGTTTTTTATGGTGTATTTCTTTCTTTAAAAATAATTAGATAATTTTATAATAACATATTTGCTCCAGCTATGATGTTTAAATACTCAGCGGTTGGCAACAAGACTATCAGAGTTGATATTAACCAAAAACACACTTTAAGAAGTATAAAGCTTCACATAAATAGCAATTAAATATTATATAAGTTATGAACAACTTAAATATAAGGTTATAATTATTTGGTTTACAACAGTCAGTGTTTGTAGGTTAAATGTGTTCTTCAAATTATTGCACTTCCAATAAGTCTATCACCATGGATTAATAATTAAATAGTGATATTAATTAATTTATTACCAGTTCTTTATCAAGTGAATAGTTAAATATAGTTTATATGTGATTGAAATTGTGTAGCAGTGTATCATAGTTTATTAGACTGGTTAGTTTTTATAGTTTGATGTTATACTTATCATCTTCCTTCAAGTATGAGGTTCAACACATAATTCACTGTTTTTGAAATTATTCTTCTAATTTAATATGATTTTAGTTCGAATTCCTTCTTTTTGTATTATTATTCTTCATAACATCATTTCATATTGTAAACGGGGCAAAAGGGGAACATGATTAACCAATTTGAATCATGTTAAACCAGTCTTGGTACTGGTCAGTAACCGTCAGAATGTACGCATTGGGAATTGTGAATAAGGAATTACGGTGAGTGGACTGTATAGTCAAACTGTTGCGGTGTGGCTAAGGAATGTGCTTGTATCAACGAGGGCGCGTACGCGCCTCCAACCGCGCACACAGGGGGCCAAGTTTCCCATGGTTTCGGCACGTACTAATACATTCTTTCGCGCTGTGTGAGCAAAAAACAGCTGCAGTAGACTTACAGCTTCTGACCGCGCGGTCATACAAAACATTGCTCGAGCAAATCAGGGTCGACTGACCAGTAAATTGTGTGATTAAAATACGTAAAACAATGTAAAAAGTTTAAGAATCAACAGTGAGACATTAGAATCAATCAATGACAACATTTTAATTAACTGTATACGAAACCGGGACAGTGTGACTAAACTGGAACGAACAAAGGAACAATGAAGAGACTAGTAGTTTAACAACGTGGCGGAGACAGTATCAGTAAAGTAGATTGACAATCTAAATTCAAACCAAATAAAATAAAGTAATAAAATAAAACTTTTATAATGAATAAAGAGATATCTCAAGTTTGCGTGAGAGTATGAATGCGTAAAGTCTGGGTTGCTTTTAGAGAAATATTACATTAGTTAATAGAATAAGTCAATTTCAATGATTGTCTTGTAGTGCTGATACTTAATGAAAAAGAAAGACTAAAAATAGTTCTGAGAAAAGAAATAATGGAATGCAAGTAAATTCAAGCGTATAAAGAAAGTTTAATAAAAAAAAATTGGAGTTTATTAACAAATACTATGAGAGAGTAATTATTATCAAGTAACCCTAAATCACGTTTATACCCCTAGAGTTCGTGTGAGGGACCCGGGACCGCATAAAGGTAAGAGTATAAAGAGTACTTTATTTTATTAATAAATGGTTTATTGATTTTAATATAATATGAAACATTACATTTGGCACCCGAACAGGGACTGTTTTTATAAAGTTAATTTTATATAAACCACCCTTACACGGGAGATAAACGTGATTTGGAAATACGTATAAATTACGTAAAGGTTATGTGATATGTATACCATAGTTAAGTAATGAGTATAACAGTAAATTAATGGTGAATATATATAAGATTAAAATTTTGTGAGATTAGAATCTAGTAAATAATATAAAAAATGAGTGCTAATAAAGATAATGACGAAAACGTCAGCATCACTGACGAAACATTTACGAGTGAGATGGGCATCCACTCAACCCCAGTTAGTCAGATTGGCGAGTCTAGTACCACCGAATCTGTTGAATTAAATGAAATACAAGCAACACCCATCTCAACTCGGTATGAAAACAAAACCGATGAGATTGCTGCAATGATGCAGTTGCTGTTAAAGATTGATAGTAAGTGTGACAATTTTGATAGCAAATTCAATAAACAAAAGAGTGATTCTGACGTTAAATTCAATAAAATTAATAGCAAGTTCGATGAACAGAATGTTAAATTCCATGAGTTAAAAAGCAAAATACATGAACAAAAAATAAAATGTGAAGGGAATTTCAATGAATTAAAAAGCAAAATAAAGAGTAAAAAAATGATATTAATGAAATTAATAAACGTCTTGAAAATACCAATGAAATATTTGAAAATAACGTTAACAAATTAGAATGGAATATTGAGAAAATGGGAGAGTGGAGAACAGATATAGGTAAGTGTAAAATAAATGAGAATAACGGAAATATAAGTGTTAGTTTAAATGAAAAACAGGTGGCGGTAGACAAGGTAAGTAATAACGATAATTACAATAATGAGTTAACAAGTGATAACAATGAGATAATTAAAAATGGTGATGTAATTGAAAATGTGGTATCAGAGAGTGATACATTGAATAATGATAGTGACGATGAGAGTTTAGTAGGAGTAGAAATTAGTGATGAGGTAGTAGTTGTTAATGAGAATGAGAGAGAGCGTGAAGAGAAATTAGATGAGTATGGAGGGCAGAGGGCAAATTTTCCCTGTGGTATAAGTGAAGTAAAGACTCCACATGTGTTTTATGAGGACGAAGGTTCCTCCAGAGGTTATGTGGGAGACATGGTGTCTCCAAATGGTCCTTAAGTTTTTGTGGTGATGTATGTGGTAAAGCCAGGAAGTATTTCAGTGATTTTGTGTTGCCCTTTGCATGGAATGAGATAGTTCAGGGGGGTTGTGAGAGGTATTATGATGAGAGAGAGAGAAAGAGAGAGATAGAGATTTTTCAGATTAATAGAGGTTATGAAATGTTAGTGCAGAGTTTAGATATTGAGAGAGGTGAGAAAATTGACTTACCTTGTGAAATAAAGATAGATGATTGTGATGATAAACACTTAGCTTGTACGGTTATGGATATAGTAGAAGAATATGATAACATAAATTATCTTATGTTGACCAAAAATACTGACGGAGACAGAACTAAAATTACCACGGTAGACGGGTTCTATGAAAGAATGGGAGACAAATATGTAGTTAATTACTGTGTTGATATAATTAACGAAAGTAGTCATTACAATAATAGTTATAATGTAATGTTTGTCGATAAGAATGAGTTATGTACATCAGGTTAATATATGATGATGGGTTATCCCATATAACATGGGTTAAATGAAAATTCAGTGAATGGAAATTTTAAATATTTTAGTTTATGGTAATGACCTTGCTAACTTATGAAATGAGGTGTGGTAAATAGAAATGATATGACGAAGAATTGTAAATAAAATGATAGTGAAATTAATTGTGTTTGTGTTGTAAAATGTATTTGATGTAAACAAGGTGTGTGTAGTCGAAATTGATTTAATAATAATAATAATAATTTATTAGACTAAATAAATAATGAGAGGTGATAATAAATGAATTGTAATTGTTTTGGAAGAAGGTAATTAAAATAATTTGTGTTTTGAACAATTGATTGAATTAAAGAATTTGAGATTAATTAATTAATTAATGTATAGATAAATTTTGATAATGAATTTAAATGATTTAAACTTGATAATAAATAGTAAATGAATAAATGTAAAATGTGTTTAGTAGTTGAATCATAGGATTGTTATAATGTTTCAGAAGGTACATATGGTTGTACGTGATGTTGGTGGTGATGAATTGTTTATAATTTTGTGTCAATAACAGGAATCATGTGTTTTGAGTGATGTACTGTAAGTATGAGGTTTATAATGCAATTTAAATAAAGTAAAATGTTCAGTGTTTGAATAATAAATTTTAAATGAGTTTTAAAGTTTTACATTAAATGATGAAATTAAAATTAAGATAGTCATGAGTTGTTTAGTGTGATTTTCAATGAGCATATAAATGCAAAACATTGTAATAGATAGAATTTGGGTGATAATAATTATTTCAGTGAGGCATTTAAGTCAGTCAAAGGTAATTTTAATAGGTGTTAGAGAGAATAAGAATTTTGGGAGTAAAAGTAACACAGAAACAGGGTAGTAGTAGGGACACAGTGGAGAGAGTG